>JZKD02S0867744.1:847057-862658 GCA_000966675.3 Picea glauca
TTTTTTTTTTTTTTTCTTTATTTAAATTTTGACAAGATGTAATAAAATAAGAATTCAAATGTTAATATGACTAATTATTGATCTTGCAACCAAAAACAATCCTAATAGTAGAAATTGATCCAAATTTTTTGTCATTTTCACTTGTTAATTATGAATTTTTAGAAAAATTGCGACACTAATAATGTCGATACTTGGGTAAAAAGTGAAAATGTTTCTTATCACTATATATGTGAATGAGATCAAGTTGATTAGAAGGAGAAAATACAACACTTCTATTATAGAAGTAGATGTTGTAGATTATGTTTCCTGTCAATCAATGATAGTGTATGCAATATGGTGACTTCCCTATGACAATAAACCATCAACATATCTAATCCTGGTTCTTAATGGTCTCATCTCATGCATAATAAGAATAACAATATAATGTATGTGCTTACCAATTTTTCCACTTGCATACCATTTGATGAAATAACTTGGAATCAATACCTTCAGTATTCTTCTCAAAATTAAAGGAAGACAACTTATGAGTAGCCAACAATGCATGGACCTCAGCTAACGATTAGTGAAAGGGGCCAACATTGAAATTTTTGAAAAGTATGCTTTCATCTCATGAAATATGACCTAATCAACCTAGATTTATATTTTTTTGATATGAGAAGGTTTCAAAACATTGGGTGATGTTGAGCTCCCATTTTTTCACTCACCATACACCTCTTTTGGCCATTTATTCCCCACCTAGGCATTGAAATCCAACTTATTGTCTCTTATTTCTACCCTTTTGCCTACCTAAAGATCTTGATTGTAACATGAGGTAAAAGTTGTTAATTTCGATATTTTCTGAAGTTCTTGATAAATTAATTAGGATCTTTTGGATATAGTTTATCAATGATAAAATTACACTTACGTGTTCAATGTAACAGATGTTCCTGCACTATTCCTAGCCTTTTAGTACCTGCGCAGGCATTCTGGTACCCGAGATTGTGGCTTCTCCTAGTTGTGCACACCCAGGATAGAGTTGGCGACATGGGTATTGCTTGTATGGCCAATGTGATGGATTGTGACTGTTTCCATTGTGCCCAACATTCCTCTATTACATGAAACCTCAAAATCCATGAGCATATCTTCCAGCACAACACCAGATCGGGGTCTGAACTCAGCACAGGAACAATATATAATATGGTTAGAACGATTTCCTAAGATAGAGGAAATCATGGTCAGTAAGAGCATTTAGTTTTGTTAAGTCATTTTTACCCCTGAGTGCATGAGAACAGGGGAAAACGATGTAATCTGATATACTTTGAATTTGATATATATAGAGAGATTCGCTTTGTGTAAAAAATGATATGTATATACCCTTTGTTGAATATAATAAAAAAAAATTGTGTTGCTTATTCGTTGTTCTTCATATTGCAATGGATATGTTGTGAGCCAATTGAAGATTTACATTTGATATTAATCAGGTTTTGCTTTACTTTTGTTTATTAATTTGTGAGTTACTAAATCTTTCCCACTCACTACTTGGGAATACGTGGGCCCACCTCCCCTAGTAAGTCAAGTTATTTGTATATTATGTGTTCCCTATTTGTTGTAGCTATGTTCATGGATGGATTTGTGTGGAGTGGTATTTAAACTGTAGGTTTTATTTAAGTTATGTGTGTTCTTTACCCACTGGGGATTTTCATGTATTGTAAACCAAACTTCCCTTAGTACAATGGAAAGGTTTTCATATTGACAGATAGATTTGTGAATGAATGATTAAATGTTTGCATCTTACTAAAGCATATCTTCTTTTTGTACAAGCTTGAAAGTTAAACATGTTCCATGATTTATTGCTAGCTTATATAACCACAAATGTCTAATCTAAATGCTTCACACACTTGTTAATAACGTTAAGAGATCATATGATCCAATGATTAAACTGAACTAAGATATTGGAATTACTCACTGTGTGTGACAACTTTGAGTTGTAATAAAATAAATAAAGTATTGACTTTGGTTAATGAAGACTAGTTTATAAGAAAGTTCTAAGATCTGGAATGTAAAGCATAACCATACTATAACTTCCATCTTCTTAAGGAGCTACCTCATTTCTTATCCTAGACAAGAATAATTAATATCAAGCATTGATAGAAATTTTGTAATGACCGGGTCACATATCAAGAAACTTTAAATACTCTTTGACTGTTGGAAGAATGGATTATATTCACAAAGGATTTAGTTGCTACCTTCATACTCTGACTCCGTGGTATTAAGGGCATAGATCTTCAAGTTATTAATAGGATTTTATCTCTGAGATTTGAGTTGTTTTCTTACTGAGTTTGGTGTGACCTCTAAATGTGTTGTAACAAAAGAGAGATGATATTTCAAGGGACAAGAGTTTAGTTTTAATAGAGTAAAAACTGTGTGTTTACATTTGAGTTTAGTTTCAACAGAGTGCAAACTGTGTTTTTACATTCCTTACTAGCAGTTGTAAGTTTTCTTTACAAAGTATTGTTATCTTGTTGCTTCACCCACCAATTGAAGTGTCAAGATTTGTGGTAAGGCTCGTTCAGAGCCATTCCCCTGCATACCGATTTGTTGTCTATGGGTAAGAATGCAATAGTACCATGAAGTATGTCCTGCTTGTTGTGAAGTAAGCATTTTAGGTTGAAAATAGGATTAGTCATTAGTAATTACTCTCGATTTGATTAGTCTTATTCTAGGTCAGTAACACGATTATATGGAGACTTGAGTGGATCCATATTGTTGACTAATATAGACATCTGCCTGAGTAATTGCTATTATGTTTTTATATGTTTCTTATTTCTTTCCTGCACTGAAAAATAGTTGATTTCTTTCCATACATAGAATAGAGTTTAAATAGTTGATTCCTTAGCTTGGTTATTGATTATCTGTGTGGATTAGTGGTTTCTTTGCTTATGTTCATGCATGATTGGTAGGTTACCTAGTTCTCTTTCTCCTTGAAAGATAAATTAGGATACACTTCTGTCATTTGCCTGCACATACTGTGCCTATAGTTCATCAGTTTACGAACCTGGTTGACATTTATGTGGTACTTATTACAACAACTAATTATCCCAACATTTTCGCACCGTTGCTGGGGAACTACTAAAAGGTAAATGGTAAGAAGCTAGTCTTTGTTTAATATTTTAATTGTTTTCTTTGAGCATTCTTTTCTTTTTTCAGATCAATGGCAAAGAGACAGTAAGCCAGAAGGTAAGAACCTACACTTCCACTATTTTGAGTCCTTCCAAACCCTATCTGGAATATGGCTAACTCATGGTTAGGCCTAGGGATAGAAAGGGTAGATTTTTAAAAACTGATATTCCAGAAAAATTATTTGGTAGCAATAAAACCCCTCCTATTAGCCTGGCTAAAAGATATGTAGGAAGCACGTGGAGAGAGGGTTAAATCAAGTTTTTCCACCCCACAATCTAAACAAACAGTGGAAAAGGTCCAAGGAAAAGAGAGAGAATCCCAATACCAACTAGTTGAAGAGACACAAGTTGATAGGCTAGTTCCAAACATTGATCTAGTACTGGAGAAGACTGTCAATCAAGAGAATATATATCAACTTCTTAAGACCCCCACAATGTGATCATTTCACAAGTAGAAACTTTTGTGGTGGGAGGAACTCTAGGATTGCAAGTGGGAGACAACTTCACCATTCATCAAAATCCAGTAGCTGATCCACCACTATCGCCAAGTACGGAGGAATTTAGTATATTTGGCCACATTGCAGACAAAGAAGAAAGGAATAGGGAACCAGAAGGAGAGACCACCTTGGGATTTCCCATACTTGACTTAATGTCAAATGTGAACATGAAAAATATTCCCCCTTCGTTCCTTCCAAATTTCAGAGGTATGGTTACAGAGGATCCATATGCTTTTCTCTCTGAGTTTGATATTCTCTGTAGAAGCTATAATTATGTTGATGATGCACAAAAATTAAAATTTTTTCTAGCAACCTTAAAAGACTTCACTCTAAGATGGTTCATGGGACTTGAAGATTACTCTATCTGATTTTGGGAAGACATGAAAAGTACTTTCTTAAAAAAATATCAAGACTACTGTAGGACTAGAGACTCCCGCAATGACAACTTTAATATGCAACAATCAGACGAAGAGAGTCTTGAAGACTACGTAGAAATGTTTATCTATAAGCTTCATAAAACCAATCAAATTACTTTAAATAATGATACCATCAGGACTATCTTTCTAAAAGGGATACAAGAAGAATACATTGATGTGTAAAATCTGATGGGTACAGGCAATATCTCTCAATTGCCATTTGCTGACATTTGTGATTTATGCAGGATATACTATAGGAGTCGAGCAAAATATGGTAAGGGAATAAGATATGTTTTTACAAAAGTAACAAAATATGCTGCAGGAGGTGGAGCATCAAGGATAGAATTATGAAATTTATTGGAAAAGTTAAAAAAATAAATTCTTGGTACTCTTAGTTCTCAACTAGATATGTTTCAAGTTAAGAAAAATAAAGATGTTTTTTGTCCCTATTGTTGAAAGAATCATCCATTTAAATAATTCCCATTGGATAATGTGCATGTTTGTGCAATATGTGCAGAGCATCATGAGACGGATAATTTCCCCTCGCTGCTCGGACTTAAATCCATATATAAAGAAAATAGGGAGGTTGCAGAACCTTATTTTCAAGATGCACTAAAGAAACCATGGAATCAAAGAGCCCAAGGTATGTCCCAAGATCCCTTTTCATTACCTTTTGCACCTTATAATGCTTATCAACAATAGTGGAACACTCAAATGCCATAGAAAAACACTTGGCCACAACAACAAACTCAAACTCAACCTTGGAAACAGAATTGGAGAGGTAACCCTCATGGGATTATGCCTAATTTTTTTTTCCAAATGCCTTATCCTAACTACTCGTAATACCCCCATCCATTCCATCATTTTATCCTACTACAAAAGAAATAGTCCCACAACTACCACAACTAGCTGCAAACCAAAACCCTCCTAGACCAACACAAATTCTTGCACAACCGGTACCAAATCCAAACAATAGAGCTGCACATCTTGCCTTTAATGCTGAGATGCATCCTTTTCCGACTTACCTGATCACTCCTATGCCCCTCAAAAATATACATATGAGATCAAGAAAATTCACGAAACCAAGAGATTCCACGGTTGTCATTGAGGAAGAAGAGGAAACTCCTGAACAACCAATAAATGAAAACCAACCCAGAAACATAGTTACTCCCTCCATTATAAAAAAAACATCTACTACTCCTAAAAAGCAGCCACACACATCTAAACATCCACCTTATCCAGAAAGGTTGGCCATAGAAAATCCGATTGTCCTCCCTGAATTTGACTTGGAAGTTGAGCTACATAATGTTTGTGTCAAAATACCCCTGTTGCAAGTTATAAAATATATTCCCATCTACACAAAAAATGTCATGGATTTACGCATTAAGAAACCTGGAAGGAAATGAAAAGGGCCCCCCACTATCCACATAGTAGGTCAACTGGCTGAGCTAATGTCTAGGAAACCATTGGTGAAAAAGTATGGAGACCCCAGAAACCCCATAGTCACCATTTCCATCAATGGCGTTCCCATAGGAAATACTTTGATTGATTTGGGAGCTACAATAAATATCATGACTGTTATGACCATGGAAACATTACGATTGGATACTCTCCGATCCACACCCATGGTGCTAGAAATTTCTGATAGATCTAGGATCAAGCATGCAGGTTTCTCGATGATATATTGGTAACTTTAAATTCTTGGGAGTATCTTGTAGATTTTCTAGTTATCCAACCCAAAACCAACATGGTAGGCCACCCTGACATTATTGGGAGAGCATGGTTGGCCACAACTAATTCTTTCATCAAATGTAGGTTGGGAGAGATGACCATATCAAATAGTCTAGCTATGAAGAAACTCACTTTATACCCACCTGCCAAACCAACACTACAAGATTCTTGGTAAGTGTTCGAATATTGTGAAAATATAGAAATTGAAATTCCTAAAAAGAAGGAAATAGAATCTTCTGATGCAGAAATTGAATCTCTTAAAATTGTGGAAATTAAAAATCACAAAAAAGAAGAAATTTTGCATCCCCTTGTAACCCTCGAACAAGCAGGGGGATTGAAAAGTCAATCAGAGGATGATTTTATGAACTTATTTATTTCTGCTGTGGATTGTACTCAGTTTCTAGAAGTACCCCAAACCTATAATCATATTTTTCACAAAGATTTTCAGGAAAATTTGGATCCAACAAGAACTACATCTTTCCTTATGTCAACCATCAAAGAGACCACAAATCCCTATTGCATGACTGTTGAAATTATCCCAGGAAAAACTTTGAATATCAGTGTTGACCTTGACTCTAATCAACATGAACATTTAATCAGCCTATTACAAAAGCACTCTGGTGCATTTTCCCGGGACTATAAATACATGCTTAGCATTCACCCAAACACATGTAAACATCATATTTACCTTCAAGAAAATGCCAGACCTGTTAGGAAGCCACAATATTGTATGAATCCTTCCATTAAGGACATAGTAAAAGAAGAATTACAGAAGCTACTAGATGTTAACTTTATATATCCTATATCTGGTAGCAAGTGGGTTTCTCCACTTGTAGTTGTGCCTAAAAAAGAAATCAAGTGGAGAATATGTGTTGACTATCGTGAGCTTAATAAAGTAACACTGAAAGATTATTTTCTGCTTCCTTTCATTGATTAGGTATTGGATACCCTAGCAGGTAAAAAATACTTTTCCTTTTTGGACGGTTTTAGTGGATACAATCAAATTCAGATTGCACTAGAAGATCAAGAGAAAACCACTTTTACATGCCCATGGGGGACATTTTCCTATAGAGTTTTACCATTTTGGTTTTGCAATGCCCCTACAACTTTTCAAAGAGTTGTATTAGGAATATTTGCTGACTTGATTCATGAGTGTGTTGAAATCTATATGGACGATTTTTCTGTCTATGGTGACTCTTTTGCCAAAGCACTTCATAACCTGGAAAAATTATTGATTAGATGTATGGAATCTAATGTTTCCTTGAGTCATAAAAAATGTAATATGATTTCATAATATGGCATTGTTCTTGGGCATCATGTTTCTTCTTTGGGCATCAAAGTGGACCCGACTAATATTAAGGTCATTATGGAGTTTCCTGCACTCCATTCACCAAAGGAGGTAAGAAGTTTTTTGGGCCATGGTGGCTACTATAGAAGGTTTATTGAAAAATTTACAAAGATAGATGCATCTATATACAAATTTTTAGCTAAAGATACTAACTTTTTGTGGGATTCTCAGTGTCAAATTGCTTTTGAAATCTTGAAGGAAAATTTGTCCACAACACCAGTTCTGTGGGGACCATATTGGTCTCTTCCTTTACATATTTGTACGGATGCTTTAGGCACTACTCTTGGGGATGTCCTAGGATAGAAACATGATTAGTTGTCTTATGCTATCTACTACAATAGTAAAAACTTATCACCAGCCGAGCTCAACTACACCATCACAGAAAACAAATTCTTAGCTATCATGCATGCTATTAATAAATTTAGACATTATATTACGGGATATGAAACTTTTATTCACGCCGATCATTCTTCCATCAAGTTTTTAATGAATAAACCCATCATGAATGGTAGGATCACTAGGTGGCTACTATTGTTGTAGGAATTTAACATTACCATTATACATAGGCCTGGAAAAGAAAACTTAGTTGCAGATTTTCTCTCTCAGATTCATAATAATGATGAAAACACCCTCGTTGATGATAGTTTTCCTAACGAACATTTGTTTGTTGTTTCCACTAACATTTTGTGGTTTGCAGACATAGCCAATTATCTAGCCACAGGGAAGTTGCCTCAACATCTCTCCCTAAGAGAAAAGCAACAAATTCTCAAGAAGAGTGCAACTTATTCATGGATCGGGGGAGATATCTTTCGTACTGGGCCTGACATGATTATTAGAATATGTGTATGAGAAGGTGAAACATATGATATCCTAAGATCCTGACATGATATCCCCTGTGAAGGCCATTTTGCAGATAAAAGGACTACTTGCAAGGTGCTTCATCAAGGATATTATTAGCCAAAGTTGTTCAAAGATGCCTGAAAGTATGTGAGAAGTTGTGATAGTTGTCAAAGAATGGGTAATCCAGTGCAATTAGACGAGATGCTCTTACAAACCCAAGTGCTTGTTGAACCTTTTGAAAGATGGGCCTTGGATTTTGTGGGGACAATCTCTCCTTCATCACGAAAAAATAGGTACATTTTAGTTTGCACTGATTATGTAACTAAGTGGGTAGAAGCAAAATCCCTTCATTTTGCTAGTGAAGAATCAGTTATGGATTTTCTTTACGAAGATATTTTTACTCGCTTTGGTATTCCAACAGAAATTGTGATAGATAACGGGACACAATTTACATCTAAATGAATGCAAGTGCTTACTCAACAGTACTAGATAAAGCACTATAAATCTTCTCCATACCACCCACAAGAAAATGGGCAAGTTGAGTCTACAAACAAGGTATTGGAAGCAATCCTAACTAATAGATTCTAGTTGCATTACAAATACTGGGCATACAGGCTTTTGGAATCATTGTGGGCCTATAGAACCAGATGGATAAATACCATAGGCTTTACTCCATACGAGTTAGTGTATGGAAAACATGTTCTTCTACCCATTGAGATTCAAGTGAATACCTTTAGGACAACTGCACAACTGGGCATAGATTTATCAGAGGCATAAAAATAGAGAATAACCTAGCTAAATGGTCTAGATGAAATTAGGAAAGATGCAATTCAACACACTATTCTGGTACAGGAACAGAGAGCTAGATGGCATGATAAATTCATCAAGAAGAAAGTTTTCAAGCCCAACGATTGGGCCCTCCTTTTTGATTCTCGGTTTAATAACTTCCGAGGAAAACTTACTACAAGATGGTTGGGGCCTTACGAAATCGAGACTATCTTCAACAATGGATCAGTCAGAATAACAACAATTGACAACCAACAACATTCTTTTGTGGTCAATGGCCATTAGCTGAGGCTGTATCACAGACCAATGTCCAAGGATAACTTTGTACGAGATATTTTTCAGCAGTCTGAAATGGAGGTAGTGGGCAGGGGGTCTCCTTCCCCCTCTCCCACCTCTGATTGAATCTTTTCTTTTAGCTTTATGAATGTATGTACATAAGAAAAATAAAAAAATTAAAAGAAATAATAATATAACAAAAAACAAAAACAGTTTAGCCATGAAAATCAGTTTACTGACGTGGTTAGATAAGGGCCTGTCTGAAAACCAACTTGTTGGCGCATTAGCCCAGAATCAAAATCTCTTGTCCACAATTGTCAGAACTTACTACATGTTCTTCAAACCATTTTGTTTGTTCTGTGTCAGATGATGAGGGATGCATTAAGTCTCTCCTTCTGATAACTTTTCCTCCATCGAATTTAGCACATCATCTGGGGGATCAAAGTGAGATATTTGGATGGTACCTAGGGGATTGCATACATTAATGGTAGGTTCCCTCGCTAACAATAATGGTGATTCATTAATTCCTCCTGGTTGTCATATCTTGCAGTACATTCAACATCAACACATTAATTCATGCCCAACAAGTTGTACCTATGGAATCTTGACTCTCATCATCATCAAAGGTGAACAATCTCACATTGGTTAACAACTTTCATCAATGGTTGGTAATCCAATGAATTCCACCCATGTTCGACGGCAATACATCTTTCACATGGATAGATTTGTTTCAGAAGCTTGGGTTGGGGTGAAGAAAACTTAGCTATGATCTGGATGATAGTTTGTGATAGTCAATGTGACTAAAAATGAATTTGGTTACAAGGAAGTTGCAACAATTCAGATTATCTCAAAAAGAGGGGGTTGTCTACCTTCTTAGTAGGTTTCTGCTAAAAAGTGAGATTTTCTCCTCGATACAGATCTTGGGAAATGGTATGAATCTGTCTATCCATCCCTTGTTTCTTCACTTCCGTTGCAGTTATTTACATCATCACCAAAATGACAATTTGACATCAATAGTTCTATTCTTCTTTTGGTTCTTGATTTCAAATTCTAGTATTTCCAATAAGTTCAGAATCCCCTAAGTTTCGGATATTTTCCGAACCAGTTTTGAGTTAAATTTGTATAAAATATATTTCATCATTAAATTTTTAAATCATAGAGCGAAGTAATAGCATGTTTAAGAGCATCATTAAAAAAAACAGTGCTCGACAGTATTCTCGCACCCATACAAGAATGACACTACAGGTACTAAAATACCATGACCACATTTTAAAAAGTTTTTTTCATGAGATAGAGTATGATTTACTCCTTTAGTATTGAGAATCATCATCATGAACATGACAACAACATAAACATTATCATCATCGCTCCCAGTACCCACAGGAATTCTACATCTACAATTAAAATGGGTAATGAATTTTTGAGGTAAGATTGCTTTAAGATTCTGTTTGTTTTTTTAGGAACAAAGAAGATCGTTATAACAACTTCTCATGCTAATCCAACTTATACCCATTACTTAGCCTTCAAATTTTGGTCATTCATGTATTATGCGGTCACCAAAGCCATAATTCATATGTATAGCATGGTGATTGGCCATCCCTATATTCCTATGGTACGAACTATATCCCTATTTGCCCACCTCATCCGATATTTTACCCACTCATATGTATTATCTCTATTCCACGGGTGATTAATTCATGAAAAGTTTTAAATTGATGTAAAATTCCACTTTCTCCACAAACTTTAGTAATTGATCTTCTCATAAGGGAAACCAGGGACGTTTGAATGATTCCCGTTATGTTTCCATAAGTTTGAATTATTATTCCTATACTAAGTCACATCGCCATTATTACCATGAATGGAATTCATATCACCCTATTGCAAAGATAAATGGTGCACCACAACGATTCCATATATGGTTACAATAATTTCCTCGATCGTTGTCACTCTGTAGCCAACCTATGCTAAAATTGTGACTCTCCTGAGAAATTATCTTCATTCACATACCATATCCTCTTTGTTCCTTTAAGTGTCTTCACCCACCTTGTCCCTTTGAGTGTTCCTTAATTCAACTTCAGTGAAACCCTCATCCAAACCTATATTTTAGTATCGTGGTATATCGCCACGAACCCGTTTCTTAGTAAGCGCTTGAAGCTATACCTGAGTATCACAAGTGCAAGCAAATGTTTGAGGAAGCAGGCTGACATCTCTTTTTCACCAAGTTTCAGGGGTTTAATGAACGAGTTTCTCTTCAGTTTGTGAAAATATTTGACAAGCAATTGGTTAGGGTCACGGATTTGGAAATAAAGGTTACAGAGGAAACCCTAGCCAATGTCACAGGCCTCCCTAGGACTAAAGAATATTGGTTCAAGAAATTGACGCTTGGCACGAAAATTTGCAACCGGTTTCTGAAGGTGAAATACCAAAACACGAGGTGGGAAAAGGGAGTTCCAAGGGCATACATCATGGACGAATGAAAAAAACCATTGGAAATTTTGTAGAGGTACTTAACCTGTGAGGGAAGGTATGCCTTCACATACCAGTATCATGTTCAAATTCTACTTCATTTTGAATCCAAAGAAATGATAAATTTCCCATACTATCTGTACAAAATTCTATAAAAATGTCAAGGATGGTAAAGAGGAATATTCAAAACCCTCAAATTAGCCTCTACCATCATGGGTTAGTTAAAATATTGGTGGAATTTGATCTCCGAAAAAGAAATAAAACATGGGATCAATTCCTGGGTGAGAATGCATTTATAGACCAAATCCCTATGGCAGTGCAAGAGGGGCTGAGCAATTATGGAAAAAAACAAAAAAGGGAAAGGATCCCTGTGGAAATAGATGAGGATCAGAGAAATTTGAGAAAACGATAGAACAAGGAACGCATACCCATGGAGGTGGAAAAGGAACCAAACAATTTGAGTAAACAACAGGAAAAGAAAACAATACCTGTGGCAGTGGAAGAGGAACCGAGAAAATTGGATAATAGACATAGAAGGGGAAGAGCCAGGAATGAAAAATCATAAAAGGAGAATACGATGGTCAAGCCGTTGTTTGAGATTCCTCTAGTTCGTAGGGTCACCCTTTATATGGAAAATAAAGCAGCCCCAAAGATTGTTGGAATAGCCCCCGTATTCCCACAAGATGCAACACATGAGGACCCAATCCCTGTAGATGGTAATGATGAGGATACCATTCCCATTTCACAGCTCTTCAAAATTTCTAAGCACCCCAAACCCATGGAACAATATCAACCATGTACAGAATGTGCAGACCCTAATGAGAAACAGATAAATTATCCTGTTGAGCCAGATGCACTAGTAGAGCCACATGCACAATTTTTCACCCCGATGGGAGAAGGAGGGTGTAATGATGAAATGTTAAGGGATATACATCAGACTAAAAAGAAGAAACAACAGCCTGGGACTCCAAAGACTCCCAACATAGTTATTCTTGGACCATCTAATAAAGGACTTGAGGATTGCGAGGGTTCAAACATATTTATGGATGAGTCTACTACTGAAATTCCTCTGGAAAAGAAACTCAAGAAGAGAAGCATAAGAGTTAAAAAGTTGGAACATGAATTCATGGAGATTTCTTTCCTAAATAAGTGTATTGAAAGAGAAAATCAACAGTTAAAAGGAAAGAGAAAGAAGTTTTAGGAAGAGATTGAGAAACTTCAATTTGAAACCAAGAAAATCAACAACAAGATGCATAAGATACTTCAACCAAAACAACCAAGGAGGAGCGACAGGTTGGAGAAAAATAACTTGGGCCTCAACATACTGATAAATGTTGCGGGACTCTCTTAGTGGTTGAAGAGAGTGTATATTTAAATTTTGAACAATTTTGGGATATCTTTGCATGAGGACATGCAAATGATCAGGTGTGGGGGTAATGTTGAGCTCCCATTTTTTCACTCACCATACACCTCTTTTGGCCATTTATTCCCCACCTAAGCATTTAAATCCAACTTATTGTCTCCTACTTCTATCCTTTTCCCTGCCTAAAGATCTTGATTGTAACATGAGGTAAAATTTGTTTATTTCAATATTTTATGAAGTTCTAGATAAATTAATTAGGATATTTTGGATATAGTTTACCAATGATAAAAGTACACTTACCTTTTCAATGTAACAGTTGTTCCTGCACTATTCCTGTCCTTTTAGTACCTGTGCAGGCATTCCAATACCCAAGATTGTGGCTTCCGCTTGTTGCATGCACCCAGGATGGAGTTGGCGACATGGGTATTGCTCGTATGGCCAATGTGATAGGTGTTGACCATTTCCCTTGTGCCCAACATTCTTCTATTACACGAAACCTCAAACTCCATGAGCATATCTTCCAATGCAGCACCAGATCAGGAATTGAACTGAGCACATGAGCGATATCTAAGATGGTTAGAATGATTTCCTAAGATAGAGGAAATCATGGTCAGTAAGATCTTTTAGTTTTGTTAAGTCATTTTTACCCATGATTCAACGAGAATAGGAGAAAACGATGTAATCTGATATACTCAGAATTTGATATATATAGAGGGTTTCGCTCTATGTAAAAATTGATATGTATATACCATTTGCTGAATATAATAAAAAACATTTTTGTTGATTATTCGTTGTTCTTCATATTGCGACGGATATGTTGTGAGCCGATTGAATATTTACATTTGATATTAATCATGTTTTTCTTTACTTTTGTTTATAACTTTGTGGGTTACTAAATCGTTCCCACTCACTACTTGGGAGGGTGTGGGCCCACATCCCCTGATAAGTCGAGTTATTTGTATAGTATGTGTTCTCTATTTGTTGTAGTTGTGTTCATGGATGGATTTGTGTGGAGTGATATTTAAAATGTAGGTTTTATTTGAGTTCTGTGTGTTCTTTACCCACTGGGGATTTTCATGTGTTGTAAACCAAAATTCCCTTAGTACAATGGAAATGTTTTCATATTGACAGATAGATTTGTGAATGAATGATTAAATGTTTTCATCTTACTAAAGTATATCTTATTTTTGTACAATCTTGAAAGTTAAACATGTTCCAGGATTTATTGGTAGCTTATATAACCATGAATGTCTAATTTAAATGCTTCACACACTTGTTAATAAAGTTAAGATCTCATATGATCCAATGATTAAACTAAACTAAGATATTGGAATTACTCACTATGTGTGTGACAACTTGGAGTTGTAATAAAGTAAATAAAGTATCGACTCTGGTTAATGAAGACTGGTTTATGAGCAAATTCTAAGATCTAGAATGTAAAGCATAACCATACTGTAACTTCCACCTCCTTAAGGAGCTACCTCATTGCTTATCCTAGATAAGAAGAATTAATATCAAGCATTCATAGAAGTTTTGTGATGACCTGGTCACATATAAAGAAACTTTAAATACTCTTTGACTATTGGAAGAATGGATTGTATTCACAAAGGATTTAGTTTCTACCTTCATACTCTGACTCTGTGGTATTAATGGCATAGGTCTTCAAGTTATTAATAGGAGTTTGTCTCTGAAATTTGAGTTGTTTTCTTTATGAGTGTGGTGTTACCTCTAGAGGTGTTGTAGCAAAAGAGAGATGGTATTTCATGGGGCAAGAGTTTAGTTTTAATAGAGTGAAAACTGTGTGTTTACGTTCGAGTTTAGTTTCAATAGAGTGAAAAATGTGTGTTTACATTCCTTACTGGTAGCTGTAATTTTTCTTTACAAAGTATTGTTATCTTGTTGCTTCACCCACCAATTGAAGTGTCAAGATTTGTGGCAAGGCTCATTCATAGTCATTCCCCTACATATCGATTTGTTGTATGTGGGTAAGAATGCAATAGTACCATGAATTTTGTCCTTATTGTTGTGAAGTAAGCATTTTAGGTTAAGAATAGGATTAGTCATTAGGAATTACTCTCAAGCTAATTAGTATTATTCTAGGTCAGTAACACAATTATATGGAGACTTGAGTGGATCCATATTGTTGACTGATATAGACATCTGCCTGGCTAATTGTTGTTATGTTTTTATTTGTTTCTTATTTCTTTCCTGCACTAATAAATAGTTTATTGCTTTCCATATATAGAATAGAGTTTAAATAGTTGATTCCTTATCTTGGTTATTGATTATTTGTGTAGATTAGTGGTTTCTTTGCTTATGTTCATGCATGATTTCTAGGTTACCTAGTTCTCTTTCTCGTTGAAATACAAATTAGGATACACTTCTTTCATTTGCCTACACATACTATGCCTACAGTTCATCAGTTCACGAACCTGTTTGACATTTATGTGGGACTTTATTACAACAATTAATTATCCCAACAGGTGTTAAGAACCAAATATCAATATAGCATATAAAAACCTTAGAATAAGTACTCAATGCCTTGAAAAATAGATAATTTCAGATAATAATCCTCTTCGAGGGGGCAACCTCCTTTTACCGCACATGAATGTTCAAGTACAAGATGATTCCAAATGAAAATGTCTCCTTGGTATATATAGGAGACTAGGAGGTATAATTACAACTAATGGAATAAAGCCGACATAAATAAAATAACATTA
>JZKD02S0867744.1:877062-887492 GCA_000966675.3 Picea glauca
CATTTTCTAGCTCCTTTTTCTATCTTTGGGTTGTTCTTGAATCCCAATGGATTCTTGCACATTTTGTGTTCTCACTCTAATCATTGTTGCTTCCTTTTTTGAACACTTTCTAGCCCTGTCCAACTTGGCCTCTCTACATTTTCAACCATTATATCATATAGTATTGAAAGCTCAGATGTTACCTTTACTTGGGGATTATTTCCCCCACTTTACCTTACCTAGACATTTTATCACTTATGGTGTTGTAACTTTCATTTACTTCGACTTAATATGGACATTCTAGTCTTATTAAGAATTGTCTTCTTTAGCCAATTTGGCCTTAGTATTAATCTTCATTAATCACCACTCTAGCACACTATAGTTTTGCATTTATGTCATTTTTTCAACTTCATATAGACTCCTCCAGAGTCTACTATATTTTATACCCAACTATAACTTCAAGCATTTCATATAATTACAATTAATTCTCTCTATATTCATATTTCACTTCAATGAATAACTTTCTTTGAAGTTTTAGTTTTCCTTCAATACCTATCCATACATAATGGAGTGATTTAGTCTTCCATTGGCACCTTTGAAGTGCATTAAGGTTCATTATTTCCTTTCATTGAATTATTTACCCTTGTATCATACTTCCATTGTGCACTTTGGTATCACATGTGCATTTACTACTCTAACTCTTTAGACATAAATTCCTAGTCTTTAGCTTACAACTCTTCCAAACCTTTATACACTTTCTGTAACAAACCCATGGTGGGGCATAAAAAATTCGTTCTTCTTAAGAAAAACAATACCCTCATTTGGGGTCTCTATTCCATTTTGCTCTTCCAGAGCTTTCCAACCACGGTCTCCATGCTCCAAACCAAGCTCAGAGCTGGCAGATATCCTCTCCCAAGTTCTTCAGGATATTCCATCCCTCTATACTTGCATATGACCATGGGCTATGAACAGACACCAAAACAACAGGCGCCAAGACAACCACCGCGTGAATCCTCTAGATTGGAAAATCTTTGAAGTTCATAATCCGACGTTGCGTGTCCTCAAGGATTTCAATGACCCTGATTCACTTTGGGACTTCGACGTTTGGGAGTCCTGAACACTCACACAACCTTTTCTCCCGAAGTACTCTGTACCCGGAGTTCCAGATCAAGCGTCGTGCATCCGTTTTAAATCAACGACTTAGGTTCATTTAGGGACTTCGACATTCGGGAGCTTTAGACGTTTTTGTAGCCTTTTCTCCTGGAGAATTTTCTTCCGGAGTTAAGGATCATAAGCCACGCGTCTTTCCCGATCAACGGTCATGGTTTACTGTGAGACTTTGACATTCGAGAATTCTGAACGTTCCAACAATCTGTTCTCTCGAAGTAATTTCTTCTGAAGTCAATCATTGTGCGCCACACTTCCTTCTCGTTTGATGGCGGGGATGCAATTTGGGTGACCCTCCACTTTGCATTTCTTTCTCCTCACTTATGAAGTATGAGATATGTTAATGCATGTCTCTTGTCGATCCACGACTATGAATCACTTCGACTATTCAAGCTTTGGGAGTTTCAACCTCTCCACACTCACTTTCTCTTGGAGTTATTTCACCCGAAGTCAATGATCTGTTGACATGTGTCTCCCAAAGATCGATGGCTACAAATAACTTCAACTCTTTGGGATTTGGGAGCTTCAACCTCTCCACACTCGCTTTCTCCTAGAGTGCTTTCACCCAAAGTCAACGATCTGTTGACGAGTGTCTCCCATAGATCAATGAATACAAATCACTTCGGCTCTTCGAGCTTTAGGAGTTTCAACCTCTCCATAATAGCTTTCTCCCAGAGTGCTTTCACCTGAATTTAATGATCCGTTGACGCATGTCTCCCACATATCGAAGACTAAAAATCACTTCGGCTCTTTGGTCTTTGGGAGTTTCAACCTCCCTCGGGTTTTCACAGTCATGATCCGGCCAATACCGATTTGTTCACCAATTGACGGTTCGCAGTGATTGCGGGGCCCCAACGTGTTCTCTCTTTCTTGGAGATATCAATCTCCACAATCTGAAAAGTACTCACCCAACTCGTTCTAATCATAGGAGTTGATCCTCCACCCTAATGAGATCAACAATGTTGGTGAATTGCATTCTGTGAACTAGCACGTCCGCTAATTTCACCTTCGCGCTCCGCAATGATTCCCCACCATCGATATCCTTTCATAGATCGATAGTTCACAACGATTGTGGGGCTCAATCTCTGCAATCTGGGAAGTTCTTTCCCAACTCTGTCTAATCGTGATCATTGATCTTCCATCCCCAACGAGATCAATGACATTGGTTGATTACAGGCCATGAACTAGCATGTTCACTAATTTCACCTTCGCTCTCTGCAATGATTCCAAACCATCGATCTAATCGAGCGACTGATGTTTGAGTCGCTAACTCCAGCAGGTCTTTGAGTCAATCTGATGACTGAGATAGGATTTTCCCCCAATGAACAATTCACATTCATCTCCTCAATCAGGTTCTTAATTCATATATGGATGTTGTTACTTTGGGAGTTCGAGTAACTTTGACCATCATGAAGTTTGACATTCCAGGCATCGAACTCCCGAAACTCCGAAACCATTTTGAACTAGCTTCTTTTAGGATTAGCACAAGGTTCCTAGACCCAAGTCACATGGACCTTCAGAGGACTCTCAGGCTATGATTTCTACTCTTATCCAAGTTTTAGTTAAGGTCATGGGCGTGAGTTCAAGGTCTCTCCAGCTATTGGTTTGAAGGAAACTCCTTCCTAATTCGCAGAACCTTAAATTCTGAAACAAGGCGGTGTAAACTCGTGAGATTACCAAGATGGTAGCATTGCCAAGAGGCTTTATCTGATTCTGGAGCTATGAGATAGCTCTCTGGGGAAAACACCTTTGAGAGATAAACTAGATCATACGAGAAGAGCATAAGCATAAGTTCTCAAAGAAGCCAACATATATACATAATTTAACCTTTTCATGCAGAAACCATTTACAGATATGTAAATACATGCATGCAACCATTAATTCTCAATTCAAGGTATAAAGTATGGAAACACTTATCAAAACTAGATAACGTGAAGCAACTACTAGAAGGGGTGCCCGTTTCCACCCAACCATAGGCTTAGTCACTCCTAACGGATTTACCACTAGCCACCCTCGAGCTATACCCCAATGATTTTAGATTCAATCTCTTCTTCTGACACATAAATAGATATGGCAGAAGGTTACTGTCCTTCTCTTGACTCAGTCTCTATTTCCCGCAATTAGAATGCACTATTTTCAAATTTCTTCCTCGAACCCGAGAGATTAGTTTATCGTCTGTGCACTCTTCGTAGGTCCTCCTTTCCCCATGCTTTCCTTTCTTTCCTTTCTTAGAAAGATTGTTTGTGGCTCAAATTCCCAGTCCGCGGTCATGTATAGAAGCCTTACAGATGGGTGGTCTACCCCATCCCCTCATTAACTCTTTAGGATGTCTTCCCACCTACCAACCTGACTATAATTCATTCCTGGGTCAGAGGGTTTTTCTAATCCTAAGTAATTTAAATCCAGCAAAGTATTGGTTTGGTGGAGGTTAATGCAACCATTCCTATTCCCCTTTAAAATATCTTTCATAGCATTCATGGTCTCTCTTAGCACATCCCCTTTCCAACAGTCATGCAACATGTATCCATTTTCTATTAAAATAAAAAAATTTACATTCATCGACCTTTTGTACAAAGGTCCATCAAATCAAACATTCACACCTTTGAGTTTGCCATAGTTTCTTGGCCAATATAGTTATATTTATAAACTGGGGGAAATAGGGTGTTACAATACCCTCCCCCTTAAAGGAACATCATCCTCAATGTTCTATCTGTCAACATTCTATGTATATACAAAAGTAAACAAAATCAGATATGCATGTCTCATGGAATCCTCCATTTCCCATGTAGCCTCATCTGGGACAAAGTGTTTCCACTACACCTTGACCTATGAAATGGTTCAGTGCCTGAGTAAGGTTACCTTCCTGTCTTGTATGCATTGAGTTTCTGGGAGGAATTCTCCCTCCGGCTCCACCTGGATCACAAACCGTTCAATTATATGATTAGAATCATGTACATATTTCTTCAATAATGAAACATGGAAAACATTATGTGCCTTTACTGTGGGAGGGAGTGCTAGCCTATAGGCTACATTTCCCACTCTATCTAATACTTCAAAGGTTCCACAATACCAAGGTGCCATCTTGTCACAAGCTCCCATTATCAAGGAACTCTTCTCGGGTCTAACTCTAAGATAGAGATGGTCTCCTGTCTTGAAATCTCTAGGGGTTCTCTTCCGGTCAGCGTAGCTCTTCTGTCTATCCTGTGAAATTTGGATATTTTGTTTTATCTGAATCACTTGTTGCTCCATTTCTTTCAACATGTTAGGTCTAATTGAAATTCTATCCACTGGAATACTCCAGCTAATGGGAATTTTTCATTGTCTACCCTAGAGGGCTTCAAAAGGACTCATCTTTAGTGACTCTTGATAACCGTTGTTGTAGGAAAATTATACCAATGGAAAGTAGTCTTCCCACTTCTTAGGATGATGCATTACATGCACCCTTAACATGTATTCTAATGTTTGGTTTACTCTTTCTTTTTGTCCATCAATTTGGGGATGATAGTCTGTGCTAAACCACAATTTAGTCTCAAGACTAGCCATCAAGGATTTCCAAAATCTTGAAGTGAATTTTGTGTCTCTTTCGGATACAATCTCCCTAGGCATGACATGTAGTCTGAATATCTCCTTCATGAAGATGTTGGCAATATCTATCGCCTTGCAATTCGACTTGACAGGATACAGTGAACATGCTTGCTCAATTTGTCCACCACTACCATGATGGCATCATTTTGCTTAGTCGATCTTGGTAACCCGGTGATGAAGTCCATGGAAATGGTTTCCCATTTCCATTATAGAATTGGTAGAGGTTGTAAAAACCCTTCTAGGTGCTAGTGTTCTGCCTTAACTTGCTAGCATTCTAGGCACTTAGCTAGATAGTCAGCTATGTCCTTTTTCAATCCAGGTCAATAGAATTGTTTCCTAGTGGTCGTGATCATTTTATGATATCCTGGGTGGCCAGTATATGGTCTCTTGTGTAGTTAATCCATTATGAACCTCTTCAAGTCATGAAAAATTGGAATATACAATATTTTTCTATAGGTTAGTAGGCCTTCATCGAGCATACGATATCCTTCATACTTTAGCCATGTAGGCTCTTGCCTTAGGTATGAGGTCACAATCTTGAAGATCTCATATGTTTCTTGTGCATTCCTGATTCTTTCCCTGACATCCATTTCACATGTGCTTAATTTTGCCACGTGAATCGTTTTCACACTTCTTCTAAGGGAATTGACCACCCTATTTTCCTTTGATGTGTTTGATTTCAAAATCGAACTCACTAAGGAGAACCATCCACCTAGCTTATATAGCATTGAGTTTTGGTTGATCAAACATGTGCCTCAACCCACAGTGATCTGTCATAAGTACAAATCTCCTACCCAAGAGGTAATGCCTCCACATTTTTAAAGTATGCACTATGGAAGCCAACTCTATATTATGGGTCACATAATTGATTTCATGCTCATTCAATTTCCTGGATGTGTAGCAAATTACATGTCTGTATGGCATAAGAAATCCTATGAGTCCTTCCTTGCAGGAATCTGTACACACGAGGAAGTCATTATCAAGGTTTGCAATCTTCATCACGAGTGCATGGGTCAAAAGGTATTTCAGTTCCTGAAATCTTTCTTCACATTCTGATGTCCAAGTAAATTTAACCCCCTTTTTCTGGAGGGCAGTAATTGGACAACCAATCTTGGAAAATCCTTTTATGAACCTTCTATAATATCATGCTAATACCATAAAGGATATGATATCAGATACATCCTTTGGGGTAGGCCATTTCATAATAGATCTGATCTTGTCAGGGTCTACTGCCACCCCTTCTTCAGAGATGACATGGCCCAAGTAATGCACTTGCTTCTGGAAAAAGTCACACTTGCTAAGCTTAGCGTAGAGATGATGATCTCTTAGTACTTGAAGTACAAGTCTAATATGTTCTTCATGCTCTTCTTTATTCCTAGTGTAGATTAAGATATCATCAATGAAAACCAATAAAAATCTGTCTAGGAATTTGCTAAGTACATTGTTCATCAAGCACATAAAAATTGCAGGGGCATTAGTTAGTCCAAATGGCACCACCACAAATTCATAGTGAACATACCTTGTCCGGAAGTTCATTTTGTGGATGTCTTAATCCTTGATTCAGACTCGACGGTATCCATACCTAAATTCAATCTTTCAGAAAATGGAAGCACCCCCTAATTGGTCGAACAAGTTGTCTATCCTTGGTAAGGGGTACTTGTTCTTTATGGTGGTCTTATTGAGTTGTCTATAATCTATGCACAATCGGAGCGTTCCATCTTTATTTTTCACAAACAAGGATGGTGCTCCCCATGGAGATAAACTGGGCCTGATGTAGCCTTTTTCCATCATTTCCTTTAGTTGTAGCTTGAGCTCAACTAGCTCAGGTGTACTCATCCTATAAGGTGTCCTAGGCACTAGCACTGCTCCTGGTGCAATTTCTATCGAGAAGTCAATGTCTCTTCTTGGAGGTAGACCCGGTACCTCTTCTAGAAACACATCTCAATACTCTCTTAATATGGGGTGGTCCTCTAAGTTCGGCTTGTCATCATCCACAGATTCCAACACCTATATTTCATATAGGGGGCATCCCTTTCTGCAATACTTTTTCAATTGAAGGGATAATATTTGTCTCACTGAGAGAGGTTTCTGAATCCCTTGGAGGTTCATATTTCCCCTTTCTTAATTTACACATTCTAAATTTTTATGGTAACATTCCAACTTAGTTTTATAAGAAGCCAACCAATCCATACCAATCAATAAGTCATAAGATCCTAGGAGAAGTATGTTAAGGGTCACTTGGGTGGGCAACCTATCCATGATGAATTGGAAAGCTGGTAAGACCTTTGTTACTTTTCTCTTGGTCCCAGTGGCTAGTTGTACCAACCATGGATTAACATGTCTAACTATTTGCATTTTACACTTATCAATAGTCTGAGGGGCCACATAACTCAAATTGGAACCAGGGTCAATTAAAATAGAAAATAGACGGTTGACGATCATACCTTCCATATCCACCACTGAAGCTTGGTGGTCGGCTTGTTTATTATCCAAAGTTGCATAAATCCGTGGCATGTTCCTAGCCACATCATTGACTATGGTCGCTTCTTGAATGTTGTAAAATGTCCTACTATTATATTGTTTGTGTGGGAAATCCCTCAGTATATGTTCTTCTCTGTAACCCCAACATTTCAACGGTTCTCTCTTTGGGTTATCATTCTTTCATAGGGCTAATACAAAATGTTTTTTTCCACTCTGGGAGGGGAAATTCTGCTGGTACACACTTCCGATAGGAAGGCTCATCCTCGAATCCTTCCTATAGTTCTTAAATCTTGAGGATTTAAATCCCTTCTTATTGAACCCTGAACTATTCTTCTTCTTCCAGTCCTCGCAAGGTTTTTTCTGACGCTCGAACTGTTCATAACAATACCTTGCCTTCTAGGTAGTTTCATCTAAGGTCTTTGGCTCGTCAAACTTAATCCTGTTCTGGTAGGTCTGAGGTAACCCACTGATAAATCATTGGACTTTTAACTTTTCATATTTTATGTAGGGTACATACCTTAACAACTCAAGGAATTTATTGATGTATTCCTCTATGTTGAGTTGTCCCAACTTGAGTTCATAGAATCCTTAGTCTTCTTGTCGAAGTATTTCTCTAACAAATACTTCTTCTTGAAGTGTTTCTCAAACTATTTCCATGATAAGCCCTTTTCATGGATTCCTTTCACATTCTTAAGATCTTCCCACCAAATGGAAGCATTTCCATTCAGGTTGAAGATGGATATTTGAGCCTTCAAGTTTTCACAACAGTCATGAACTCTGAAGTACTTTTTTAAACCAAGCAACCAAGCTTCATCCTTTTCCCCTTATTCAATCTCTCCATTGAAAGAGGGTGGAACTCTTCAAGGTCATGAATTTTGGAATGCTTTCTCTTCTTTCCTTTCTTCTGAGAATGTAAGCTAGTTTTTCTACTAGAAAATCCCTCAGAGTGGTTCGTTCCCTTTCCAGAGGACTCTCCCAATGAACTTCCCCTACCCCCAGGTTGGGATTTCCTCGAGGTACTTCTCCCTATGTGGCCACTTATGGGACCACGTTTTCGTATTTCAGGTGGACTTTGAATTCTCTCTGTATGTCGTCGGTCCACATGGATGGTTGCAGGTCCATGTTGTAGTTGCCTCTATATATCAGATAAGCTCTGCAACAAGACACCATTGATTTATGTTTGTTTCTCTTTCTCCTTTACCAATCTCTCATTATCAGCATTGCAAATCTGTAATTCGGCCATAAGGATCCATACAGTTTAAGCTAGATCTGGAGGGGTCTCCACTGCTCTCCTCTCATCAGAATCCTCATCTCTATTATGGGAGCCCTCCCCCACTTCATGGTGCATTTCCATCCTTTATTATTGTGATTTCCTGTGATTCACTCACTTTTGTAGTGTTGACAAAACACTTACTGTTAGTTAATATTCTAGTAGTTCATGAGCAACACATAGTTCATTTTTTTCTTAAATACACACATACAGTAGAAATTCTTCATTCTTTTCTTTAGTAATAGTTTAAATAGTTTCTTTAGGAAAGAGGTAAGGTAGGGCGTCACCCATAGGATTTGCTTCAAACATGATTTTTAAGTGACTCGTCCATGAGCCCAAGCAGGCCAAGTGTTGGAACCATGCTCTGATACCAATTTGTAACACACCCATCGTGGGGCGTAAAAATTTCATTCTTCTTAAGAAAAACAATACCCTCATTATGGGTCTCTATTCCATTCTTCTCTTCCAGGGCTTTCCAGCCACGGTCTCCATGCTCTGAACCAAGCTGAGAGATGACAAATATCCTCTCCAAAGTTCTTCGGGTTCTTCCATCCCTCTATACTTGCATATGACTGTGGGCTATGACCAGACGCCAAAACAACATGCGCCAAGACAACCACCATGCAAATCCTCCAAAATGGAAAATCTTCGAAGTTCAGAATCCTACACCGCATGTCCTTAGGGATTTCGATGACCTAGATTCACTTCAGGACTTCTGCGTTTAGGATTCCTAGATGCTCACACAAACATTCTCCCGAGGTACTCTGTACTCGGAGTTCCAAATCAAGCATCACACATCCTTTTTAAATCAACGACTCAGGTTCATTTTGGGACTTCAGCATTCAAGAAATTCATATGTTTCTGCAACCTTTTCTTCTGGAATTAAGGATTGTTTGCCACGCGTCTTTCCCGATCAACGGTCCTGGTTTACTTCGGGACTTCGACGTTCAGTAATTCCAAACGTTCCAACAATATGCTCTCCTGAATTACTTTCTTTCGAAGTCAAGGATCGTGCGCCATGCATCCTTCTTATTTGACCATGGGGATCCACTTCGGTGACCCTCTACTCTGCATTACTTTCTCCTCACTTCTGAAGTATGCGATCTGTTAATGTGTGTCTCTCACAGATTGATGACTATGAATGACTTCATCTATTTGGTCTTCGAGAGTTTCAACCTCTCCACACTCGCTTTCTCCTAGAGTGATTTCATCCAAAGTCAACGTTCCGGCGACATGTGTATCCCACAGATTGACGACTACAAATCACTTCGACTCTTCGAGCTTCGTGAGTTTCAACCTCTCAACACTCACTTTCTCCCATATTTCTTTCACCCAAGGTCAATGATCTATCGATGTGTGTCTCCCACAGATCGACGATTACAAATCACTTCAGATCTTCAAGCATTAGGAATTTCAACCTCTCCACACTCGCTTTCTCCTGGACTTCTTTCACCCGAATTTAACGATCTGTTGATGTGTGTCTCCCACATATCAATGGCTACAAATCACTTTGGATCTTCAGGCTTCAGAAGTTTCAACCTCCCTTAGGTTTTCAATTTCATGATTCGGCCAATACCATTTTTTTCACCGATCAATGGTTCACAATTGTTTGACAACACAGGTATTCCAACAAAGGAGTAACCACTCACATAACCAGATCAAAGATCAACACACCGATGTTTTCACGTGGTAAAACCCCTACAGGGAAACATCCACGGCCCTAGCCAACGCGGACACTTGGAGCAGTTTATTATGCAAAGAAAAAGATTACAGAGAGATTTTACAAGAGAGTTTCTCGCAATCGATCATCGGCAAATGACCCTCCATGCTCTCTAAATAGAGATCATGGACCAATCGGGTGTTAATCCATGGATCAATGGCCGTTAAGATCGAGGAGAGTATGAACCATCGGATCACTCTATGTCGGGAACATATCGTGACCATCGGA
>JZKD02S0867744.1:893029-905106 GCA_000966675.3 Picea glauca
CTAACTACAAATGCATACTAATGCATACTAAAGAAACACACTTTTACCTAACGACATATTAGACCAAGTAGATCTTAACTAACTCCTAAGTGTCTAAATATCCTAACAACAATGATTGTGGGGCTCCAACGTGTTCGCTCTTTGTCAGAGATCTCAATCTCCGCAATCTGAAAAGTACTCACCCAACTTGGTCTAATCATGGTCATTGATCCTCCACCTCGACGAGATAAAAAATGTTGGTGAATTGTGGGTTGTGAACTAGCACGTCTTCTAATTTCACCTTTGCGCTCCGCAATGATCCCCACCATCGAACTCCTTTTGCAGATCGACAATCCACAATGATTGTGGGGCCCAATATCCGCAATGTGGGAAGTGCTCGCCTGAATCTGTCTAATTGTGATCGTTGATCTTCCATCCCCAATGAGATCAACGTCGTTTGTTGATTGCAGGTCGTGAACTATCATGTCCGCTAATTTCACCTTCGCGCTCCGCAATGATTCCTAACCATAGATCTAATCGAGTGAATGGTGTTTGAGAAGTTAACTCTAGTGGGTCTTTAAGTCAATATGATGACCGAGATAGGTTTTCTTCCTGATGAACAATTCACATTCATCTCCTCAGTCAGGTTCTTAATTCATCTATGGTTGTTGTTACTCAGGGAGTTCGCTAAACTTTGACTATCGTGAAGTTTTACATTCCAGGCGTCGAACTCCCAAAACTCCGAAACCATTTTGAACTAGCTCCTTTTGGGCTTAGCGCAGGGTTCCTAGACCCAGGTCATATGGACCTTTAGAGGACTCTCGGGCTATGATTTCTACTCTTAGCTAGGTTTTAGTTAAGGCCCTGGGCATGAGTTCAAGGTCTCTCCGACTACTGGCTTGAAGGAAACGCCTTCCTAATTCACAGAACCTTAAATTCTGAAACAGGGCGGTGTAAACTCGTGAGGTTACCAAGATGGTAGTAGTTCCAATAGGCTTGCTCTGATTCTGGAGCTGTGAGGTATCTCTTTGGGGAAAATACCTTCGAGAGTTAAACTTGAGCATACGGGAAGAGAAAAAGCATAAGTTCTCAAAGAAGCCAACGTATATCCATAATTTAACCTTTTCAACACATAAACCATTTGCAAAAATGTAAATGCATGCATGCAACCATTATTTATCAATTCAATGTATGGAAA
Organism: Picea glauca; assembly: GCA_000966675.3. Classification (NCBI taxonomy): domain Eukaryota; kingdom Viridiplantae; phylum Streptophyta; class Pinopsida; order Pinales; family Pinaceae; genus Picea; species Picea glauca. Next base: position 894,207 of record JZKD02S0867744.1, read on the forward strand.
CACTTATCAGAACCAGATAATGTGAAGAAACTCCTAGAAGGGGTGATGGGTGTTCTATATGCACTAAAAAAACACTAAAAACCGTCAATTAAATTGTCAACCCGGGCTAAGTAATCTTAAAGTTGTAGCAATATATATGCCAAGGAAGAAAGGCTAGAGGTAGCATAGTCTAACTAAGGAAAGGCACTATCTATCTGATTCTAAGGGATAATCTATTCAAGCAAAGACTATTAATAACCAAACCTTACTAAGAAACTCAAACTATGTACCTTAGGTAACCTTTGAACAAAGGATCGATGGATAGTCCCAAGAAAGCAATTAGAAACCCTACTTAAAGCATACTAACAAAATCATGACAGTAAGCAAAAGAAAACTATCTACCTAATAAGCAATAACAACAACAAACTACTTTAATTAACCTACTCAAATTCAATAAGCAACTATCCTATGAAAGAAAGTAAATAGACAAGAAACTACCCTATCAAAGAAAAATAGACAAGCAAGCAACTACCCTATTAAAGCACGTAAACAAGCAACAAACAACTAACTAACCTATGATAACTTATATAGCAAGTAAACTAATCAAGATTATTCAATAAACAACTAATCAAGCTAAGAGGCAAATGAACTCTATTCTTAAATTAAATTTCACAATAACTTCTAATTTACAAAAGGAAATCTTAATCTATGAACTTAAAAGCATTATGACAAAAAAATTAATTAACAATTAATCTTTAATCTATGATAAGAAAACTATTCTTTAATCTACTAAAGCAAGAAGACTATCTAATCTACAAAAGCAAGGAAACTATCTTCTAATCTATGAAAGCAAGGGAACTCAAATATAGTGTTGATGGTTATGTGAATGTCTCCGATGTCTTATAATATTACGATGACATTTTACAATGAGCGATAATTCAAGAGGGATGAACTTGATATTGACTTCGATAGAAAAGTGAAAAGTGTGAATTAGGCAATCCAGTGACAACTTAGCCATTATAGAAACAACATCAACTATCCTGCATATCCATGTGATTAATCATGCATTAGTCATCAACAATATAATGACACTATTCTAGTAAATTCAATTGCATTCTATGCTACTCAATCAAACTCATACTACTTAGATTCATAACTGGAAACTAAACTCAATAATCAACTATGAATTAAAATTGAAACCTAAATCTAGAAAAGAAAATTGCATGAAATAAACTAGACTAATCCGATTTAATAATTCAAATTGCTAAAAAGAGGAAATACTCATAAAAAATAAATTAAATACTATTTCAGCATATGACAAGAAAGCAAATGAGCAAACTAAATGACAATTTAAATAAGAAAAACTAAATAACAACTATATAGACAAACTAGGATTGAAAACTAAAGACTAATAGCTATCCATCCACCGAAGCCCTATCAAAGAAATCATGAATTAAAAACTATGTTTTAAACTCTGTTTCATCATAAAGAAAACTTAATCTATCATCTAATTACACACAAAGTTAGTATCTAAGCTTGCAAGCTTATTTCCTATCAACTAACAGATCATTGCATATTAACAATAACCTTCATGATCACCTGCAAAACTGAACTAAACTAAATAAATTATGAACAACAATTTATAAAGTAAAGAAGCATAAAAACTCATATACAAGAAATGAAATAAAATGACAACTACGCTATGCAATTCATAAGAAAACTAATTGGATATTCACCCAGACTTCTAGTGGGCCCCCCAACAAGTCGTGGTTACTCTTCAAAGGTGAACCACAAGCTCAAGAACACGAATTCACCATTAAAACCAAAAATGCAGTCTTTACACAGTTTTAGCAAAATGAAAATAGTAAAACAAAGCTTAATTGTCTTTTTACTTCTAAGTCTCTACTTCTTCACAATTGTCTGACCACTGAGGTGGTATTTATAAGTTTATAGACTGAGAGTTTGACTACTAGAAGGGTCAACCCTCTCTAAAAACAACAAATCGCATATAATATGCCCTAACTGCCGGTGGCTTCTAGAAATAAGGTGAGCCAATAATCACCCAACCTAACAACCCAAATCGAGTTGTCAAAATATCAGTAGTTGGAGGCCACGAGCAGAAGAAAAACCCATGTCTCTGATTCTCCCATCGCTGGCCGTTGATACCATAATCGCCAAATCACCCATGGTGTTTGTGCAGGATGGAGTGCCAGATGAAGTTACGGATGGAGTAATGGATTGAGTGCCGAATGGAGTGTCGGATGAAAAAACAAGCTTCGATTTTGTCCTATGACACACAAAATGTGAATTAGTTTCCTGGAAACATAAAAACATACTATATTACACTCAAAATCATCATAAAACATGAGTTATGCATACCTAGTGTGAATCATAGCGATTTGACACAAAAGCTCTTCAAAAACTCTTCAAAACAAGAAAACACATATACATATTTGTCCAAAAAGGATCTAATTACCGTCATTAAATCAATCATATCACGTGCCCAACATTACTCCCACACCTAAGACTTTTCAGGTCCCACTGCAAACAAAAAGAAATTTCCCCTCATGACTAAGCTTGTTGAGGAGGATCAACTTTAGAAGCTTCTCCTTCTTGCTGTGAAGATTTTGTCTTATGCCTTTTATGCTGCTTCAGTTGTGCTATGAGGCTACATTTGGATTTGGTCATCTCGCCAACCAACCTTTGAAGGGAATTCACCTTTGCTTGAAGGACTGCATTATCATGGTGAAGATGTGTTTCCATAGTCTTCCTATCCTCCAACTGTTACAACAACTGAAAATTCTCTTTTTGTAGCTTCTCAATGGTTGGAGCAGGATCAGTTATCCCAAAGGAAGGCTTAGATCCTTTGAAATATGTAGAGTGTCTATCATTCTTCGGATCTAGGGTAGGCATCAGTGAGGTAGGAGTAATAGGGAGTTTATGAGGAGAAGTAGGTTCAGATTTTGTCTTCCTTTGAGGCTTTAATTCATCTACGGACACTTCCATAAGTCTTTTGTGAGGACTCTTGAGATCGGAGGATACTTGGATAGGGTCAAAAGTAGTAAGGGGTTTTTTATAAGGGTTTCCTCTTGTGCTCTGGGTACTCTTTCGAAAGGGTCCTCTATCAAATCGATTAGCTCCTCTCCTATTGGTGGGAACTGTAGGAAAGTCTTGTTGAATTACTTCTTACATATTTTTGGGTGTGGGATCAAGAGATATTGAAGGCATATGAAGATTAGCAATAAGATTTCTTCAATCTTTACTCTTGGTATTTTTACCTGATGAGGATGCATGGGTTTCAACAATCTCCTTGGATTTTTGTTATGGTAAGGAAATGGTTTAAGAAGGAGGGTTTGGATTCCTTGGAGAGTGGGGCTTGGATGGATAAATAGTCCTTAGACAAAGTGTCTTTTTTCTAGTCTTAATTGTCAAGTGAGGGTTTGCAAATTGATAAATGAATTCATCCCAAGTTTGCCCCTGTTTTTCTAATTCAGATAAAACAAGGAGTTTGATCAAGCCATGGTGAAAGAGGCTATTGTGGGGGTTGTTTACATTATTTCTCACTTGAGAGGACATATTCTCCAAGATCTTTAGAAAGTAGAAGGGAAAATTCAATGGTTTATTGAACTGAAAATGAGCTAACAATCTAAAGTGACAGGCTTTAATGGTGGAATATATACCTTCACATGTGATCAAAATGGTGATGACTACGAGAGGGTTGATCAACTCATCTTTTATCCATTCCTTGGAGTATCCTTTAGCTCTTGAGATGTTCTGGAATTCTGGTTTAAAAACCATGTTATAACTTGATCGCAGTAGCTGGTGGTTTTTAAACCATCTATCTCCCACTCTTAGAAGCTTCGTGGTTGTGGCTATGGATTCCTCTGAGACCCCAAAGATGAGAGTCCCCATGCGCATTGTCTTCCCATCGAAACTGAGGGAAAATTGCATTGAGATTCCATCTTCGTGGCCCTGCAAGTGGGATAAAAATGACCCCCAGCTTGCATGCAAAAATACTTCCCTGCACTGTGCAAACTCAGCAATGGAGAAAAGGTCTGCATAGGAAGAGGGTTCGTACCTTTTGGGCATCGTGATGATGTGAAGGTATGAAAAGAGGAGAAACTCACCAATAGAGGGTGTGATCAAGCCAAGAAATGGCATGATTTGAACAGAGGTTGAGCATGGCTTGAATAGAGGAACAACTAAATAGATGCTGAGCACATTTTAAAATAGGAGAAAATGAAAATGGCAGAGGTGAATTGGAATAATAGGTAACCCAATCCCATTTTTGAATGCACCTAGGGTGGAATTGGTTTCACACATGTGCACACGAGTTTCCATGTGTGAGAAAATTCAAATTTGAAGGCTCTTTTTTGGGGGAAATCTTAATGATGTGAAGTTAGATCAATGTCCAATTCTTTTGACTTGGACATTTGATCATGAAAATGTCTAAAGTTTGCATACTCAATCTTGATTGCCCTAAACCAATTCAATTAAATGTCATTGATTCTTGGTTACCTAAAATTGTGGGCAGTTACTAGTGTGTATATTCGTATGGCACTTCATTCAACACCTCATACGACACTTCATCCGACACCTCATACGATACCTCTATGTTAAATACATTTTTACCTCCTGTAATGGATATCCTGCAATATTGAAATGGTTTTGACAGTTGTTAGCGATCAAATAAAAACTGATCTGAAAAGAACCTTTGAAAAATGATGCCTAATATTGCGTGGGACTTTTGACTGCCTTCCCAAGCTCTAAATGCATATTTAAAAGTACCATTGGAAATATTAGGATTTCTAGATGTCAATCACCTATTCAAGCATGTAAAACGGACTCTCCACGGCTCAGAAATTCAATTTTTCCCAAGGCAGTTTTCATTAAAACATTTGTGCTTTCACCAGCTCATTGGTTTTGAAATCTGCTAGTTAGCTGTTGAAAGCTTTCCTTTTCACCAGCTAAAGGAATGGATTTAGGACAAAAGAGCTGGTGAAAGCGCAAAAGAGTCCAGAAATGTCTTCTTTCTGCCCAGATCGCGAATTTTTAATTCCTGAACACGTGGGAAAGGTGTCAAATGATGGATAATAATTAGGAGAAGCTAGAATATATTTATCATCAAGTTTTAAACACATATGGTAACGAAATAACACCAAATGGCATGATTTATCTTGACATAAAGTGCCCATTCATCAAAGACAGATTTTTGAATCTATGATTTTCATCAGCAAATTGCCAAATAATGCTTCAGCTGTCAATTTCGATTTGTAATGATCATAGTAGATCTATTTGGTTAAATATTATGTCTATTTTAGGTATTTCAGATCCATTAACATAGGATCTGAAATCTTGATGTAAAGTCTATAAAGCCACAAATTGTTGATGAACAAGGGGGTTCGATTTTGGATCCAGAAATACTTATTGTAAACAGACTTTTCAGTATGACAATACAAATCACAGTTTTCTCTCTCTATTGATGTCAGATTCTCACCTTTCCTTCTGTACTCTTATTCAAGTTGTTTTAGCTGCAGATGACTGTCATCCCATTGGTTAGATCATAGCTTGATTAATAGTTTCTTATCATTGTTTATTAAACCCTACATTTGTATTTGGTTTATAAGCATTGTTTTCTCACCCACTTAAAAACTATCATTTGATTACTGATCCTTGAGAGAACTGGTTCATTTGATTCTCTTTTTGACTTTCTGAATACCATCTGTAATTGAGTTATCCCAATGATCCACACATACAAAAACACAAAAACAAGTTTACCTTAAGTTACCAAGCATCTTTGACCCACAACCTCAAAGAGTTTCTTGGAGTGATAACAAATTCGCGTCGTTGCTAGGGAACAAAAGATTGAAGTTGAAGATAACTTCCTTGGGACACGATATAGATCCAACTTTGATGATAGACAAAGCCTGGACATTTTCTTGGTTGCAATCATCTATCTAGTGACTCCATGAAATATGGATTCAGTGGCGACTCCAGAATATTCATATGTCAAAAAAATTTGTTGCTCTTTTGGCTCAGAGGTTTGCACCTCTGGACTTCTCTTCAGTTCCTGGTTTCCCACATCCAGTACCTCATATGTCATAATGGGGAGATTTTCTACTTGTCTTCAAAGAGGAGAAAGAAGATAATCTTGCAGAACACCTCAAAAAGTTTCATGAGTGCATGAATCTACTACATCTATAGCATGAAGATGTTTGTATGAAAATGTTCATGCATTCACTAGAGGGTGATGCACGTAAGTGGTATTTTTCTTTACCTTCTTCAAGCATTTCATATTTGAAAAATTTTCACAGAGTCTTCAATGAACGTTGAAAAAGGTTCTTTTCAGATTAGTTTTTATTTGGTAATTGTTGTGAAGAATATGGATTGGTGATGCAGGAGCATCACAAGGGTGTGCAAGCATAGCTAGCAGCGAGACAGCGCGGAGATAAGAGACAGCTGGAAAAGCACCGAGCACGTTTTTTTGAAAACGTTTTGAAATATTAATGAAGTCATTAAGTGGAGTCATGCTTGTATTATTGTAAAAGGACCTTGAGCGATCTGCTCTCATCCATAGTAGATAGGAGCCTTTATGTGTAATGAATGTAGGTAGATAGAAGTTAATGCTTAGATTAGACAGTTTTAGAGCCCAATAAGGAAACGGGATATAGACACCCTCATTGTATAGTTGTAAGATTATTATGTCAATAAAGCATAGAGCATAGAGAAGAGAGCAGAGAGTTGTCGTTGAAAACATCCATGTACAGAGATTTGAATTAATAGAAAAAGCTTTGATTCAAATTCATGGTGTCGTATTTGTTCTCTGTGTATGCATGTTGAATGTTATGCTCATGGATGTTTACTTTCTGTTATACATTTTCTTTATATGCTATGTATATGATTTCATGCTTTGTGTTTGAAGTCTGAGAGAGAGTAAGGAATGAGTTTCAATTGTTTCTCTATCTGAGCAAGAGTTCCTACAAGGAGTGCAGTGAAGTTGTCCGCAAGGAGTGCGTTGACAAGAGTTTAGGGTTTTATCTCTGAAAGCTCAGGAGGGTTAACGTTGTTCTCATTCTCGCAGAAGTGCAAGTTGAGAACAAGATCCATGCAAGGAGTGCACAGGCCGAGTAAAGTCTCAGAGTTTGTGAACCTGAGAAATTGTTGAAGGACTACTGCTGCAAGGAGTGCGTAGAGTTGAAGGACTTCAATTCTTTGAAGTAATTGAAGGATTCACCACAAGGTGTGTGTGTGGGAGTATTCTTTAAGACTCGGAGTTGGAAAAAGCTCAGGAGGGATAGGGTCTTCACAGTTGTCGAAGAAAAGCACAGAAGGTTGGTGCATTGAGGCGTTGAAAGGAGGCATAGCAAGTTTGTGTTGCAGGCGAGTAAGTTGCACGGAGAAATGCTTGGTTAAATTTGTAGGAGTTGTCCAGGAAGAAACAGACGGTCGAAATTCTTTGAGAAGAATCCACGAAGTCATAAGAGTTGTCAAATCTTGCAGAGAAGCAGGAATGTTACGATGAGCTTTCCTCAAGTGTAAGATCAGAAGAAATTAGGGTCATAGGATCCAAGTTAGCCAGGGTTGTTGGATCGCTCACAAAATCTCATTTCGGGGTTTCGTGAGTTGAAGGGTCGAAGGTTTTGCATTAAGGTTTGCGAAGTCGCGAGTAGAAAGTGGTGAGTGGATCAGAGCCATACATCTGGGGAGGATAGGTGGCAGAGATCTAGAGATATCGTGAACTCAGAGGTTCGTGAGGTGAGAGCCCAAAGGTTGGGTACTTTAGGTTGCGAAAGGAGAAGTGCGAAGTGGAGCGTAAGGAACATGTGGCAGAATCGCAAGGTGGGCCCATGGAATAGACAGGTGGACATGCGTTGTTCGTTGAAGGGTGTCAACACCCCGTTGACTTTTTGTGTCTCAAGGGTTCATAAGATAAGGGGACGAAAGTCCAACCTTTCGACTTGCGAAGTGGAAAAAGGAGAAAAGCGCTAGTGGGAAGCCTAGCCAGTGGTCACGTGTGGAGGGTGTTGACAAGAGAAGGATTTATACCAGTCTTGTGATCTCGGATATTGCAGGATTGGATAGGAAGAGTCAAGAGTCTCGACTCATGAAATCATGAGAGGCGAGTTGTGACAAGCGCCTTTCAGTTTAGGCCTTGGTCATAGTCGGTGGTCATGCAGAGAAGGGGGAGCTTGCACCTAGTGTCGTTCGTGCCAGGGAAGCTTCTGAAAGGACCTGTGGATCAAAAGAAAGAATATTAGAGCATGGAATTGAAAGAGTTGATCTGGCTCAAAGGGAAACGAAGAAATATCCTATAAGTGGATCCTCGACCTGAGGGTCGAGTGGGTCTGCACCATCTAGTATCAGAGCCTGATTCTTGTTTGTATATTTCAGGTAGGAAAAGCGAGAAGGAATTTCAGCCATGCCGCCGAGGAGAAGAGACAGGAAAAAACTTGATCCACCAGAGGATAGGGAAATGCCAGAAGGAAGGGGAAGGCAGGTGAAGAATCCAGAAGTGGAAATAAATCTGCATGACATTCGCGCCAGACTCATGGATGTGGAAATAAAACAAAGGCGCACAACTGATATTGGAGATGTCAGTGAGTCCGAAAGAGAAGATGACCCTGGACATGAAGAAGAAGAAATTTCAACAGAAGATGCAGCACATGAATGCTTGATTAGAGTTGTTGCAAGAATGAGTGCAAGAGCCAAAATGGACATTACAGTTTATGATGGAAATTTGGATGTTGGAGAGCTTCTAGACTAGATTAGAGATCTGGACACATATTTTGACTATGAAGATGTCGAAGAAGACAAGAAGGTCAAACATGTTGTCATGAGACTTAAAGGACATGCAACATTGTGGTGGGATGAACTGCAAGCTGACAAACGCTGCCAAGGTAAGAAGAAAATCAAGAGTTGGTATAGGATGATTGCAAAGATGAAAGCGAAATTCATTCCCAAGGATTATCAAATTTCTCTGTTTTGAAGAATGCAGAATTTGAGACAGAAGCTGATGACAGTGAAGGAGTACACTGAAGAGTTCTACAGGCTGAACATCAGAGCAGGTCATCGTGAAAGTAATGATGAAAAGTTTGCCAGGTATATGAACGGCCTGAGGTACGAAATTCAGGATGAAATGAGCATGATGACCATCCAAACGGTGGAAGATTCTTATCAAATGGATCTAAAGGTGGAAGAGAAGTTGAGCCAAAAACAAGGTCAAAGAGGCTGAGGCAGAAGTCAAGCCAAGGGAAAATCAGTCGTCTAAGATAGAAATTAGAAGCCTAAGGAAGAATGGAAGAAACCTCAGACTGAGAGAGGTGGAAGCTCACAGAAAGGGAAATATGCTAGACAAAGAAGGGAGTATGCTGGTTAGAAAGGAGAGTATGTTGATAACAACATTTTTCCTCGTACTAGAGGTAGAGGAAGAGGAAGAGGTGGAGTGATAAAATGCTTCACGTGTGGAAAAGTCAGACACAAGTCTTATGAATGTCCAAACAAGAAGAAAGAGGAAGGAGAGACTCACATTGCCGAAGCAGAAAGGTGAAATGTTGAGGCAGAGGATGTTGAAGGCGAAAGATCGTTGATGATGCGAAAAGTTCTCTTAACACCAGAGAAGGAGGTGGAGAGTTCAGTCCAAAGAAACAGACTTTTTCGGACTACTTGAAAAACCAAGGATAGGGTATGCAAAGTCATTGTGGAAAGTGGTAGCACAGATAATCTCGTTTCTACAGAGATGGTAGAAAAGATGGAGCTGGAGACGATTGAACATCCAAGCCCATATAGAGTTTTGTGGTTGCAAAATAGACATCAGGTAAATGTCACTAAACAATGTTTAGTTGAGTTTAAAATAGGAGGGTATAATGATGAAATACTCTGTGATGTTATTCCTATGGATGTTTGTCATCTATTGCTGGGTAGACTGTGGCAATATGATGGAAATGTGATTCATGACGGGAGAATGAACACATACACCCTAGAGAAAAATGGGAGAACTCACATGTTGTTGCCAATCAAAGATAAAGAAATAAAACCGAAGGTAAGCAACACTGTACTTCTCATGAGTGGGAAGGAACTTCTTAGAGAGGTTAAGAATAAGGAGGAACCGCAATTCATTGTGGTCAGGAAGCCAAAGATTTTTTTAACCAGCACAAGGGTAGATGATTTACCAGAAGAGGTTCAGGAACTGCTGGAAGAGTTCGTTGACATAGTAGTGTACACACTACCTTGTTTGTTGCCACCGATCAGAAGTGTGAGTCATCACATTGATCTCATACCTAGAGCTAGTTTTCCAAACAAAGCAGGGTATATATTGACACCACAGGAGAATGAAGAGGTCAAAAGACAAGTCCAGGATTTGTTGGACAAAGGTTTGGTCAGAGAAAGCTTGAGTCTGTGTGCTATTCCGATAGTACTCAGTTCGAAGAAAGAAAGAGGCTAGAGGATGTGTACTGACTCGAGGGAAATCAACAAGATAACCATCAGGTATAGATTTCCATTGCCAAGGATGGATGATTTGATGGATTGCTTGAGTGGGGCCAAATTTTTTTCGAAGATTGATTTGAAAAGTGGTTATCACCAAAGCTGCATGAGGGAAGGTGACGAATGGAAGACAACATTCAAAACTAACGAAGGGTTGTATGAATGGCTTGTTATGCCGTTTTGTTTAACAAACGTGCCAAGTACTTTCCTTAGATTGATGAATGAAGTCCTGAAGGATTTCATCAGAAAATTTTTCATTGTGTATCTTGATGACATACTGATTTTCAGTAAAACAAAGGCAGAGCATCTGAAACATTTGGCTATAGTGATGAAGAGGTTACAGCAAGAGAAGTTGCTGATAAACATGAAGAAATCCTCATTCATGAAGACAGAGCTCATTTATTTGGGGTTTGTTATTTCTGCAGATAAGTTGAGGATG
>JZKD02S0867744.1:905156-936239 GCA_000966675.3 Picea glauca
TCAGGAATTTCATGGAATTAGTGCACTGATGATGGAAACAGTGACGAAGAGACACAAATATTTTCACTGGATGGAAGAGGCTGAGAAAAGTTTCAATCTGTTGAAAAGGAAAATTACGGAATAACCAATTCTGGTGTTGCCTAATTTCCAAAAGACATTTCAAGTAAAATGTGATGCAAGTGGATTTTCAATAAGGGAAGTCTTGAGTCAAGAAGACAGGCCGATAGCATATTTCAGCGAGAAGCTGAATGAAGCTAAGATAAAATACTCCACGTATGATAAGGAATTCTATGCTATTATTCAGGCATTGAAAAAATGGAGACATTACTTAATCTCGAAGGAGTTTGTCTTGTATAGTGATAATCATGCATTACAATTTGTGACTCAACAAGAGAAGTTGAATCAAATACATGTTAAATGGGTTGAATACATGCAGAACTTTACTTTTGTAATTAAACATATTTCTGGAACTGCTAACAAAGTTGTTGATGCTTTGAGCAAGAAATGTTTGCTATTGCAGGAGTTCAGAGTCAAAACATTGGGTTTTGATGATCTCAGGGATATGTACATAGATGATCTAGATTTTAAAGAGGCGTATGAAGCAACTGAGAATCCAATTGTCAGGGATAGAATCCAATGGGAAGAATACATGATCCAGGAAGGATTACTGTTTAAAGGTAATCAACTTTGTATTCCAAAATGCTCCATGAGGGAGAATTTTTTGAAGGAGAAACATAGTGGAGGATTGGCCAGACATTTCGGTCATGACAAGACGTTCGCAAAGTTGAATGAGTCATATTTTTGGCCAAGGATGTGAGCAGACATCAAAATATTCATGGACATATGTAGAATTTGTCAACATTCAAAAGAAAAGAGGCAGAATGCAGGTTTTTATCAACCATTACCCATACCTGAGAGGCCGTGGGATGCAGTCAACATGGAATTCATATTGGGGTTGCCAAGAACACAAAGAGGGTTTGAATCAATCTTTGTGGTAGCGGATATATTTTCCAAAATGGCACATTTCATTCCATGTCAGAAAACCAGTGACGCAACTCACATTGCGAACTTGTTTTTCAAAGAAGTCATTCGACTTCACGGCTTACCAAGGAGCATAGTTTTGGATCGAGACACTAAGTTCGTAGGACACTTCTGGAGAACCTTATGCAAAAATTTGGGAACAAACTTGTTGTTTAGTTCAGATTATCATCCTCAGATGGATGGGCAGACATAAGTCATGAACAAGAGTTTGGGAGACTTGCTGAGGAGCTTGGTGACAAAACACCACAACCAGTGGGACAACATATTACCACAAGCGGAGTTTTCTTATAATGACTCGCTTAATAGGAGCACAGGACAGAGTCCATTTCAAATTGTTTATGGAATGCATCCAAGAGGAATTTCTGAGCTAAGGGATTCAGAACAGATTGCAACTAGGAGCGCTAGTGCAGAAGATTTCACAGAGGTGATGAAGGAACTTCACAGCCAGGTGAAGGAACGATTGCAGAGTTCAAACCAAGAATATAAGCGGAGAGCAGATCAACAAAGGAGACAAATTCAGTTTGAAGTTGGTGATTTGATCCTTGCACATTTGAGAAAGGAAAGGTTCCCGAGTGGAACATATAAAAAACCGAAGATGAATAAAATCGGACCATGTAAGGTCTTGAAGAAATTTGGGGCGAATGCATATGATATTGAATTACCCGATGGGATCAGAATTTCTCCGATATTCAATGTCTCAAATTTGTACCCTTACAAAGCTGAGGAAGTAGAAGAAGGTAGTGAATAGTGAGAGATTTATTGGACAAAACAAATGCTAGTTGCAGAAAAGCCGTATATGGAGCGCATACTGGATGAAAGAGTTGGTAAGAGGACCAGGCGAAAGCAATACTTTGAATACTTGGTCAAGTGGAAGGGCCATCCAGTTGAAGATGCCAGCTAGGAGAATGAAGCAGAAATCTAGAAGCATGGACAGACTGTGTGCGAGCTCATGGACAGGAGCCCATGAAAATTTTCAAGTGAGGGAGTATGATGCAGGAGCATCGCAAGGGTGTGCAAGCATAGCTAGCAGTGAGACAACATGGAGATAAGAGACATCTAGAAAAGCACCAAGCACGTTTGTTTGAAAATGTTTTGAAATATTAATGAAGTCATTAAGTGGAGGCATGCTTGTATTATTGTAAAAGGACCTTGAGCGATCCGCTTTCATCCATAGTAGATAGGAGCCTTTATGTGTAATGAATGTAGGTAGATAGAATTTAATGCTTAGATTAGACAATTTTAGAGCGCAAGAGGGAAACAGGATATAGACACCCTCATTGTATAGTTGTAAGATTATTATGTCAATAGAGAATAGAGCATAGAGAAGAGAGCAGAGAGTTGTAGTTGAAAACACCCATGTACAAAGATTTGAATTAATAGAAAGGGCTTCGATTCAAATTCATGGTGTCGTATTTGTTCTCTGTGTATGCATGTTGAATGTTATGCTCATGGATGTTTACTTTCTGTCATACATTTTCTTTATATGCTGTGTATATGATTTCATGCTTTTTGTTTGAAGTCTGAGAGAGAGTAAGTAATGAGTTTCAATTGTTTCTCTATTTGAGCAAGAGTTCCTGCAAGGAGTGCAGTGAAGCTGTCTACAAGGAGTGCATTGACAAGAGTTTAGGTTTTTATCTCTAAAAGCTCAGGAGGGTTAACGTTGTTCTCATTCTCGCAGAAGTGCAAGTTGAGAACATGAGCTGTGCAAGGAGTGCACAGGCCTAGTAAAGTCTCATAGTTTGTGAACCTAATAAATTGTTGAAGGACTACTACTGCAAGGAGTGCGAAGAGTCGAAGGACTTCAATTCTTTGAAGTAATTGAAGGATTCACCACAAGGAGTGCGTGCGGGAGTCTTCTTTAAGACTCGGAGTTGGAGAAAGATCAGGAGGGATAGGGTATTCACAGTTGTCAAAGAAAAGCATAGAAGGTTGGTGCCTTGAGGCATTGAAAGGAGGTGTAGCAAGTTTGCGTTGCAGGCAAGTAAGTTCTGCGGAGAAATACTTGGTTAAATTTGCAGGAGTTGTCCAGGAAGAAACGGACGGTAGAAATTCTTTGAGAAGAATTCGCAAAGTCACAAGAGTTGTTAGATCTTGCAGAGAAGCAGGAACATTACGATGAGCTTTCCTCAAGTGTAAGCTCAGAAGAAATCAGGGCCATAGGATCCAAGTCAGCCAGGGCCGTTGGATCGCTCACGAAATCTCATTTCGGGGTTTCATGAGTTGAAGGGTCGAAGGTTTTGCATTAAGGTTCTCAAAATTGTGAGAGGCGAGTAGCGAGTGGTGAGTGGATTAGATCCATCCATCTGGGGAGGACAGGTGGTAGAGATCTAGAGATCTCATGAATTCGAAGGTTTGCGAGGTGAGAGCCCAAAGGTTGGCTACTCTAGGTTGTGAAAGGCGAAGTGCAAAGTGGAGCATAAGGAACACGTGGTAGAATCGCAAGGTGGGCCCGTGGAATAGATAGGCGGACATGCATTGTTCATTGAAGGGAGTCAACACCCTGTTGACTTTTCATGTTTCGGGGGTTCATAAGATAAGGGGATAGAAGTCTAACCTTTCAACTTGCGAAGTTGTGAAAGGCGAGAAGTGCTAGTGGGAAGCCTAGCCGATGGTCACGCACAGAGGGCATTGACAAGAGAAGGAGTTATACCCGTCTCGTGATCTTGGATATCGCGGGATTGGATAGGAAGAGTTGAGAGTCTCAACTCACAAACTCGCGAGAGGTGATTTGTGACAAGCACCTTTCAGTTTAGGCCTTGGTCATAGCCAGTGGTTAGGCGGAGAAGGGGGAGCTTGCACCTAGTGCCATTCGCGCTAGGGAAGCTTCCGAAAGGACCTGTGGATCAAAAGAAAGAAGATTCAAGCAGGGACTTGAAAGAGCCGATCTGGCTCAAAGGGAAATGAGGAACGATCCTGTAAGCAGATCCTCGACCTAAGGGTCAAGTGGGTCTGCACCAATTGGATAATAAAGTCTAAAATGAAAATAGAGAATAGTTTGTCCCTCATATCCTGCAACAACTCCCAAATGATCTTCATGATGATGTGCTTTCCCATCAAAACGAACTAGAAATGGATAATAAAGGAGCTAAATATTCTCCCATTAACATTATCTCTGATTTACATCAATCTGAAGAATTAATTTCTTTAGTTAAGAATCATGAGAATCATTTTTCTGTTGGTCATACATCCATTGAAATCAGTAAAGGTAGTTCACAGTTTTTAGATTTGTGTGTCAAGGGAAGCTACAGTTATGATGAGGAACAAGGAGATATTTTTCAAAATCTATCTCAGAATCCTATTGCTGATAACTCTATGCCACAATTTTCATCTCTGTCATTAGAAATGTTTCCTGATCTTCCTATATTTGATAAATATAATGATGGGGAGGAAGTTGTTGAGGTTTCTAAAGATTTGGTTATTTCTAGAATTTCATTTAGTTCTATTGTTCAGCACAGAGATGATAAAAAATGTATGCACACTATGGTTAATGATAGCTATGAAGAGTATGTTGCTATAGAGGATATTTTTATTTATGATCGAGAGATTCGAAATCCACACTATCATAACCGTAGTGATTCTTTGAACATTGTATTAAATGCATCTATTAAATATGTTTGTCATGAAGATGAGATTGTCCCCTTTGAAAACCCCAAAGATGATTATCAGATTGATACATTAGCAAGTGACAGTTTCATATTTGCAGCAGATTCTAAAGATAACCCTCATCTTTCTGATTTGCAGATAGAGGGAGATTGTAGAAAGTAGGAGGAAGACAATGAGAAGAAAGAATCTCAAGAACAAAATACTGACATCATTTATGAATTAGATATCAAACAAGAAGGGATTAGCAGTCAAATCAACTCACTGTTATTTTCAGAATTGCAGAAACCTGCTTATGAGCAGATCCATATATCAGAAGGAGAAGAAAGGCTTAAGTAGCAAACATAGTTGGTTTCTTTCTATGATCCACTAGCCGTTTATATGGAGTTATGTTTTTTAGAAGTCTTCAGTTCTGCAATTTTTGGAATCAAAGCAAATGATGATTTTAAGTATGCTCTGGAAGTTGAAATTTTGTTGCACAACATGAAGTGTTCTCTGAAATTTATCTGCATGCAAAGAGATTTTGTAAATAGTTCCCTGTTATCATGGCTTCATTGGAAGTATGATGTCACATGATAAGCATGTTTTTACTGGTTAAAGTTAGCAGTAGGTAGCTGAATAAGCTCTTCATATGAGCAAATAGATTGCTTTCAGTTTTCTTGAATAAGAAGGCTACAACAAACTACAGACAATTTTCAATTTAGCAGAGGATTAGGTGAAAAAGCCAGTTTGTTTCAGTTTTAGTGATAACATGGTCATAAATAGAGTTCCATACATTTTTTTAGAAATTCAAATGTCTAAATATAGGTTATAATTTATTATTTCCTATTGTTATTTCTCAATAATAAATTGATTGTCAAAGGTCTGTTCAAAAAATTTGAAGAAAATATTTTCAACAACTAACATCTGTTTTGAAGCTGAAGTTAGCTGGTGAAAGTTCAAATTTTCAATGGCTAAATGGCACTCTCAATAGAAAGTGAGCCGGTGAAAGTTTTGATATTGGCTTTTTCTCCAATGCCTTAAAAACCCGAAGAGACATGTTGTACACATGTCATAAAATCATGATGGCATTTTAAATAGAGGCACAGGAACAGTTACACATTTTCACCATGTCTTAGTGGAATATGATGATGGATTTGTTCATATGGAAGACAGAGGACAGTTTTAAGAGTGGTGAATGATATGATCATTATTACATCTAGACATTCAAGATCGTTTTAACCAACACCAACATTTTCCTCATTTTAGAAAAAGCTACTGTGTCAACCATGTGCAGATAAACTGGTAATTATTTGCAAATGGCAAGGAAGCGAGGAGGATCACCTCTGCAGAAAGCATTAAGACAACATAAATTATTTGCAGTCACACCCATAATCTTATCATTTTTTCTCAAACGTATGGTGTATAACCTATGTTGAAAGATTGCAGGAGGGTTATCACCAGGTGATAGTAGAGATTTTTGCAAAATCATTTGATTGAAAGAAAGCTACAGTAGGCTCTTTGGAACTGATAGTTGATGAAGCTGCCATTTCTTCAGCTATTGGCTTACCCAGAACAGGTCAGAGTTGGTTTAAAATGACAGTAACCAAGAACCTGGATTGTAGATCATATTTGAAAACATAATTCCAAAGTATAATATGGAAGAAGAGTATTCTTGTTTCCTAACTGGAAGATGAATGGAAAGTTATGTTCAAATCCATTCAGCTATATGTAACCTCAGAGGGCAGGTATGATAAGTTGATGTTATATCATTTTAGACTTCTAGACCACTTCACAGGGAATGTCCTTTTGAATCTACCCTTCTTTCTTCATACAAGTATAACAAAGGTATGCAACAAAATTAGAGCCAAGTTTTTCAGCATCGAAAATACCCTTTGTCATTATGGTTTGATTAAAATGATTATTTTGGAGAAATTAAGACAAAGAGACAGAACCTGGAAACATTTAGTTTTTTGGAAAGGATTTGAAAATCTACCACAACTTAGAAGTGAAAAGAAGAAAAGGGGTAAGAAACAACCTACTTCTCATAGTGGCTTAAGAAAAAGGAGAGCTCTCTCACCTATACCACCAGGAGAAACATCTAGCAAAAGAAAGCTAGATGACCGCAAGCTTACTAAGAAATGGAAAAGGAAAATCAAGCAACAGGAGGTTCTAGAGAGAGTCATAAAGGAAAGATATGAAATTCTACCAAAGAATTTCACTAAAACTGATGAAACTTTAAAGAAACTGGCATTGAAGAGAGTCAAGGAAAAGAAACAGAAAAGAAGATTGTGAAAGATAACAACAAGCTTTGGAGAATAGCCAAATGATAAACTGTAAAGGCTGAATGACTCCATGCCCAATACTAAAGGCACAAGGTTTGCCAGTTTCTTGGAAACTTCACAGGGATGTCTCCATCCCAGTTGGAGCCAGATGTTAGCGATCAAATAAAAACTGATCTGAAAAGAACCTTTGAAAAATGATTCCTAATCTTTCGGGGGACTTTTGACTGCCTTTCTGATATCTAAATTCATATTTGAAAGTACCATTGGAAAGATTAGGATTTCGAGATGTCAATCGACTATTCAATCATGTAAAATGGACTCTCCATGGCTTAGAAATTCGATTTTTCCCTAGGCAGTTTTCATTAAAACATTTGCACTTTCACCAGCTCATTGGTTTTGAAATCTGCTAGTTAGTTGTTGAAAGATTTCCTTTTCACTAGCTAAAGGGGTGGATTCAGGACAAAAGAGCTGGTGAAAGTGCAAAAGAGTCCAGAAACGTCTTCTTTCTGCCCAAATCATGAATTTTTAATTCTTGAACACGTGGGAAAGGTGTCAAATGATGGATAATAATTAGGAGAAGCTAGAATATATTTCTCATGAAGTTTTAAAGACATATGGTAAGAAAATAACACTAAATGGCATGATTTCTCTTGACAGAAAGCGCCTAGTCATCAAAGACATATTTTTGAATCTGTGATTTTCATCGGCAAATTGCCAAATAATGCTTCAGCTGTCAATTTCGATTTGTAATGAACAGATTAGATCTATTTGGTTAAATAGTATGTCTATTTTAGGTATTTCAGATCCATTAAAATAGGATCTAAAATCTTGATGTAAAGGCTATAAAGCTGCAAACTTTTGATGAACAAGGGGGTTCAATTTTGGATACAAAAATACTTATTGTAAACAGACTTTTCAGTATGATAATACAAATCACAGTTTTCTCTCTCTATTGATGTCAGATTCTCACCTTTCCTTCTATACTCTTATTCAATTTTTTTTAGCTACAGATCACTGTCATCTCATTGGTTAGCTCATAGCCTGATTAATAGTTTCTTACCATTGTTTATTAAACCCTACATTTGTATTTGGTTTATAAGCATTGTTTTCTCACCCACTTAAAAGCTATCATCTGATTATTGATCCTTGAGAGCACTAGTTCATTTGATTCTCTTTTTGACTGTCTGAATACCATCTATAATTGAGTTATCCCATTTATCCACACATACAAAAACACAAAAACAAGTTTACCTTAAGTTACCAAGCATCTTTGACCCACAACCTCAAAGAGTTTCTTGGAGTGATAACAACAGTCACAGTTATTGAGAGCAGAGGCAGAGTGTTTCATTGTTATTGATTTTGCCACCATGATTACTCAATCCACTTACATAGAACATGTCATGTCAATCCTATAATGATCATCATGTAATGAAAGTAAACCAATAACGTGATCTGTTAAGGATATGTACAACAATTTATAGCACACATGAGTTTAACATTTCAAACAAATGACAGGTGATGTAATAACCTGTATCATGAAAACAATACATAAATTTTTACAAAGATTTACTTCTCTAGGCAATGATCATTTTTCAACTCATGAACCCCTCCCCCACACCTAAGTATTGTGACACCTCACAATCAAAAGTATATGAAACCGATCAGTTCTCCCAATATCCGAAGATTTACAGTTTGTGAAGTGTAAAGATAAATTTCACAGATTGGTCTAGCGAGACGATTCGAATATGGCCCCACCTATAAGATAATAAATCCCATATATAGATAAGAAGAGGTAAGAAAGAGAGTTTCAATATAGTCTCAGAGTTAGTTCCCAATGGAAAGTTTATGGAGTTCATTAACCTTATCTTGACCATACATACTTCATGTCAGCTTTGTTTACAAGTAATTCCGTACATCAGGACAAGTTTAAATTTATTTTAGTTTTTGTCATATTACCATCCTCGCTAGGTAGAATGCCCCACTGCCAACAAGCCTGCTCAGTACTCCAGTGGGTTTACCTAGTCATACCACATGCTGGTACCCGCTACCAGCAGACCTATTCAGTATCTCGACGGGTTAGCCTCTTACACCCTCAGAGACTAGCCCTCCATATTTTAAGATTTTAGTATAAGATTTCTTTATGCAAGAATATGGGGGGACATCTCTGAAAACAACTTTTTCTTTCCTTTTTTTTTTTTCAATTGGGATGGTATTTATGTTAGAGGATGACTTTTCGTTATATTCCTTAGTGTTTGTCCTAATGTAAGGGGTACTTAAGCGGACATGGCCTATCTAAAGATATGATATAATCAAGTTATTGAGTGTGTAGTGGATGGTACCATTGAGAAAGAACATAAAGGAATCTCTATGCTCAACTCACTTTCTTCTTTTGTAGTTATTGTGATGTTTCCATGACTAACCACTAATCAGACCTCCTTATTACTTTTTAATAAATATACTTTACTCACTTACTCAGGTTTCTTGGGAAAACTGTATGAGAGACCTCTAAGCTTGATGGTTATGGTATCACTTCCTTATATAGTGGTGAAGATTTTCAAGAGCAACTGCTTTTAAAATGCCTTAAGAAAAAGATAAGATGAATATCTTTGCAAAAATATGGCTAATTATAGCAAGCCAATATTCATTTGATGCTTAGGAGACAACAAGGTTCAAGTGTAACAATGTTTTGAATAAAAAACCTTCTTTTATATTCCCTTGAAACTGTCTACTCCTGGTGAGATAAATACCTACAAAAATTTCTAGAATTGCTTATCAACAAAATTCAAAATTATTTACATATGTACAGTAAAAAAGTCAGAAAACATTCAAGAACAAGGGGGGACTTCCCCATCTACTAAATCTAATGCCTTATCAGTTGACATAACCTATAGAAAGTCTTCCTTGAAAATTGGCTTATGATAAAATTTGAGGTGGTGTCCATTTACTACAAAGGAGACTTGTCCATCGTCAATTGTTTTGATTTTCACAGCTCCATTGTCATATACAGTGACTACCACATATGGACCCAACCACCGGGTGGTGAGTTTTCCTTTGAAGGTTTTAAATCGGGAGTCAAACAACAAAGCCCAATCACCAGGTTGGAAGTGTTTCTTCTCAATAAACTTGTCATTCCACTTGCTCCTCTGGTTTTGGACTAATATTGTTCGTTGGATGGCATCTTGCCCGATCTCATCCAACTCATTCAATTGTAGGGCTCGTTGTTTCTAAGCCTCATCAAAGTTTAATCCCAATTTCATGGCAATACATAAGGTCCTTACTTGGAATTCTATTGGTAAAAGTACTTGTTTCCCGTACACTATCTCATAAGGGGTATGCTGAGTGGTGTTCCTCCAGGTGGTCTGATATGCCCACAAAACCTCAAGAAGCCTATCAACCCAATCCCAGTGATGTAATTGAACAGTCTTGGTTAAGATATCTTCGTAAACTTTGTTTGTAGATTCTACCTGACCATTGGCTTGAGGTTGGTATGTGTTATAACTCCAAGAAACTCCTTAGGGTTGTAGGCTAAGAATGCTTGGTAACTTAAGAATATAATGGTTTTTTGTGTTTATGAAATTGTGTATCAATGGGATAACTCAGTGACTAATGAGAAGAACAACTTATCAAGTATTCGAATAAACCAGTGCTTTTAGAAATCAATGATCAGATGGAGTAATTGGACAGGGTATGAAGAATACTAATCAAGATAACCAAATACAATGAATGCAGGGTCATACAAGATAGCAAGAACTCTTTTAATTCAAATTTATGAGCTTTATAAGAAGATGACAGTTCTTAAAAGCTGAACTAAATTGAATTAAAATACAGAGTAATACAGTATATGAGTAAATCTGATATTGATGGCAAAAGGAAATTGTGATTCTATTAGAAGATAAGAGCCTTAGTACAATAGTCCAAATATATCCAGAAACGACCTCTCATCTATCTTAATTCTGTAGCTTTATATCTTTACATCACAGTTATCAGATCCTAAAACAATGGATCTGGTTTTCTAAAAACAGAAATCAAACTATATTTACAAGAAACTAGGAGTAGATCCTCAAAATGAGGTCAATCCCTATCTGATAATCCTCAAAATGTGGTTGAAAAGTTGATGATGTGTAGCCTAGCCTTCCAAGGCTCTTTGGTTTGATCTCCTGAAGATGAAATTTGAGTTGGATGATGTGTCTTCAAACCCCTGATATTCTGCCTTTGAAAAAGATGCCAAATGTAGTTGGAAAACCTCTTTTTGACCTTATCCCTCAAAACTAGCCTTTAGATTTGACTTTGATAATTCATTACCTTCTTATTCAAAGAGGTTTCATTCCATTCCAACTCAAAAATTTCCAATCTGAGAAAATTTTTGATGAATCTAGCCGTGACAGGCTTTCACCAGCTAATTTACCCAATTATCCGCTCCTTAACTGGTGAAAAGCAGAGCTTTCACCATCTAACTAGCAAAGTTCAAGACGAGTTAGCTAGTGAAAGCACATATTTTTTTTAAAATCAAATTTCTCAGTCATGGAGAGTCCGTTTTACATGCTTGAATAGTCGATCGACATATAGAAATCCTAAGATTTCCAATGGTTCTTTCAAATATGCATTTGGAGCTCAGGGAGCTAGTCAAATGTTCCCTGCAATATTAGGCATCATTCTTTAAAAAAAATTAGTGCATTTTTGATCGATAACATCTGGATCCAACTGGGATGGAGACCTCCCTATGAGGTTTCCAAGAACTCGACAGACCTTGTGCCTTTAGTATTGGGCATGGAGTTATTCATCCTTTACAATTTATCATCTGACTTTGGAAATTCCATGTTGATTATTATAGAAATAGTACACTCATCAGGTGGTTGAAAAAGTACTCTAAAAGCTTGCGGTAGCTTTATGTTGTTCTTGAGATTTATCTTTTCAATCAGCTCCAGCAGATTGTTTGTGTCCTGTAGTTGTAGCTATGATTGTTTCATCAATAATAAACTTTAAAATTCCAACCTTTGTGTTTTTACCATCATAAAACTTGGCAAAGACTTCTTCTATTTCACTCCTAGAAGCTACAACCCTTAGCCCCCTCGGGCTTCCCCTTTTCCATTACAAAGCCTATTTTAAATACCAAAAAGAACAATAACTAATTGCTAACTTTATGGAAAATTAAATCATAATAAAGTCTGAAACAAACTAATTTGTTTCCAAGATGTCTAGAATTGCTGGCAAATCTGGGATTTTCGACCATCTTATCATCAATGAATTTTGGGTTGCCACCTGTCTATATCTTTAACCGTATATTCCTCAATTGTTGGCTTGAACCCTAAATCTGATTCAAAATAGAAAAGTCAAAACTGACTTTCCATTATCCCTGGAAGCAACAGAGCGAGCATTCTCTAGAAATTTATTGATCTCTCGTACCGCACTAAGTTGCTTATTAAAATAATGGAATCCCAGCATTCATTCAACCATTCTTCTCTGAACTATGCTGACAACATTTTCATCATTTTCAGCAGATGAACCCCAGGCAATTTTTGCCCGCAAGTGCCTCAAGATCATGGACAACGTACCAAAGGAGTCTCTTCTAGTCTTATCACTCAGTGCATCAACATCCTTTTCAAGACAATCTGCTACATGGCTCAGCACAACATTACAAGGCTCTAGAAAAATCTTCACCCTTTCATTGGATATAAAATCTACAGTCCTCGCAAGCAGAATCAAAAGAACTTCGATAATAGCATGCAACAAATTTTGCGGTGTAGCAAGAACTTCAGCCAGCTGCTTGTATCCATCTCCATACGAGGTATGACCGAAATAATTCATCAAATGGGAAAGAAAATAGTACACATTAGGTGGTCTACACCGCTCACAATCACAAACCTCGACTTCTTTCACTTGAATTTTTTGATGAGCACAATGCCATTCGCTATTCTTTTTCCTGACGAGGGTCCCTAGGAAAGGTTTTGCATAGTTTGATTTCCATAACGAAGCTACCATAGTCGTAGGCACTGCAGTCTTGTCTTCTGTGAAATATATATCTTCATAACTATTCTCACAATTCATTTCTGGATCATGACCAGTAATGAACAAAGTCGTTGCTTGATATGGGCATGATTGTTACAAAAGCTGTGTTTTGAAACTTTTATGGATGGTGTGCAACACATGTCGTCACTATCACAAGTAGAGATAACACTAATCCCAGAAGATTGAGCTGCAAGTCGTTGATAGTATCAATGCCAACACCTAGCAGCAGGATCACAAGTGAAAACTGGATTTTCCGGCTGAAATCCTTCTCGAAAAAGAGAGTTTCCAAAAGAACAGTACAAGGAATGATTGCCAACTTGGTCATCTGATAGAATCCAACAGAGTTGAAACCTAGGCAAAGGTTCAAAAGTCCAATAGAGATACCATTCAAAATACCAAATCCCATTACAGCCCATGCATCAAATGTCTTATGTTCAAACAATTTCAACCATAATGCTATATGCAGAGGACAGAATGTAACCAGAAGATGCCAGTTGGTCAATGTTGTGGCGAAGTTAACTCTGAGAATGCTGATGAGCGCCTTATTGCAAATGACTATAGAAATAGAGGAAATAACAGAGAGACTTAAAGCTCCAACTGTTCCTAGCTGAAACCCTGTACTCTCTGTCATGTTTGCTCTGTGTTGATTGACTGTCAACTACACAAAAATAAAATATTCCCAGAATATTCCGCCAACTAAAATGGATCATGAAGTAAAATGTAGCCAAATGCCAGAACCAAGCAAGTCTTCAAGTGTCCTAGAACTTGATATGTGACTGGAGATGTCTTGTCAATCACAAGAAATGTACTGAAGTTGACAAACACAGAGATCAAATAGGATAAAACAATGAAAATTAGAACATGAGGTGTTAAAACTGGCATTGACAGAAGCAATTTCTATGAAAAACCTCTCTGATTTTTGTTGTAGCTTGATCTCCACAATTTAAATATTCTAACCCTAAATGCATTCTCTTTGATTTCATTGATGCTTTTGTGTCTAGTCCATTGGGCTATGGAGTCTCAAATGTTGTCACCATACCTTTGCAATCTTTATTCAAACCCGGAACATACATTACTGAAAACAAATAATTGTTGCAAACTGACAAACAGAAAAGAATCTTCAATCATGCTTGATGACGAAATCATTTTCTATCTACTCCTACTTCTAACCAGTTATAGCTAGATCATTATGTGACATCATGTTTCCAATGAAGCCATGCTAACATCGAACTAATTACAACAGCTCTTTCAATGCTGACCAAAATCAAAGGGGAATTCATAACTTGCAGCAAAATTTGAATTTGCTTTAATTTTGAAAATGGAAAGACTGAAATCTTCTGAGAAATATGATTCCATATAAATGGACATTGGATCATAGAAAGAAGAAATAGTTTGACATCCAAACAAAATTACCTCTACTTGTTGTTCAAGAATTTCTAATGTATGTATCTGCTTATAAACAGGTTTCTACAATTCCGGAAATAGCAAAGGGCTAATTTCACTGCTAACCCTTTCTTGATTGATATCTTCTTCATGAAAGATTTCAATTTTTTGTTTATGAGGTGCTGCAAACTGACAAGAAGACCTGAAATTTGTAGCTAGGTTAAATCCATCATGTTCAATGTCTTCTACAAACATGGAATGGCTGATTTGAACATGAAGCTATTTCTTGATGAGAAAAGAAAGGGGCTCTTTAACATAGCTTTTATATATGGTCTGACTGCTCATATCGACATCAGTTGATATAGATATCTACTCTACCCCATCTGCATACTCATCAAAAACTGGTGAACAAAAAACCCCTGTATCTTGTAAAGAAAAATAGGAAGTTTTCATCTCCTTCTTTTCAATCATAGCTGGAAACATGTCATAAGAAGCATCTTCAAAAATTTGAGAACAATTATCTTCTATAACTGTTCCTTCATGCAAATTAAGGGAAACAGATGCATCAGAAACAAGGCTTGATGCATCTACAGTTATGCAATCTTCACAATTAATTGTATCAGGAAGTTCTTCCTCAAAAACATAATCTTCATCTGGACAAACAGAAGAAGAAACTACTTCCTGCTGAACATGTTTTTCAAATTCATCACAACAATATTCAAGAAGAATTTCCCGAGCAAAATACCTTTTGCATCGATGATGAAATACTCTATGAAACTCTTTTAAAGAAGATATGCTAGAAGGAGGTAAAGATCGATACCATTCACGAGCATCTCCTTCTAATGATAAGACAAACATCTTCATGAGCACATCCTCATGATATATATCCAACTGAACCATGCATTGATGAAATATGATGAGATGATCTGAAGGGTTATCTTCTTTCTTTTCTACAAATATTGGAAGGTGATCTCCCCAAAAATCTATAAAAGGAACTGGATGTGGGAAACCAGGAACTGTTGAGAAGTCAAGAGGTGCAAACCTCCGAGCCAAAAGAGCTGCAAACTCTTTTGACATTTAATTATTGTGGATTCGCCACTGAATTTGTCCTTCATGGAGTCACCATATATATGATTACAACCAATGTAGTGTCCAACCTTTGTCTATCATCAAAGATCAGATCTATGTCGTCTCCTAGGGAAGCTGAGCTTTGATCTCCTCTCCCCGGCAATGGCGCCAATTTGTTATCACTCCAAGAAACTCCTTAGGGTTGTAGGCTAAGAATGCTTGGTAACTTAATAATATAATGGTTTTTTGTGTTTATGAAATTGTGGATCAATGGGATAACTCAGTGACTAATGATAAGAACAGCTTATCAAGTATTCGAATAAACCAGTGCATTTAGAAATCAATGATCAGATGGAGTAATTGGACAGGGTATGAAGAATACTAATCAAGATAACCAAATACAATGAATGCAGGGTCATACAAGATAGAAAGAAGTCTTTAAATTTGAATTTATGATCTTTATAAGAAGATGACAGTTCTTAAAAGCTGAACTAAATTGAATTAAAATACAGAGTAATACAGTATATGAGTAAATGTGATATTGATGGCAAAAGGAAACTATGATTCTATTAGAAGATAAGAGCCTTAGTACAATAGTCCAAATATATCCAGAATCGACCTCTCATCTATATTAATTATGTAGCTTTATAGCTTTACATCACAGTTATCAGATCCTAAAATAATGGATCTGATTTTCTAAAAATAGAAAGCAAACTGTATTTACAAGAAACTAGGAGTAGATCCTCAAAATGAGGTCAATCCCTATCTGATAATCCTCAAAATGTGGTTGAAAAGTTGATGATGTGTAGCCTATCCTTCCAAGGCTCTTTGGTTTGATCTCCTGAAGATGAAATTCGAGTTGGATGATGTGTCTTCAAACCCCTGATATTCTGCCTTTGAAAAAGATGCCAAATGTAGTTGAAAAACATCTTTTTGACCTTATCCCTCAAAACTAGCCTTTAGATTTGACTTTGATAATTCATTACCTGCTTATTCAAAGAGGTTTCATTCCATTCCAACTCAAAAATTTCCAATCTGACCAAAATTTTGATGAATCTGGCCGTGACAGGCTTTCACCAGCTAATTTACCCAAAAATCCGCTCCTTAACTGGTGAAAAGCAGAGCTTTCACCAGCTAACTAGCAAAGTTCAAGATGAGTTAGCTGGTGAAAGCGCAGATTTTTTTTTAAAATAAAATTTCTCAGTCATGGAGAGTCCATTTTACATGCTTTAATAGTCAATTGACATCTATAAATCCTAAGCTTTCCAATGGTGCTTTCAAATCTGCATTTGGAGCTTCGGGAGCTAGTCAAATGTTCCCTGCAAGATTAGGCATCATTCTTTAAAAATTGTCAGTGTGTTTTTTATCGCTAGAAGTATGGAGAATATTATAGTGTTTAATCCCATATTTCTCTGTTAGCTCTCTCATTATCTTGGAAGTGAATTAAGTTCCTTGGTCTGTAACAATTTCACGAGGGACACCGAAGTGGGTAAATATGTCTTCATAGATGAATTCGACAACAAACTTTTATGTAGCCCTGAATAGGGATTTTTCCTCTACCCACTTGGTGACATAGTTAGTACAAACCAAAATATAGTTCTTCTTATGGGACATGGGTGAAATTGGTCCTACGAAGTCAAGGTCCCATTTTTCAAAAGGTTCAATCATAACTTGGGCACACAAGGGAATTTCGTCAGTTGACATAGGTCTTCCTATACTTTGGCAACTATCACAACTCCTCATATACTTGACAACATCTTTGAAAATTATAGGCCAATAGTAACCTGAATGTAACACCTTATATGTTGTATGTTTGTCAGAAACATGGCCACCACATGGTCCATCATGAAAACTTTGTAGTATTTCTGGTACCTCGTCTTCTCGGACACATCTATGAATAATCAAATCAGGACCTGTGAAAAAAAGGTCATGGCCAACCCAAGAGTAATTAGCACTCTGTGTAATAATTTTATGATTTTCATGAGGTCACAAATGAGATGGTAACTTCCTAGTAGCCAAATAGTTTTCCATATTTGAAAACCATGGGGTATTTACAGAGAGGGAGAAAAGGTGCTCATCTGGGAAACTATCATCTACATGGATATCATCATCCTCATTTTTTATTCGTGAAATAAAATCAGCTACCAAATTATCCTTCCTGGGTCGGTCAAGCATGATGATATTGAACTCTTGCAATAGAAGGAACCACCTAGTCACTCGGCCATTAGTTATGGGTTTATTCATGAGAAATATAATGGCAGAATGATCTATATGTACAAATACTTCGTAACCTATAATGTAATAACGAAACTTATTGATAGCATGAACTACTGCCAAGAATTCCTTCTCAATAACTATGTAGTTTAACTAGGTAGGGGACAAGTTCTTGCTCACAAAATAAATAGCATAGGACTGTTGGTCCTCTTTCTTCCCTAATACTTCTCCTATTGCAGTGTTAGAGGCATCAACAGATATGTGAAATGGGTAATTCCAATTGTACCCTCTAAGAAATGGTGCCACGGACAACTTAGCTTTTAGGGTTTCAAAGGTAGTTTGACACTGCTAAGTCCAAACAAAATCAACATCTTTTATTAGCAATCCAAACATGGGTGCAACAATCTTTGTAAAATTTTTAATAAACCGCCAGTAGTATCCGACATGTCCAAGAAATATTCTCACCTCTTTCTAAGTTTTGGGGGGTGGAAGTCTGACGACCTCAATCTTTACAGGATCTAATTTTATCCCTTCTGATGAAACATGATGTCCTAGAACACTCCTTCAGTTAACAACATTTTACATTTTTCGTGACTTAGAGATAGGTTCATTTCTTGGCATATGATAAGGACTTTTTCTAAGTTATCTAAGGCTTCCTGGTAAGTGTTTCCATAAACTGTGAAGTCATCCATGTAGACCTCCACACAATTATGAATAAGATCAACAAATATCCCAAGTACTGCTCATTGAAATGTGGCAGGAGAATTACACAATCCAAATGGTAAGACCCTATAGGCATAGGTGCCCCAAGGTCAAGTAGAGGTAGTTTTGTCCTAATCCTTGGGTGCTATGAGAATTTGATTGTACCCACTATATCCATCTAAAAAGGAGAAATACTTCTTTCTAGACAGGGTATCCAAAACTTGGTCAATGAAAGGAAGAGGAAAGTAATCCTTCAAAGTGGCTTTGTTGAGATCCAAGAAATCAACAAAAATTCTCCATTTGCTAGTCACTTTATTTGGAACCACTACAAGAGGGGTTACCCACTTACTATTGGATATAGGATAAATAAATCTGACATTTAATAACTTTTGGATATCCTCCTTTACTATATCTTTAAGTGTTGGGTTCATCCTTCTATGGGGTTTCCTAATAGGTGTTACTTCCCCTTGGGTATATATGTGATGGATACATGTGTCAGGGTGTATACCCTTCATGTTACTGTATTCCCAGGAGAATGCTCCTGATTGTTCTTTAAGAATACTTACTAACTATTTTTGTTGGTTTGCATCTAGCCCGAAGTTTATATGTAAAAATTTCCCTGGACTAATCTCGTAGGGCATAGTATAAGATGTAGCATACTCGTCTATCTCAAAGATAAAATATGTTGAAGACAAAATGGATGGGTCTAATTGTTCCTGTAATTCTTCCCCAAACATGTACTAAAATTGGGGAAATGATTGTGGAATATCAACACATGTGGTAGCAGAAATGAATTGGTTTAGCACATTTTTTTTTGTGTGTTCCTGAAGTGCCCACCATATACTCTCCATGATAGGTTGGGTTGGAGGGTATATGGAGAGATTTTGGTTAGAAATTCCATTTGAGATGGTCATTTCTCCCTCTCTGTAGCCAATAAATGCATTGGTTGTGGCTAACCAAGGTCTTCCTAAAATGACAGGATGGCCTTTAGTAGGATCCTTTGAGTGGATGACAAGAAAATCTACTAGGTACTCCCATGAGGCTAAAGTAACTATGATATCATCTAAAATTACTTTAGGTATAACCCTGGTCTTATATGTTAATTCCAAAATGGTTGGGGTAGGTCTAAGAAGAGGTTTTAACTGTAAATTATCCAAGGTAGTAGCGGTCATAACATTGATGGTTGCCCCTAGTTCTATGAGAGTGTTCCCAATGGAAACCTCATTAATGGTTATGGTCACTACGAGGTTTCTGTGGTCCCCATATTTTCCTATTTTAGGCTTCTTTGATATGTACTCAAAAATTTCTCCTATCAAATGTACAGTAGGAGGGTCCTTCTGCTTCCTACATGGCTTCTTAATACATAATTATTTGACTACCTTACTATATATTGGAATGTCTTTAATGGCTTGTAACAAAAGATTTTTGACACAAATATTCTTCAATTCATTCAAGATGTCAAATTCTGGTCAAGTGGTAGGTTTCTCGATTACCAATCTTTCTGGATAAGGAGAGGCCTTCGTAATTTGTGAAGGTTCATTTTGGGGAAGCTTGGGTTCTTGGTCCTTAGTAATAATAACATCTTCCCACCTAGTGTCATCTGTGGGTTGTTTGGTGGTTTCGTCTTCTTCTTCTTCCTCTTGGATGACTACCGAAGGCCTCTACCTCTCCAAAATTTTTCCCGATATTAGTTGAATCTCCTGTAATGGAACATGAGTAATAACATATGTCAGGAAGGACTGCATCTCAACAGTGTGAAGAGGTTGAGTTGGTTTATTATTCGGATTGGGCACTAGTTGTGCCGAAAATAATTTTGGTATCGGGGATCTTACATTATGATATTGTTGTGGTTGTTGTTGTGGGACAGGAGGTAAAGGTGGTGGAACAAAACCTGGCAGAAGTTGTAGAGTCTTCAGTGGAAAATGAGGATAAGGATGGTTGGACATAGGAATAGGTGGAGCTTGACAGTTTCCTTGGTTATGTCCTCCTTTCCATCCTTGAAGCCAAGGATGTTGGTATTGATTAGACCAGTTTTTCCAACTTGGTGAGTTCCACTGTTATTGTTGTTGTTGATAATAGGGTGGAACTTGAGACTGTGGATCTGGGTATGTAGGATGGTTCCTAGGCTGCCATGGCCTCCTAGGTGCATAAGAGGACTCCCCAAGATCCCCACTCCTATAGATGTCTAACAAACTAGGAAATGATGGAAATTTATCATTTGAATGGTCTTCTGTGCAGAAGCCACAAATTGAAATGTTATCTAATGGGCATTCCCTTGAGAAATGCTTCCTCCTGTATCTTGGGAAATATATGCTCATTACTTCATTTTCCTCTTCATGTTTCCTTTTAATTTTATGGGTGTCCAACTGGGAACCTATTTTTCTTAAGATATATGTCTTGAAGTTCTCTAAAAGGTTCCCTATATCTTCTCTTGTGATACCACCTAAACTAACTGGTTTCAACTTTCTATTAAAAGGGTCCCAAACATTCTTTCATGTTTTAGCTCTACTCCTTGAGTAATTCTTACACATTTCACATATTTCGTCAAATGGTTTATGAGATATGTCACCTGATGCCATCAGGTTAAGCATATCTAGGTATTCTTCTGAAATTCCTTTAAGTAAAAGAGCCCTAACTGCATCCTCTGGGAGGTCATGGTATTTTGACTTATGGGAGATGTATGAAAACCATTCCATACAGTCCTCAAGATTCTCATATTCTAACTATTAGATTTTAAAGATGTCATTACAAGATTATTTGGTCTTGCTGTAGTCTTGGTACTTCTTAAGAAATATATCTTTCATGGCTTCCCAAGACCTAATGTTGGATTCTCCCAACCCCATGAACCATCTTAGTGCAGAGTCCTTGAGGGTGGCAAGAAAGAGTTTTAGATTCTGGGCATCTTGTAGGTAGTTGTAGCTCCTACACAAGATGTTGAACTCAAATAGGAAGGTATATGGATATTCACTTCTTTTACCATAAAAGGTAGGCAATGCTGAGAGGGGAATTCTTTTCATATTGACATTTGGGGTGGTGTCCAAAATTGGAAACCCGAAGGTAGTTTCAGTTTGATTTCCAACTTCTTCTTCCTCCCCATGTCTTACATTGTTATGATCCTCCTGATCATCCATATTGGTTTGGTTTCCAAAAAGAGAGTACTTAAGTGGTTTTATTTTTGAAGAGAACAAGGAATCCCTCTGATGGGAAAGTCTTCCTATTGTTTGGGTGTCTAGGACTCTACTCGAGTCGATTGAGATTATTGGTGCCAAAGTTTCTGTGTTAACTTGAGATACAATTATGTTGGCTGAATTACCAAACAAGGTGTTCACCTGTTCAGGGTTTATGATGTCTTCAAAGTTAGGATCTCTTGATGGTGGTAAGAAAAAAAGGTTGTATTGTTTGGTTTTGTGGAAGGCTCGAGTGGTCTTGTCTCCTGTACCAATATTATTGATGCTTCAATTTTTTGCTCTATAGTGCTCCCTGTATTAGTGTCTTCAGAGACTGCTTTATCTCTTTCGGTTGAGCTAGCTCTTATTTTTCGGTATCGATCTATGGAGTTTATGAGTGGAACGTTCCTTCCCCCAAAAAGGTCAGAAGGAACCTTGGTTGAAATATCTTATTTAGATTTAATGTATCTGCCTTTTGGGTCTCTAGGTCTATTCATGAAAGTAAACAAAAAGAAAAAGAAAAACTACCATTGCGTTTGGGGGAACCTGCTATAGCAGATGCATAGGTTCTTACCTCTCGTCTTAAAGTTTGCCCGCCACCAAACTAATGCTAAATTTTAGAAGTGATTTATTTCCTAACTATTTCCTACCTTGAGACAACTCCTCGACAATGGTGACAAAAATGATGGGTGTTCTATATGAACTAAAAAAACACTAAAAACCCTCAATTAAATTATCAACCTGGGGTAAGTAAACTTAGAGTTGTAGCAATATATATGCCAAGGCAGAAAGGCTATAGGTAGTATAGTCTAACTAAGGAAAGGGGCTATCTAAGGGCTAATATATTCAAGAAAATACTATTAATAACCAAACCTTACTAAGAAACTCAAACTATGTACCCTAGGTAACCTTTGAACAAAGGATCGATGGATAGTCCTAAGAAGCAATTGGAAACCCTACTTAAAAGAAAGCTAACTGAATCATGGAAATAAACAAAAAAAAACTATCTACCTAATAAGCAATAACATCATCAAACTACTTTAATTAACCTACTCAAATTCTATAAGAAACTATCCTATGAAAGTAAATAAATAGACAAGAAACTACCATATCAAAGCAAAATAGACAAGCAAGCAACTACCCTATTAAAGCAAGTAAACAAGCAACAAACAACTAACTAACCTATGATAACTTCTA
Organism: Picea glauca; assembly: GCA_000966675.3. Taxonomy (NCBI): domain Eukaryota; kingdom Viridiplantae; phylum Streptophyta; class Pinopsida; order Pinales; family Pinaceae; genus Picea; species Picea glauca. The sequence continues at coordinate 927,799 of JZKD02S0867744.1, forward strand.
CAACAAGTAAACTAATCAAGATTATTCAATAAACAACTAATCAAGCTAAAAGGCAAGTGAACTCTATTCTTAAATTAAATTTCGCAATAACTTATAATTTACAAAATGAAATTTTAATCTACGAAATTGAAATCATTATGACAATAAAAGTAATTAACAACTAATATTTAATCTATGATAAGAAAACTATTCTTTAATCTACTAAAGCAAGAAGACTATCTAATCTACAGAAACAAGGAAACTATCTTCTAATCTATGAAAGCAAGGGAACTCAAATATAGTGTTGATGGTTATGTGAATGTCTCCGGTGTCTTATAATATCACAATGGCATTTTATAACGAAAGATAATTCAAGAGGGATGAACTCGATATTGACTTCGATAGAAAAGTGAAAAGTGTGAATTAGGCAATCCAGTGAGAACTTAGCCATTATAGAAACAACATCAACTATCCTGCATATCCATGTGATTAATCATGCATTAGTCATCAACAATATAAGGACACTATTCTAGTAAATTCAATTGCATTCTATGCTACTCAAGCAAGCTCATACTACTTAGATTCATAACTGGAAACTAAGCTCAATAATCTACTATGAATTAAAATTGAAACCTAAATCTAGAAAAGGAAATTGCATGAATAAACTAGGCTAATCTGATTTAATAATTCAAATTGCAAAAAGAGGAAATACTCATAAACATAAATTTAAATACTATTTCAGCATATGGCAAGAAAGAAAATGAGAAAACTAAGCAAATCTAAATAGAAACTAGATAAACAAACTAGAATTGAAAACTAAAGACTAATAACTATCCATCCACCGAAGCCCTGTCAAAGAAATCATGAATTAAAAACTCTGTTTTAAACTCTGTTTCAGCATAAAGAAAATCTAATCTATCATCTAACTACACACAGGGTTAATATCTAATCTTGCAATCTTATTTCCTAACAAATAACAGATCATTGCATATTAACAATAGCCTTCATGGTCACTTGCAAAACTGAACTAAACTAAATAAATTATGAACAACAATTTATAAAGTAAAGAAGCATAAAAACTAATATACAAGAAATAAAATAAAATGACAACTACATTATGCAATTCATAAGAAAACTAATTGGATATTCACCCAGACTATTGGTGGGCCCCCCAACAAGTCGTGGTTACTCTTAAAAGGCGAACCAGGAGCTCAAGAACACAAATTCACCATTAAAACAAAAAACACAGTCTTTACACAGTTTTGGCAAAATGAAAATAGTAAAACAGAGTTGAATTGTCTTTTTACTTCTAACTCTCTACTTCTTCACAATTGTCTGACCACTAAGGTGGTATTTATAAGTTTACAGACTGAGAGGTCAACCACTAGAAGGGTCGACCCTCTCTGAAAACAACAAATCACATTTAATATGCCCTAACTGTTGGTGGCTTCTAGAAATAAGGTGAGCCAATATTCGCCCAACCTAACAACCCAAATCGAGTTGTCAAAAGCTCAGTAGCTAGAGGCCATGAGCACAAGAAAAACCCATGTCTCTAATTCGCCCATCCCTCTCCGTTGATACCATAACCACCAAATTACCCATGGTTTTTGTGCAGCACAGAGTGTCAGATGGAGTGTCAGATGGAGTACCAGATTGAGTGTCAGATGGAGTACTGGACGGAGTGTCAGATGCAAAAACAAGCTGTCATTTTTTCCTGTGACACACAAAACGCAAATTAGTTTCTTGGAAACATAAAAACATGCTGAATTACACTCCAAATCATCATAAAACATGAGTTATGCATACCTTGTGTGAATGATAACGATTTGACACAAAATCTCTTCAAAAACTCTTCAAAACAGGAAAACGCATATACATATTCAACCAAAAAGGATCTAATTACCATCAATAAATTGATCATATCATGGGCCCAACAAGGGGTGCACGTTTCCACCCAACCATAGGCTTAGTCACTTCTAATGGATTTAACACTAGCCACTCCCAAGCTAGACCATGATGCTTTTAAATTCAATCCCTTCTTCCAGGACATAAATAGATAGGGATGAAGGTTACTCTCCTTCTCCTGACTCAGTTTCTATTTCCCGCGATCAAAACACACTCTTTTCACAGTTCTTCCTCAAACGTGAGAGCTCAGTCTCTCGTCTCTACACTCTTCGAAGGTCCTCCTTCCCTGACCCCCACACTTTTCTTTCTTTCCTTTCTTAGCAAGATTGTGTGTGGCCTGAATTCCCAATCCCTGGTCAAGTCTAGAAGCCTTACATATGGGCATTCTTACCCATCCCCTCATTAACTCTTGAGGAGGTCTTCCCACCTACCAACCTGAGTGTAATTCATTCCTGGGTTAGAGGGTTGTTCTGATCCTTTGCAATTTAAATCCAACAAAGTACTAGTTCGGTGGAGGTTAACGCAACCATTCCTGGTCCCCTCCACCATCTCTTTCATAGCATTTGTGTTCTCTCTTAACACATCCCCTTTCCAACATTCGTGCAACACATATCCATTTTCTATTAAAATAACAAAATTTACATTCATCGACCTTTTATACAAAGGTCCATCAAATCAAACATTCACACCTTTGAGTTTTCCATAGTTTCTTGGCCAATATAGTTATAATTACAAACTGGGGGAAACAGGGTGTTACACTTTCTCATAGATATGACTCACCCATCCAATGAGACACACATCACCTCATGAGATCCTTGTTATTTTTTTTCCTTGGTATATTTTCTATTCTGACCTCCCTCATTTTCTTCATTTCCATCATGCATTGCAAAAATCATTATCACTTAGTTTCCTTTCCCGATATTTAGGGGTTAAGGAAACTTACCTTATTTTCCTATGCATACTGATGGAATTATCCACCTACTAAAATTTTCTATGCTTCTTACTCTTGTCATTGTTACTTGGATGTACACAATAGCTAGTTGGATTGGTCATGCTCCTCATAGCTCTTATCTTCATGTAGGCATCTTCCATACCCTAGGAAAATATTCTCCCATAACATAGAATATTCAAAACTGATTATGAAGAGCTCATATGGATCTTCATACATGTCATCATTTATTTGTTTCATACTTTATTCATCTCCCATAACTAGGTCCTTTCCAAGTTCTTCCTCTATAATATGAATTACACATGTTATTTAGAAGAAATGTTCTATAAGCATTATCATTGAAGACATAATATTCTAGTTCCTTTATTATTCATGACTGAACCTAGAATTAAATTTGTAACATACCTTAACAATATTAATTAATAGAATTTGATCACCTTGTTATCATACCATGACATAACACCCTCTCCTTGAGTGTTCCTATTCACTAAAAACACTACCTCATTGGTAAGTACTCGTCCATTTTTTTATTGCCATGCTTTGGCACCTCTAATTGTGCCTCCACATCAGTGCCTAGGCACCATCATGAGTGTATGTGGCCTTCCTTTCTCAGTATTCACATCTATCATGTACCACTATCATATAGAATTATTTTTCCAAAAGTGAAATTGTTTTGTAAATCTTCCACATATGACAATTGGATTTCTTACTTAGGCCTAGATGTCATGTTTGAGAAAATTCATGCATCTTTTGGAAACTTAAACCTTATATAATGTTCCTCTCTTAATTTTATTTACAAAAACTATACTCATGCTTGAATTTGAGTTATGAGATGAAAGTAATGGCTCTCTGGTGTTATAACCCTAATTTGCACCAGACATGCTTACCTGGCATCAGGCCATCTCAGATTCCTTCTTTGCCAAAACACTACTGAACAACTCTTCTTAAAAACACCCTTTATAAAGGCCCATGCACCCTACTCCATTACTGCATGCGTGTACATGCTAGTTGCCTCAATACAACCCGCGTGTACCTACAAAAGCATGAAAAAAGGAAAGTTGTTGATGGAACACACAACTTTGGGTAAGTTAACTAAACCTTTTGTCCATGCATGGCTGGTCATTCGACCAAATACCTAGCTCCTTCTAGCCTATAAAATAAGGGGTAGGGGTCCCATTTGAAAGGGAGGAAAATCATACTAAAGAAACTATACCCAATTGAGCATTCCCCATGTCCCAACCTTTAGCCATCCTTGTGCAAAGAGAAGTATAAAGTAAAGTAGTTGGAAGACAATTGAAGAGGAGCCCAGGACCAGTTTCGAGGATTAGTGCCGACCACATATTGTCAGCTTTGGGAGGAGGCTTGCAATCAAAGAGTGAGTGAAATAAAAGGGATCGACATCAAACGAAGGACTTAAGGTAGAGTTACCAAATCTTGTTTACACCTTTTTATTGCATGAATGGGGGGTTTGTGATGGGAGAATAGGAGAAAGTAGAGGCCTTTGAAATGGTCATTTTCTGCATGCATGATTAGAGCCCTTAAATTCTAAGTCCGTAGGAGGGATTCCCACCCACAACATCTGGACTTTCCATTTCTACGCATTTTCTGCACTTTTCTCACTAGTGCAATCAATCTCAGAGGCCAACTTCTGCCACCCATAGACGAAAATCTATGGAGAATCGAAAAATTTTGTGTATTGGGGGTAGATAATACTAGTGATGGTGAGTACACAACAACCTTCACATTGGAAATATAATATGCTTAGAAACTTTTACATCAATATGGAATTGTCAACTTTGTTCTTTTTATACTTTCTATAGACTTGAACTTTTAGCCAAACTGGCTATCTCCCAAATGGAGAAAAAATGGAAAATATTTAGTAAGACAAAGTGTAACGACCCATTATTAATCCCCTAATTAATTGTAGTTAATTATGTTTATAAAAGGTGATATATTAGCATATAGACATTATTGTCATGCCATGACATATGAACATTGTAAATATATCAATTGCTTAATAAATTATGCCAAAAAATTGACTGATGGGTGGAGTACTAGTACTTTCCATGATACCACAAGAGGGATTAGTGAGGGGTCTTAGAAAGGGGATTCATGTGCTAAGGACCCCAAGCCACTTTGTTGAATAGTTTTTTGGAAAACAACCCTTATATCCATTTATATTAAACCTGAAGTCAATCATTACATAAAGGCATGGTTGGTGGTTGAGGGGGTATTCCAACATAAGTTTATAGGAGTGAGGATGGTACATCCATGGGGAATTTTGGAAAACCCCATCAACATAGAGAGAAATTGAGAATATTCTAGGATAAGAGGAGAGAATGAAAGGGTACATGTAGAAGGGGAATATAGAAGGGAACATGGAAAAGATCATGTTGTACAAGTGTAGGAGTAGAGATCTTGTGTAGAAGAAGATAAAGTAGAGTTGGGTGGAAAGAACCCATGAGAAAAAAAAAATGTTTTGGATGAAATGTGGAAGAGTCCACGAGTAAGAGAGAAAAGGAACGCACAGAGAAGGTGAGAGAAATGTTCATAGTTGTGGGAGAAATCATGTGTAGAGTAGATAGACCCAAATCATAGTAAGAGTGTTTTCATGGTTGGTTTGAAAACCAAACCTGACCTGAGTAGGAGAAGGTCTTAGGATTGATGCTTGTTGGATACAAATTGACACGGGAAGGGGAGGGTGCTGAGGGAAAATGTAGCCATGAAAAGACTCCATTGTGCAGAGGAAATCCAACTAGGAAGGCATATAATAAACACATGTATGCCCTCGGCATGGTGGGTATAAGGGGTTATCAACTAGTGGTTAATGTGAAGGAGAGTGGCCTTCACACTTTGAATTTATTTGAGTTTCTAAGGAATCCCCTAGTGGTCTCATGGCCTAGCATGGGGGTGGAGAGATTGCAAAGAACACTAGTGCATTTGAGCCTATGGTTAGGTATAAAATCACTCACCCTTAGTCAATTGGGTTGGCTATAGACCTTTAAGTAGAAAATCCTCCTTTGTACTTTCATTTACATTATGTAAAATATGTGAAGAGACATGCTTGTACAATAAATTGGATTGTATGGTTATGAGCATGAATCTATAAGTAAAGTTAATGATTGTGTGTCTAAGTTTCTTGTGTGTACAATAGTGTATCTGCAGTGTTTGATTTTCCTGTGATAGGGATCAGGGTAATAAGTTGATGATTTAATTGGATGTAATGTGCATGTTTTTATTTCCTAAGGTCTATGAATTAATAAGATGCAAATACCTATGGTTGAAATCCCTTCTCTTAGAATTCACATGGGATATATAGTTGTGTAATTCCTTGTAAGTTCAGAAATTCTACATGTTGGTTTATTCTATGTGAATGCATAGGTAGATTCCCTAAAGATTCATGGCCAAATATACGAGAATTGTATGAATCTCTATACGTGGGTGTTGAATGTTCATATACTCAGGGATTAATGATTCCCTTGAGTTTCATATTCTTTAACTTTAGGAAGATAACTATGGGAGTGAGCTCCAAAAGGATCCTCTATTTTAGAAAAGGGTTGGTAAACCAAAGTTGTATAGGACCTATATCTTCGAAACCTTATTATTATTCAAACTCATTACAGTGTAGGTTCTATTATGGAAACCCCAAGGTCTCGGCATGGCCAAGCTTTGTACATATATTTACCCTATACAATCTCCTTGGGTTTCGATGTTGAAGAACTATGAATTGATTTTTCCCCTTTTTCTTTTATGGAAATTCTTTAGTGTAGAAAATATCAGATAGAAAGTTGGAAGATCTTGTGGAAGTTGAAGTCCCATTTTATTTGAATTCCTAGGCATGTAAACTAGATATGGAACCATGAGGAAGTGACATCATGATGACATTGAGCCACATGTCAGTGATGTGGAAGTGACATCATGGATTTCCACAATGGAAATTTACCCATGGTAGAGCCACAATGGTGGGTTGCGATGGTCTATGCCTTAAGTCCAAGGAAAAAAGGGCTAAGTGTCGAGAATTAATCTTGATTGTTCATTGGATAACATGATTTGAGCTCGACCATCCATTGGGTATCGATGATTGGAAGGGCCAAGTTTTGGGGATAGGATCGCAAACATAATCCTTGTGGGTGGGTGAATCTCGTGGTAAATCCTTAGGTAAATTTTATAGGATAATTTCCTAACTATGATAGAACCTCCATGAAGGTGTCAAGGGAAGAAGATCATAGAGGAGGTTCACAAGAGTAGGATTGTAGGGTAGGCTCATGGGATAGGATCACATGAATAAGTCTGTAGGAAAGGTAAGAAGTGGTTAAGTTGATTTTTTTGTGGTCTGTGGTAAAAACCATGAAGCTTGGAAAGTGTGATATCCTAATGAGATGAGCCCATGAGTGAAAAACGAAAAAAAGACGAGATTCATTGGAATAACAAAAGAAGAAGATGACCACATTAGTGAATGGTGACGCGTGTTCCACATCAACTGGGTGACAAGTGGAGAATTTTCATTGAGTACATGTTAGCAAGGGAAGACATATCAAAGGATTCCATGTGTTAGGTGATAGGTGGAAGAGGGAAGGTGTCCTACTGTGGCGGAATTGGGATGAGTAGGAGAGATATTGGTCGAGCTTTCATAAGTTTGAGGAGAATCCCAGGCCATTGGTTTCAATCAATCAGGACCATCTGAATTATTGGGGAAGCATGATGTCATGGGATATGACCTTTGGAAGTATATTCATGTGTGTTAGTTTAAAGAGATCACGGGCATGAGCCCAATAGGCCTACAGGGAAAGTGATCACATGAAAACCTAGAGGAAGTGTGCTTTGTGCCTCCCAATGGCATGAACTTGCAAAAGGGGGAAGGTGATAGCTTCATGGGTCATGGGCTATGGGGATATTTTTATGTGTAGGAGAATGTGACCCCCATCGAGATGAGGTCAAACATAGTGTTGTGGGGCATAGGATTTGGGAGAAATTCTCAACTTGGTAAGTTGATCACCCCGCGGGAGACTACCCACACATGAAGGGATTTGAAAGATTGCATACTTGCATCTGATGGGTTACAGTAGGTCCAAGTTAGCTAGCAAGAAAGGGATAGGTCCACATGGAAGCCAATAGGCTGATGTTTTCGTCTAGCACACGTGATGTGGGTCCACTAGACAAAGTGATGTCATCTCCAGAAAATTTTGTAGAATCTCTTAGAGTCCATAAATTTCCAACTAGAGCTCAATTTTGAGTGTGATTATAGTTGTTGGAAATATCTTTAAGAGAATAACTAGATTATGGGATCATAATTGACAATGGGGTTATGGTATGGAAGAGAAAAGAGAAGGAAGGAAGAGAAAATTTTGTACATCCCGCCAACCTAAGCGGGATTAGGGGGTCAGGTGTGTTACACAAAATTTCTTAGATTGTTGAGGAGGTAAAGTGTTGTATAAAGAATTTTTTATATATTTATGATTTTGAGTCCCTTTTCCTCCTTTGAAGATCCTAAAAATCCCTCAAATGCCTCCTAGAATAGTGGGTTTTGGCTTGTTTTTTCATATCCATTCCAAACCTTTTGGACTTTGGCCAATTTCTCTAATCCATATGTTCATTTCTACTCCGACAA
>JZKD02S0867744.1:937366-948917 GCA_000966675.3 Picea glauca
GCCTCCATTGATGATCTCTCTCATTTCACTTGGGTCTATTTTATGAAGAATATGAATCTTGTCATTGAAAATTTCAAAGAATTTAGAGCCTTTGTTGAAAAGTAATGTGGCCAATCCATCAAGTTTCTGAGATCAAATAATGGTGGTGAGTATGAAAATCATCCTTTTGAAGAATAACTAGTTCGATCTAGTATTAATTGAAAGCATTTGATTCCTCACACACCTCAATAGAGTGGCATAAAAAAATACAAGAACCAAACATTAGGAAAAAATGACTAGATGTCTTTTGCAGACCAAATATATTCCTCCTCACTTCTAGGTTGAAGCGGTGTATTGTGAAAACTATCAAGTCAATCACATATCGACTTGATTTGTTCCTTCCATGACTCCAGTCGAATGATGGTCTATAAAGAATCCTTCATTCAACCACCTTCGTTTGTTTGGATGTGTTTTTTGGGCTCATATTTTCAATGATTGTAGAAATAAGTGGTTTGAAAAGATTCATGCTTGCATCATGATGGGATACTCAAGATTTGAAAGCCTATCAATTATTTGATCATGTCAAATGACAAATCATTATCATACAAAATATATGGTTTGATGAGGATTCTTCTGGAGTTAAGTTGATGAATGTCTCTTCTAGACTACTGTAGGATAACCCCCTTGATGTTCTCTCCTACACTCATTCTCCTGTTCCATTTTTTAGTCCTTTGACTGATCATTCGAACTTTGTTCTTGTTTTGGCTATAATTTCAACCTATGGTTTGATTAGTCCATCAATATCTATTTTTATTGTTCCTCCATCTTCGTCGACTGAAATTCTTCTGACTTCTGATCGACCGAATGTAGTGAACAACAATTCACTTGTTTCTTGTCTACCCAAATGGACTACTAAAACAATTGAAGTTGTTGGACTTGATGTTAGTAATGTTTCCTCTATGATGTAGCAATATCGCTCCACCTCACCATGCACCAGCTGACTAGCACGAGTGGTGCGCATTCAAGGAAGGGAGGGGTGCAACCCTCTCATTTTGGACTTTGAAAATCTAAGCGTGATCAAGGCATTTAATGTTGACAAGCTGGAAGAGCCAAGTTGTTCCTTCACACAAGCTAGAGATAAGGTCTCCATTAAGTGGTTGACGGTAGGAGGGATCTTCATCTGATTGAGATTAGATTTCCATCATTGTAATCTACCTCGATAGTCAGGCATTTTTTAATGGTGATTAGACACCACTAGATTAGTTTACAAGGAAGCTAATCGAGCCCCTCTTGTATAAAACTCTAGTATTGTTGCTAGTAGGACATATATAGAATATTGGTAAAGAATGCATAGAATATAGGGAGAGAAACTCAGAGAGCCGAGACTCAGTTGTATTCCAGACTCAACCATTTGTAATTTGACATTCTACCATTAATAGAAAAGGAACACTTTTTTTTCTGTTTGTCAATTTCTGTGTAATGGATGTGTGGATGTTTTGTTGTGAATGTCATTTGTATGAATTTGAGCTGTATATGTATGTTAGAAATCGTTTGCAGGGATAGAGATACAATTTTCTATCTGTGAGTGTGTCGAATTAAGTCTGGTTCTCTAGGATAAGTGCAAGGAGTGTGCGACATAGGGTGGAAAATTTGTGAGTCGACATAAGGAGTGCATGTCTAAACTTGGTGGAGTCAGAAGGGAAGTTGCTAGGAGGGCATACCAGGATAATTCATAGACTCAGGAGGAAATTTCAAGGTGGTTAAGTACCTTGGAAAGGAAGACTTTGTAGAAGGAAACACATCGTAAAGTTACTGAACACTTTGTAACACTCTTCCAGGAGGGCATAGAATAAGTACGAGAGTGTACCCGAGAAACACATTCTGAAGTGTTGAGATCCTTAAGAGAACCCCAAGGTTGTTGAACACTATTAGGAAGGAAGTCTTTGCAAGAGTGCATCGAAAAAGGAAAGAATATTCCTTAAGACCTTCAAGAAAGCTAAGGGAGAAGTCATCGAAAATATTAGCCGAGCACAAGGAGTGCACCAGGATATTGTAATTTCATCTTACAAGCTCAGGAGGAAGGGTGCTAAGTTTCTAGGAGGGTAAGAGAAAGTCCACCAAAGGATGCAAAGGAAATGAGAACCTTGGAAGTTTTCAAGTCGAGAAAAGTCGCAGAAGATTTTGCGCAGAACTCTGCAATGAGTGTAGAAGAAGTTTGAGAACATCCTATGTATCGAAAAGGAAATTGCGCTAAGTGTGCAAAATTTGGTCAAGGACCTGCGAAGTCCCGAAGACCGTGAAAATCGCCCATCGTAGGAGGAGACATGTGGTATAAGATTGATAAATCCAGGAGTGAGTGCTCTATAAGGTTGGCCAAGAGAGAACAATGATCTTCACGAAGTCATGGAGAGAAGAGTTGGTCCTGGTGGAAGGTGTTGGGAAGGGCACATGGTAGAGATCCACGGACTTCAGGGGATTTGGAGGAAAGAAAAGAAGGATAACAACTGAAGAGTTGGAAACAAATTAATCCTCACCATCCATTGAGATAGGACACATGGTGTCATATCAACACTTTGTCTGTTCGCAAGTCGGGAGAGACAGAGATAGGAGATGTAAAAACTCCTGAAGGCCGGAGTCTAAAATGATCATGGTCATTGATCAGAAGTAGGGACAAGGACCATTGATCCTCGCACCATCAGAATTCATGATTCGAAGTTCGGGGATGTAAGATTTGGCTATCTAGAAAAGAGTCAAAGCCTAAAGCCCGAAGCGCCTTGTGTGGTGGAGCCCCTGGATATAGTTCGAGGTCACATGATAGAAAGGGCCTATACCCAAGAGAAATATAGGACCTGTGATAGAGTTTTTGGGTTCCAGTAGGAAGCCGAAGAGTCAATATGACTCAAGTGTTTCAAACGATCCTAGATGAGGAGGTTGCACAGCCCCGAAGGAGAGGAGAAGGGGGTGGGGTCTGCAACAAAGTGGTATCAGAGCTTGATTTTGTATGCAGATCATATGAAAAATAATAGACAAAGGAGATAATCTGATACCAACAGAGTGGTATCAGAGATAATACATAATTTACTTTTGTAGGAAAGGGAGACAGAGTGTGATACTCTGTTGATATTGTTGCGTGGTGTGCAACAGATGGTAAAAAGTCAGGTGGACTGCAAGTGAAGTAGGATGGTTGTTGAAAGTCATAAATGTGGTCAAAGGGGAGTCTTTCCACAGAAAAGAAAATCGAAGATGGATAAGGAGCTCAAAGAAATTTGAGCCAAGATGGAGATGCTAGCATTTAATATGCAGTAGGAAGAAAAGGTGTGCTAGAGATATGAGTGGTGTTTGAAGAGGACAGCTAAGTGGCATGTTCGAAATTTGTTGCCTCGAAATCAACAACCAGTATTGAGGAGGTGGCTGAGGCATGCTGAAAAATTCGTCAGATCTGGGAGGAATCTCATAGGTTTCTAGGTGGGCAATGTGAAGGGATTAGTGGATCTAGTAGACTGTCAGGAGGGAAGAGGAGACATACTAAATTTCCAAGTAGGAAAGGGACAAGAGATGAGCTCAGATGAGAGTTCATGCCAGCAAGGGATGTTGACAGATGGAGATTCATGCGAAACTGTGAACCATGTGAATGAAGACGATGAGAAGTTAAATACTCCCATTGCCAAAGAGAAGGATTAGAGGAGCATTCTGGTCATTGGAGGAGTCAAGATATTCCTACCAAGAAGCCAAGGAAAGGTTAGCACAGATGTTGCAGATGCAACAGAAGAACAGCAAGCTAAGACTATCGTGAAGGAGGGGAACACATACTGGACTCTATCCCAATAGAAGGGGAGTGGCTAGTTGAGTTTCTTACTCACTGGTAATTGGAGTTAAAGGCATTGGAGGATTGGTTGGATAATCCAAAACCAGAAGGTCACTACCATGAAATAGCCATGCCAGAGGAGACACACCAACATGAGTTGCAGCTGGAGGAAACTGGAATAGAACCAGCCAAAGAACTGATAGGATTCAATCTATCAAAATAAGTAGCTAAACAACAGTTCGATGGTGAGACTACAGAATTGGAGTCTACAACAGAGTGGCTAGTTAGTGTCACAGAAGATCAAAACAACATGGGAGGTTAGAATGATACACCCATAGAGAGACATGAAGATTTCTAGCCGAGAAGAATGCACAAAGAAACCCAGTCGATGAAGCAGCTGGAGGAGGTGATACAGAAGATAAGGGAGCTAATGTTGAGGTCAGTAGAAGAAATAATCAACAAGGAGAATATGGAAGAAAAGGAACATGCACTAGCAGCAGGGGATATGCAACAACAACAGAGCAAAGGAAAAGAAGGACAGCTCCAGGAGAAAGTTTTGGATCTAGGAGGATTTCAACAAATTTGGGAAGATCATGAGCAGGAGCTCATGAATTTTTATAGCCATGGAGTATGATGTAGGAGCATCGCTCCACCATAGCACGTGCCAGCTGATTAGCATGAGTGGTGTGCATTCAAGGAATGGTGAGGTGTCGCCCTCTCATTTTGGCCTTTGAGAATATAAGAGTGATCAAGGCATTTAATGTTGAGAAGAAGGAAGAGCCAAGTTGTTCCTTCGCACAAGCTGGAGATAAGGTTGCCATTAATTTGTTGATGGTAGGAGGGATCTGCATCCGATTCAGATCAGATTTCCATCATTGTAATCTACCTCGGTAGTCAAGCGTTTTTTAATGGTGACTAGAAACCAATAGATTAGTTTGCAGGGAAGCTCATCAAGCACCTCTTGTATAAAACTCTAGTATTGTTGATAGTAGGACATATATAGAATATTGGTAGAGAATTCATAGAAGATAAGGAGAGAAACTCAGAGAGACGAGACTCAATTGCAGCCTCGACTCAACCATTTGTAATTTGACATTCTACCATTAATAGAAAAGTAACAATTTTTTTCTGTTTGTCAATTTCAATGTAATGGATGTGTGGATGTTTTTTTGTGAATGTCATTCGTATGCATTTGAGTTGTAGATGTATGTTAGAAATCATCTGTAGGGATAGAGATATGATTTTCTATCTGTGAGTGTGTCGGATTAAGTTTGGTTCTCTAGGCTAAGTGCAAGGAGTGTGCGACAGAGGGTGGAAACTCTGTGATCCAATGCAAAGAGTGCGTGTCTTAACTTGGTGGAGTCATAAGGGAAGTTTCCAGAAGGGCATACTAGGATAATTCACAGAATCGGGAGGAAATTTGAAGGTGGTTAAGTACCTTGGAAAGGAAGACTATATAGAAGGAAACACAACACAGAGTTACTAAACACTCTGTAACACTCTAGCAGGAGGGAATAGAGCAAGAATGAGAGCGTAGCCGAGCAACACATTCTGAAGTGTTGAGATCCTTAAGAGAACCCCAAGGTTGCTGAACACTTTGAGGATGGAAGGATTTGCAAGAGTGCATCGACAAAGGAAAGGAGATGCCTTAAGACCTTTAGGAAAGCTAAGGGAGGAGCTGTCGAAAATCTTATCTGAGCACAAGGAGTGCGCCAAGATATTGTAACTTCATCTTTCAAGCTCGGGAGGAAGGGAATTAAGTTTCTAGGAGGACAGGAGAAATTCCACTGAAAGATGCAGAGGAAATGAGAACCTTGGAAGTTTTCAAGTCGAGAAAATTCGTAGAAGAGTTTGCGTAGAACTCTATAAGGAGTGTAGAAGAAGTTCGAGAAAAACCTAAGTCTCAAAAAGTAAATTGCACTAAGTGTGAAAAATGTGGTCGAGGACTTGAGAAGTCCCGAAGATCGTGAAAAACGTCGATCATTGGAGGAGACAAGTGGTAGAAGATCGAGAAATATGGGAGCAAGTTTTCGGAAATGTTTTCCAAGAGAGAACAAGGATCTTCACGGAGTTGTGGAGAGAAAAGTTGATCCTAGTCATAGGTCCTGGTAAGGGCACATGGTAGAGATCAATGGACTTTAGAGGAAGAACCCTTTCGGAGGAAAGACAAGGGGGAGAACACTCTAAGTGCTGGGAATGAAGTAATCATGGTCGTCCATTGAGGTAGGACACGTGGTGTCAGATCAACACTTCTCTGGTTCGCAAATCAGGAGAGACAGAGACAGGAGATATGAAAACTCCCGAAGGCTAGAGTTTGAAATGATCATGGCCATGAATCAAAAGGAGGGACAGGGACTTTTGGTCCTCGCATTGTCAAAATTCACGATTCAGATTTCAGGGATGTAAGAGTTGGTTGTCGAGGAAAGAGATGAATCTCGAAGCCCGAAGCATCTTGTGTGGTGGAGCCCCAGGACACAGCCTAAGGTCACACGATAGAAATTGACTGCACCCAAGAGAAAGAGGGGGCCTATGATAGATTTTTCAGGTTCCAGCAGGGAGCCGAAGAGTCAATCTGACTCAGGTGTTTCAAACGATCATAGACCAGGAGGTCGCGCAACCCTGAAGGAGAGGAGAAGGGGGTGGGGTCTGCAACACTCTAGATGGAGAACTCAAAGTCAAAAGAAACATGTTAGTGTTGCATTGATGACTCATGTTGTTGAAACTTATGATCTTGTTTACTACTCAGATGCTCAAGGATGACTTCAATGGGAATAGGCTATGTAGACATAAATTGATTCTTTGTTGAAGAATCACACTTGGAACTTAGTTCCCTGACCACAAGGAAAGAACATTATGAAGTGTCGACGTGTCTATATGACCAAATTTACCTCTAAAGGTGTTGTTGAGAGACAAAAAGAATGTCTGAATGCAAAGGTATTTTCTCAACAATAAGGTATCAACTACACTAATACCTTTACCCCTGTTGAAAATATGAACTATGTTCGACTGTTTCTTTCCCTTGTTGATCGTTCTAGATCAAAAATCCATCATATGGATGTGAAGAGTGATCTTCTTCATGGAGATCTATTTGAATAAATTTTCATGGAACAACCACTTAATTTTGTCATAGATTCCAACTTGGTTTGTTGACTCAAGAAGTTGCTTTATGGTTTGAAACAAGCTCCCAGAACTTGGTATGATAAGATCAACAATTTGTTTCTTCGACTTGGTTTCAAATGTTGTGAATCTGATCACAACTTGTATGTACTCCATACCAACAGAGACACCTTGAATGTTTTTTTATATGTATATGACCTTCTCATTACTATAAATAATATTGGTCTCATTCTTAGATTGAAGAAACAACTTGCTGACTCCTTTGACATGATAGTTCTTGGTACTCTAAATTATTTTTTGGTTCTTCAAGTATTACCACTATGTGATGTTTTTTTCATTTCTCATTCTAAATATGTGTTGGATCTTTTGACACGTTTTAAGATGGTCTATTGTAAGCCTTTTCCTAGTACTTTTCAATCTAGAGTAAAGCTCACCAAGACCTGTCAAAATCCCAAAGTTGATGCTACACTTTATCGACAACTAGTTGGAAGCCTTATTCATCTTACTCATAGTCAACATGACATTTTCTTTGTTGTTAGTATGGTTTCTTGGTTTATGAAAGACCCTAGAGAAAGTCATTGGAAAGTAGTCAAACAAATTGTCTGATATCTCAAGGGTACCACTGATTTTGGTATCAAGTAATGTCAAATTTCGTATTCATTGGTTGGATTCACTGAAATTGACTAGGATGGTGACAATGATGATTATAAGTCCACTTTATTATATGTGTTTCATCTAAGAAATGGACCATTGGTGTGGTCATGTAAGAAACATAGGTTATTCTCCTTGTTGACTATATAAGTAGAATATTGTGGCATCATTGAGGCATGTAGTGAAGCAATATGGATCTTCCAACTTTTAGGTGAAATTGGCCTTACTGTTCAGACCTCGACTAAAATCTACTCTAACAATCAAAGTGTCATATAGGTTGCTAAAATTCTTATTTCTCACAGTAGTATGAAGCACGTTGAGATCCATGCAAACTATTTGAGACAGTTAGTTCATGAGAACGTTGTCTCTCTTGAATATTGTATAAAAAATGATTAGTTTGATGATATATTCACTAAACCTTTAGCTAAAGCTAGATTTATCAATCTCTATATGATGATTGGGCTTCATAAAGCTGCAATTATGGGGGGTTGTCATGATGATGTAATTTTACCTCTTGAATCTCCAGAGATGTCTATTGATGGGGGATTGTTGGAACATCAAGCATTGATGGTTCATCAAACTTCTCCTGGATTTAGTCGATCGGGAGGTTGACCTACATCTGGAAACATTTGATCTGGAGATCAACTAGATATCTACATTACTTGGTCGAGTAGTTGACTTTTCTATCGGTCGAATAGTTGATCGACAGTCAAATATAGTCGGGTGGTGGATTGACCAGTCCAACAATCAACTACGAGTTGGACACATGGACGTGTTGATATTATGGTAGTTGTAGGAGGTATTAAAATCTGTTGATAGTATGGTAGTTGCGAGAGGTATTAACCTCTACATGTAACCTTTAATGAGACTATAATATTCTGGGAACCAATAGAAACCCTAAACCAATGTGCAGAAACCCTAGAAGACATGTCAGATCAATAAAATAATTAATATTTAAGTGTTAACCTATAAAAGAAGAAGTCGGCCTAGACAAGTGACAAAGAGCACTATAAATAAGAGGGTGTTAGAGCTCATTTGTCATTTTCACACTCTCACAACTACATAAGACTAGTGGTGCACAATTTTGGAGAGGGAGTGCAATTGTAGCTACTGCAACTGGGATTTTGAATTTTAGTTGTGGTTGGAATTTCTACTTGGTTATGGTTTGGATTATTTGCTTGGTACTATAGCCTTGGAGAGAGATACACTATCTTGGTTGGCTATTGGTTTTAAGGTTTGCTTCCATAATTATTCTATCTGTCAAGGTTAAAGGTGCTCGGGGGTGGCTTTATGCCTATGGTTGGGTGACAATATTGCTATATTGTCTATGGAAAAATGAGCACATCTATTTTATTATAATAAGTTATGAGCCCACACTATCTTTAGATATTATAACCACTGGAACATAAATTGGGAAGTTATTTTTTAAGCTCATTATGGCACCATTTACACTTGCAGCTAGGTTTTTCTAATTATGCAGCTGCAACAAACCCTAACCTTTGTGTTCAGGCATTCTAGAGAAGCATTTGACCTAATTCCTTGAGATCATAGTGTTCCCTAGCCTAACACACCTCTTGGTACCCTCAACCAGCAAAAACGTTAGGTTTGAGTTTTTGATCAAAGTCAAAGTTTGACTAATCAAATTCAAAGGTTGACTGATAAAAGTCAAAGGTTGACTTCTGGTAAAATTAATTTTGTGATCAAAGTTGATATTTTAGAGTTTCTAGCTTATTCTAATATTGAATCTAATCTCTTCTTGTCAAGATGATATCTAGTTTCAGATTGGACGATGAGATGGATAATGCTACAAGACTCCAAAGGTATGCACTTGTATATGCTATACAAGTTATATCACCTAGAAAAACATGACTCTGTTTGCAGGGAAAGTACTAGAGACCTTTTCCAAGATGTAATATTGGTTTAAGAGGAAGAATCGCACCCTCCATAACAGTTGAGGCTTTAGGTTCTATTTTTGATTAAATTGTTAAGCTTCAAATTTGTATATAAAGGGCGATAGTTGCTACATTACAAATTGTGAAAGAAGTATTTGAAAGGTTATATTATTTCTAGGTGCAATGAATACTTGACTGCATACGAATACCATTGATATAGATGCTTATTGTACATGTTTGCAAGATGAACAATCATTTCCTCTAGAAAGATATTTCTTGTTTGCTCTTGTTGTTATTGTTCTAGGAAGGTACCCTTGTGAAATATGTTTGATGAACAATCCTTGTGAAAGATGTCATAGAAGAAGTTTATAAGGCTGACACAACTGCCAGATCGAAAGCAATCAAAATAGATAGGAACAAACTTAAAGAGACTCAGAGTAGTCAGACTCAAGGAAGTTACGAATCAAAAGGAAACCAGAATAGGTTTGTGACACTTTATAGAGAGAAAAGAGAGATGTAGAAGACATAAGCATGGACTCTCTCAGATGGAGGGAGATGATCACATAATTACAAAAGAAGAGCATGCATATTTCTCATTTAGGCATGAAGTTGGGATTATGAGGAAGCTAATCCCCAACGATATGATCCATTGAAAAAAAATATGTAAAGGATATGAAGTATTTATCCATGTTGTTTATTGGAAGTAGCAGACATGATAAGAAGCACATGTTCAACTTGACTCTAGAAGAAGTCTTCTTCGAAAATAAGCCTTAAATATCCTTGGTTATAAATATACATTTATGTTCCTATGGAGGAAGGAAAAATTTGTAACCTTCAGGAAAGAAGGGCATGCAATCTATAGAATATTCCATGGACTCCAACGTTGAAGAGAAACATGAGGAAGAACATGAATATTCCATGAAATAAAGAAAATTCAGAACAACCAATTGAACCAGTTTGAACCCACAAGAAGTAGTCAAGCAGAAGGAATGGAAGGAAGTTGTGATGAAGAACAATGTATGTGAGAAATTGTGAAAAATACTTAAGCATTGATAGATACAAGGAGAGACTCAGGTATAGAAGGGTCTCCTAGAAGGAGGGAGAAGACTATGTTGACAGCTTGTTCCAGTAACCAGACATACCTCTACTTGAGCCATTATATCTGTTGTAGTATCCATGGATTGCATTTTACATCAGATGAATGTAAAGATTGTTCTTCTCAAACAAAGTAATTGAATAAGAAGCATATGTAGAGAAACCTCAAGGTTTTTAGGTATACCATAAAGATACCCTTGTATGCAGATGGAAGAAGACCTTGTATGGATTGAAGTAAACTTGGTGCATAGCCTTGTTGACACTTGAATCCATCAGGACCGAAACAGAAACCTCACGAGGATGTAAATCCTCCTGCATTTTTATAGAGGTGGTACTCCTCTTTAATTTGATATTTTCTTATGATAGATATTCATAATGTGGGACTTTACATAAGTCCGTCATGGTAATCAAATAAATAAAATATTACAAGAAAGATAAAAATGTTTTGTTTTTATTTTTAAAGAAAGTTCCTAAGAAAGTACCAAGAATCACACACTTCACACATTTAAAGCAAATAAACAAAATTTCCTCAAATCCAACATAGTTTTGTTTATTATTTGGGTTGGTTGTCATTGATGTCAACCCTTGAAGAAAGTCGGGTAGTGAATTATGGTAGCACAAAGGTTTGGGTAATGGACCCAAGTTTGTTTGATTTTTAATGGTATGATTTTTAATATATTTGAAGGTAAGACTAGTCTGGATGAATAGTACATGTCATGCGATTTCTGGTGTTAAGTGGAACGTCACATAACTCCTCATAGTTAGAGAGTTATGGCCATGTGAAGTTGAAGAACCCTCATGAGTCATCTAGAAGTCCCAAAACGTCAAAGTATTCAAAGTGGTTGCAAACAAGATAGTTTTTAAATAATAAAGTGAAGTGATGTGTGTACTATAAGTCAAAGTGGATATAAAATAAATTATTTAAATAATAAAGTTAATGGAGAAATTACTAAGTGGACAAGTGGTTAGAAGTGGGTTAGCCCTGAAATAAGGAAAGTGGGTTAAGATGGTT
>JZKD02S0867744.1:965515-977373 GCA_000966675.3 Picea glauca
GGGATTTTCTGGAGGCTTATTTGGTGTAGAAGGTCCCTTTTTTGGTGGCATGTTGGCCAAGATTTTGAGGCAGTTCTGCTAGACAATATTTATTCTGTTCTATCTCTCAAGTTTCAGCCCTTCTAGGTATGAAACCTTCTTTTAGGTAGTTCTCTGATATTTCTTCTCTACAATGCCATAGGTCTGATCAAAATTGGATGTGCCAAGTGGAATTTACAATAACTTCCTCACAACTTGCCAATTTTTGTCCTTTTCAGGAGATCTCACTTGTATAGCATGCCCCGCACAAAATAATTGATATGAAATTCTAAAACTTATACCCAAAATACTACAGACTGTTCACGATCCAATGAAACCAGTCCCACTCAATTTGGATACTCTAGCAAGAAGTTATGATTTTTTTACCTCGAACACCTTCTTGAGACTAGTCAATAGGACTAGTCAGATGCCCTATCTTACACAAGGTGTATATACAAATTTAAGATGACCCAGAAGCTGAAATTTTTACCACAGATACCTTACTAATTTATGTAAATGGCCTCTAGATTTCAGGGTCTGAAACATTACAGAAAAAATTTTATAGTGAAAATTCCGTAATGACTCATTTCAAGATGATTCCAGAACCCTATATTGTATAGGATGTATCTACAAAATTATAAGGCCTCAAGAGCTGAATTTTGAACCCAACGTACCTTGATCCATATACTAAATAAAATCCAATCCGTTCCTTCTGAAACATTGTAGAAAAAAAGTTATAGTGAAAATTCCACGGTGTCTCAGATGTAGCAGCGAAACCCCAGGACCTTGAGCTCTGATACCATATGTTAAGAACCAAACATCAATATAGCATAGAAAAACCTCAGGCAAAGTACTCAACGCCTTGAAAAAGAGATAATTTCAGATAATAAGACTCTTCAAGGGGGCAACCTCATTTTACCCCACTAAAATGCTCAAGTACAAGATGATTCAAAATGAAAATGTCTCCTTGGTATATATAGGAGACTAGGAGGTATAATTACAACTAATGGCCTAACGCCGACATAAATAAAATAAAATTACTAATATAATATGCCCTAATTAAGGGGTAATGAGCCAATATTAGGGATTAACACTAAGGCCATCTCTTTCAAAAGTCATACGTATTTTCTTTAAATCAACCATAGTGGAATTATTGAAAGCCCAATCGATTCCTAACAGTGCAGGGTAAGTACAATTATCATCAACTATCTCAATTACCTCAAAATATGCAAATGTTCTTACTCCGTCGATGTCCATAGGGACATGTTCCAGTCTACCAAAGGGGCTTACAACTTGCTGGTTAGCCATCCTGAGCCTGATAGGGGAATATATCAACTTCGGTTTTCCCATCAGTGCCCAAGTTTGCTTCGTCATGACATTGACCTCCGACCCTAAGTCGAGGACCACATAGTCTATATCATATTCTCCTATTTGAGAATTCAAGTGTAATTCCTTATTTTTCCCTCTCATTTTTTCGATTTGGTTTACTTCCCTATTCAATAAGGGGTCTGTCTTTCCTAGCTCATATTGTCTGATAAAATTTTGTAGTTCTTGTACAGCGCTCTCATCCTAAATAAACTTAATACAAGTATATAAAAATTCCATGATTTTTCTTACCTCTTTTCCTTCTCTTGGCGAAGTAGATTGATCGAATGCCCGAGGCATTCCATATTCTCTCACTTTTGTTTGTGTCTTTGATGAAGAGCTTTGATCTCCTTTGAACTCTTTTCTTGCCTCCTCAAATACTTGTCCTTCTTTCGTTGCATCAAAAGTTAGGGTCTTCTCTGCAGCTTTCCTGACTCTTGAGTCTTCTGTAGTCTTCCCTTGGGTCATTCTGTTTTCTCCTCTAACAACGCCTCCTATAGCTATAACAACGACTCTAGGGTCTTCTCCATGAGGTTCAACATATATCAATTGCACTTGTGGGTTCCGCTGAGGTCCTCGTCTTTCCTGAATCTTAGCTAGCATCACAGGACAATATTCTATAACATGTTTGAATGAGCTGCAGTAGTGTTACACATTATTTTCGTCATCCCCTATGATCATTAATGATGTAAACCTATATGTTTCCTTCAGAAGGGTCAGTGGCCTAAATTCCTAAAGAAAGAAGGGAGAAGAACTTTCCCTGAGAGAAGAAGTTGTGTTTTCCTCTGTAAAAACCTTATTTTGGAGGATTTCCACAGGCTGCACCATAGTTAGGGTGCGGGAATGCCTGACTTCCATAGACTGCACTATAGCTAGGGTGTGGAATTTCCACAGGCTTCACTATAGCTAGGTCGTAACGGCCTTGGTACGTGGGAAAAATGAGCATTTTCTCAATGTTTCTAGAAGGAGAAGCTTCTATGGTGACGTGGCTTCCGAATGGTTTGGATCTTACGCGCTTTCATTATTTAGTGGGATCATCCTAACCTCCTCTCCTTATCCTCTTCAGCTTATAAAAAGAGAGGAATTCTCATGGAAAAGGTTAGGAGTTGGTTTTGGAGCTTGGCTTTTGTAGTTGGATTTGGCTTGGAATTATTAGCTTGGTTAGAGTGGCTTTGAGCTTTTATTTTGTCAAGATAGATGTCAGATCTATAGTCTCATAATTCTTAGATCATAAGTTTGTGGGAAGCAAGGAACTGTTGGAAGAAACACTAAAACATCAAGGGATCCGGTTGTAATCTCTCTTCCTATTGTTTAATATAATACAGTGGCATGCTTCTTTCCCATAGAATTATCTTTATTTTATTGCATAATTCCTTGATCATATGCATAGGTTTTCATTGAATATACTTTACTACTTTCACTTTGGTTGGTTTGGGTCTCACTGCAGGATCAATATCACAAGAGTACCGGAGCGAAACAGGAACAACAAAGACATAAGGAAGCAACATTTAAAGGTATGTATATTGTCTTTTGTTTGGTAGTAAATTTGATGATTAGAGCCTAGGGAAAGTGCCATGTCTTATCGTGTTTTGTTCTAGATCTAGGTGAATCTAGGGGGATTAGTCTATGTCTGAATTCACTAATTTACCCATTAACAAGTAGCCGCAATTAGTGAAAGGGTTCTAATAGTCCCTTGTGAGGTTTCCTGGTTGCACGTAGTTGTAACAGATGATCTGTCCTTGGCCTCGACTCATACCTCCTCCTCGTCCTCATTCTCTGAATCCACCACGAGAATTGAAGTTTCCTCTCCCAGGTGATTTATTCTACGCATCATTTCCTTCTTGTTGTACTTCTCCTTGAATTTTGTATATGTCTCTTGACCTTTCATGCATGAGGTCATAAGCCATACAATCCCTATCATCATGTCCCACAAACTTACAGAATGTGCAATACAAATCTGTGGGTGTCTAAACATATTTTTGCATGTAATAGCACTCACCAAGGCAATGTCTATTTATGCATACTTCGCACTAGGGTAAAGTGACTTGCTTCAAAGGGCTCGAAGCTCTAGAGGCTAAGTATTCGTGAAATAGGGGACAATGCTCCTTTTCATGGCCTTCTGATTTGCATCTGACACACCAAATTTCTTCTCTTTTATATTTTCCCTTGTCTTTCTTCATATCTTCAACCTGCAGAGACAAAATAGTTAGTTGACTCAAGATTTGACTCATACCTGAGATGGATTCTCCCATAGGGGTTGATTCTAACTTCATGGTGATCTCCAGCGCCTCGGCTTGCAAAGAAATCTTCTGTTGCATCAAAGGGACTCTGATATGTGGTAAGAGAGAAGCAATGAACCACTCTTTGTTCTTCTCATCTAGGATCTGAAAAGTCAGTCGGCCTGTTAAGTTCTTGAATCTCTGATCGAATTCCCAAATGGGTTCGACTACCTTCTTCTTGATTTATTTCATCTCTGTAATGCATTGTGACTCCGACTTGGGTTTCTTGAACTCCGCAATCAATTCATTTTTTATCTCATTCAATGTCTTAGGTTGTGCAAGTCCTTGGACAAGCTTCATGTACCATCTTAGTGCGTGATCCCTTAGATTTGTACTAAACTGAGTTCTTTTAATAGCTTCATCGGTGACATTCTTAATATTCCATACAGCTTCACATAGGAACCAATGTTGATCGAGATCCTCAGATCCATCTCCCCTAAATATAGGGAGCCTCATCTCATCTGCCATAACTCTTCCTAGGGTTCCTAACTGAGTATGTGTTGGACTACTGGTGATAGTGCTTTGAGGACTCTGGTGACTCTGACTATTCTGATTGCTTAGTGCTGCTGAAACAATAGGAGGATTAATAGTACTTACTTCAATGGTCTGCATAGTTCCTGAAGTTTCTGGCTCATCCCAGTGAGGTTCTTCAACTCTTCCTTCCTCTGCCCTAGTGGGTTCTAAATGTTATTCGTCTATCAGATCTGCCTCTTCTCCACTGTAGAAACCCTCATCCCCATAGTTCTACTTGAATAGGTTCGCAAGATAAGGTTCCTTGAATACTCTCCCATTGCGCATAAGTCTAGCCTCTACGTCATTGTCATTGTCTAAATTCCTGAACATTAACCTTTTCAAATCCGATCAATCTACTGTATCTTCAATATGTTCTTCTCATGCAATAGCATCTTGATTCTTAATTTTAGAAAATGTAAAAATTTTCCTCTAGGTCCCTTAAAGAAATATCTCTCGACTTGGTTGTATGACTCTACTCTGTCAACAACAAACTTAGTGATGTACCCTCCAATGGTGATATTGAACCAATGATCTACTACTCTTGACACGACGTTATCAACCCTCTTGACCTTCTTGATCAACACCAACATCCAAACCACAAGAGGTCTAGATCTGATCTCAAACTGGATATCTACTAACCTGGCTAACCACTCATATAGCTCCTAATGGATTCCTCCAAAGAATATCTCGTGTATATTTGTAAAAATATATCTTCCTAAAAAATCATTTGTACTAAATTAGGGTTCTTATTTTGGATTCAGCGAAGTCCTTTTCTTGATCCTCTATCCACTTCTAAATATATGTCTTCTATGGGAACCACCTTGACATTCCCTCAAGAAGATTCTTGTCCTGGCAACAGAACCATTTATTGGCACAGGGGAGGACCCAGGGTTCATCTCCAAGAGCACACCAATAAGCCCTAAATACTGGCCCTTTCGGCTACAGCTGTGAAGTAGATGCAATCTCACCCGAAGTAGCTATAGGGGGTTGCAAGACAGAGATGTCTACAACCAGGGGGAATATCAAGTGGATCTAGCAACTAGACTAATAAAACATGTATATATCACTTATCAACTTAGATCTACCTTGCACAACTACAGATCTGATCTAACACAACAATGCAATAACAATATATCAATGGTAAAGAACAAAGCATCAATCACACACAACACACGATATACGTGGTTCACCCTCTCTCTAGGGCTACGTCCACATAATTGTTCTTTATAATGTATTAAGATATAGCATACAGTTCTTATCTGCTCTCTTGGCTAGAAGATCTTCGTTCTTCTTCTCTCTTCCTCTTCCCTTCCTGTGCAGCCAGCTATAGGACTTGATCTCCGCACCCAGTTAGAGATCTTACAATACAACAAGGTTCTCACTCTAGCACTTCCCTCTCTCTCAATATTATTCACTCAATCAAACAATCATAATACCAACAATAACAACAACCAACAAAAACAACCCAACCCAGGTCCTCTTGACCTTTATTTATACATTACAATATCTCACCAACATCCTTAGGCAAAAACCTAAGTGTCAAAATCCTAGACACCCAAACCCTAGGTGTCTAAAACCCTACATCAACTTTGACCTGTGTTTTCAGGGCTTCGCCAGCCTATCTTTCCTTCCTTCTCACGCAGTGCTCCAAAGCATCCAACGATGGATTTTTCTACTTGCTGAGTTGTCCACGATCCTTCTTCCTTGCTGATCTGTTATTCTCGATCTTCTCATCCAAATGGCTTGCTCCCTTTTACTTCACTCTATCTTTTCTTCTCTCTTACTCACCTTGACCCAATAACAATCACTATGTCTTCCGCGAAGTTCGCATTTCACCTTTTCTTCCTTGATCTTCGCTTGCTTCCATAACTAAGGGACAACATGTTGTAGCCTGAGAAACTAGGGGGTTGGAACCTCCTTCCAGTTGCATCTAGAAAACAAAGGAAGTTGGTACTTTCAATGAATGTAATTTTTAAAGACATATAAGAAAAAACATTCCGTGGTTTTCTCCCACTTTGGGTTTCCACATAAAAAGACTGGTGTACTTTGTATGTGTATCATTGCTCATTTGTTCATTGTTTATTTAATCTGCAATTATTGGATGATAATGCTACATTGATATAACACTTTCATTATATGGTTAAAAATGATTAAATTGTTCAATTATTGATTCACCCCCCCTCTCAGTAATCCAACAAGTTTAACATAAGGATTTCTAATCACATGAAAATAAAAAGAAGGTGATCCACATGCATAAGAGAACTTTAACAGTGGACACATGGGTAGCTCAAATGAAGATAATGATGTATCAACCTCAAATAATTTATATTCTAGAACCAGGGTTACAAAGTACAGTCTAGATTGTTCCCAAAATAGTTGTCTTGAAATTTCTAAAAAATATATAGTTTGTTACATATTATTTTAAATTTCAAATGTGTTTTTCATAAATAATGGGATTGGGCTCCCATGGACCATAAAGCAAATAAATACAAGAAATAATCTCTCAGAAGAAGGAATGGTGGGTGACAGTAGAACAACAAGACCTAGAAAGAAGAAAATGAGAAAATATCAATCTTCGATTAAACCTTTATTGTGAAAGAGGTGGAATAATTGGATGAAGGAACTGATAAGAAAGAAAGATATGTTCAACGTAAACTTACTATGATGGTCTCTCCTTTTCTTCACTTGCTTGTTGATGTCCTTTTATCATTTTCAACAACAGTTACATGAACCATCTCAACTACTTATTTCCCTTCATTGGTCAGTTTATCGATATATTTCTTGAACCATTCTTCGATGTAAATTTTCATTGGTGGCATGTTGATTTCATGCTAGATTTTTATGTTGAACAACTCGCCATCCAAGTCCCTCATATCAATGGAAATTCCATGCAAAGCTTCTTCAATGTCCTGATTTTTTACGGAGTAATCCACTAGCCAATTGTCTATGTCATCCTCATCATATTCAAGAGTACCATAGGAGTTTTCAATTGACAACCATTTAAAAATCTCAACTTGTTCATCAAAATGTTGTTTTGTTAGAAAGAACGAGTTAAGGATTAATTTGGGGTATTGGATTTTGTTAGTGCTTATGGATAATTCTACCTCCATGACCCTTTTGAATAGTTATTCCCTCCTTGATATATCTTGGCTACACACTTGAACGATATTATTCAAGTTTTTAATCTTTTCTTTCCAGCACGCGTTCAATTGTTTTATCCAATTTGGAGAGGGAATATCCTCCTCTCTTCTCTTTAACTCTATCATGTTGGAAACTTTAACACCGAAGGATACCAAAACATCAAGGTAAAAACATTCTTCATTTTTTAGGTTGGCTTGCAAATACTCATGGAAGGCATGTGCCCTCGATCCAAAAGAAACCATGTTCTTCGACATTTCCCAAGCCTCTGTAATCAACTCCATTATTTTCTTAATATTTTTCTCCACATAGCTCTTGGCTGATGTAAGTAGGCTTGAGGATCCTTTTAATTTAGCAACGGGTGTGGAATGTACGACTATTGTCAAAGGAATAGAAAGTAGTGGAAGATGCATTAAAGCGTCTTCCAGTTCCTTGATCCTTTCCTTTAATTTGGTTTTTTCTACTTCAATACCGCCAATGGGGTCATCTAGAGCATCCCCGATCACTCTGTGAATTATGGAAATATGGGAAGGCCGAATATTTCTTAGGTTAACCTCTAAACGATATTTCACTTTCTTATTCTTCACATCACTCTTCTCAATAATTAATATCTTAGATTCACTGTCAAAGAAAAAACTTTGAAGTACAAATGACTCTTTTGCGTCGAAGGTCTCATTCTAAATAATTTCCAACAACAGATTATGGTGGGCCATGCCTCTTGGCTGGTCAACGTTAGGAAACATTTTTTTGATGTCTACTTCGAGCTCCATATCTTCGAGGGAGAAGTTGTTGATGTCACTTTCGATGCAATATTATTCGACCTCTTGTACAATATTCTTCCTCTTCTTCCTTAGAGTAATTTTATGCGAGCTTTCAATTTTTCCTAGAGGGGGATTATTTTCTCCTCCTCCACCTGAGCTACTTTTGATCACTTTTTTATATGGGAGGGCCGATGGAGCATTTCTCTGAGATGTTGTAGTCTTTGTTGTAATAGTTGGGGACTAGGCACTCTTCTTGTTGGGACCCTTTCCTTTCTGTTTGTAAAATTCATTGGAACTAAGTACCATTTCCAAATCAACAACATTATGAGCAGGAGAGCCTAAGTCATTATATTCTTCTTCACTTAGAACAATATTGATAAATGAATTTCTTAAACCTACTTCCAGCAAATGTTCCAAAAACATTTCATTAGGGTCAAACCCTTTTATCTTTTGTTCATATTTCAGATTCAGATTGTGGAAGTGGTTTGCAAATTCATCAATTTTGTTCATATTTATGAATATAAAATCCCTAACTTTCTAAGGAAAAGGTATGAATTGATTTTTCCTTTTCTCATGGAAAAAGTGCAACCAAAAATTATACTTCCTTGCAACTTTAGTAACAAACATTTTATCAGATATATGGCATGGAAGGAAGAAGGGATTTTCTTTTGAATCGAAAATCCTGATAACAATGTAATTTTCCATTTTCTCCAACGTCCCCTTCTTATCCAGGAATTTACTTGCCTGGTCTGATATTCGGGGGGTGTCTTTTCCAAACAGTAAAGATTTAAAAAATGAGACCAAATCATTGAAAAATTCAAAACAATGCAAGGAATCTTTGTGCCTCCATAACGCCTAGTGCCAGAAGGTCACTGGGTCAAGTTCACAGTTTACCTTCCTACATATAGACAATCTTAGAAATTGACAGGAATTTGCTATTGCAAACATAAAATAAGAAGACATAAATAATTTATTATCCTTTTCATACTGTTATAATTGGGAAGAGATTTCAATGGAAATTAGTCTTCCCCAATCGAAAATGTCTTTCTCTTTGAGAGTAAAGTATAATATATAAAGAATCATATGGAAAATGCTAACAATGCTTTCTTGGCCTGTCACCCTGATGAATAACCAAGAAATTTCCCGAAAGGGGTTTTTGAATGAGTTGACCTATAATCTAGTAATGTCTTTGGGGATGGTCGCAATATTCTCCAAGAACTTGGGAAAAAGGTCCAGTCCATTGTCATTATTTTTCAGGAAATCCCTGCAATCCTCTCCTTTGAAAGTAAGTAATGGCTCGGGGAGCTTCAACATTTTATGGAACACTTAAGGTGAAAGAGAGATGAGAGAATGGTCTCGAAGTTGAATAATCTGCTGACTCGGTATGTATTTCTTGGTGCACCAAAGAAACAACTTCTTACAGTTAAAAACCTCTAGGACACAGCCTGCACAAGAAATTTCGGATGTCCATATCACTTCCTTCTGAGTAGAAGGGGATGAATAGTAAGAATACGCCCTAGACCACTGAAATTTCTGGTCCTCACATCCAAAAATGTTCAAAGTATCTCTACATAACTATTGTCGAGCTACTTAATCTTGCACTTGAGAGAGATAATATAATCTTCCGCAAATAGTGATTTAATGTGTTTTAATAAGAAATATCCTAGAGCCCTTCTTCTATTAATGATGATCTTTACGGAACTTGCATGATGCGTTATTAGCATTAAATCATACTAAATCCATATTTGGAAAAGAGCAAAGGTGGTGGGGATGGATGGGAGAAATTAGGATTTGGGAACTTTTTTGAACCTGCCAACCCACAATTGTGAAAGGTCAAAAATTGGTTAAGTGTTGTAATGCGGCCATTCAGACTCAATATAGGAGATATGAGATACTTAGGAGCCTGGGGAGTCTGATGGTCAAAATGTAGATCATGGATCTCTTGGGTGAAAAATTTATATCGTGGATCATGGGATGGGAAAGATTGAACCCACGAACCCAGGAACCTACGACTGCAGAAATGGTTCAGTATAGGATGATACGGTAGTCGATCATAGTCATGATATGGGAATATGAATGGAAGTGAGAACTCATGAGTCCACCAATCTGTGCACTAGTCATTTTCAAAAAATGACTAAGTATAGTAACTAGAAAGGGAGAAAAGAAGGGAGAAAAGAAAAGGGGTATTTGGGTAAGTATAGAAGAGGGAAAATAAATGGACAAAAGAAGTTGTTAAAATAGATAAGGGGAAGGAAATTTTGGAAGCGGGAATTAATCTCAACAAATGGCTCCAACTGTGGGATGATAACCCCCTATGGGTTGTCAAGAATCCAGAATATTTATGATGAGGTGTTTCTGTCCGTTGGGATATGGATTCAAAGGTAAGAATATACAAACTCAAATATAAATTTATGTAAAAATAAAAAGAGAAAGTTTTTTAGGAGAATAAACCTTTCAAATGTTTCTCATTGATAGGAAGCATTAGTATTTTACGCTTCATGTCTTGGAGCATATAGGAATTGAAACCCAGGATACTTTCGATGATGTATGGTCCAATCTAGAGCCCTTAGAACTTTCTATGCATTGATTATTTTTCCTTGGGCTTGTTCCAAAGTAACAACAACCCTCCCTTCTATAAATTCTTTTTAGTTGTGCTCTAATCAAAATATATTTTGACACTTTGTTGCCTTTGAGAAGTTTGATTCCAGGATTTGCTTTGTTCTTCTTCCAATTTTAACAACTGGTTGATCCTCCTTTAGATTGGTGAACTCTCTTCTATACCTTCGGTATTAACCACAAAAGTCAATGCATTGAGTTTGAGGCTAATTGACATTTTCGCTTCTTTCCCATAAACCAATGTATACGGGGACATCCCAGTGTTTCCCTTTGGAGTCATTCTTCTTTTCCACAACGCATCAGTCAGCTTCATATGCTAATTCCTTTGGTTCTTGTCAATGGTTTTCTTCAGTATCTGAACAAGTGTTTTATTTGTGGATTCATAAAGTTCATTACCTTGTGAATAATAATTTGACGATTGACCCCTGATAATTCCATATTCTCCACAAAACTCTGTAAACTTCGACCCAATGAAAAACAAACCATTATCTATGATAAATTTATCTGGGACACCAAATTTCGACAAAAAATTATTTTTGAGGAACTTAATTATCTCTTCACAATCAACTTTCTTGAATTCCACTACTCCTGTCCATTTCATGAAATAATCTGTATCTGTGAGAATGTACATATGTCCCTTGCTAGACTTTGGATTAATTGGCCTGACAACATCATGTCCCCATTGGGAGAATGATTGTTCTACAATTATGGGATGTAAAGGCATTGTGTATCTCTTCTTTTTTCCTGAAAAACTGCTAGCATGATACACACTTCCTTATTGTGGCATACGAGTCATTGAATATTGATGGCCAATAGAATCCAACCCTTATTATCTTGTGGGAGGTTACAGTAGGTGCAAAATGTCACATGCATACTCCTTCATGGAATTATCTCATTAGTTATTGGGATTGATTTTCATCAATGCATCTCAGTAGTATAACATCATAACTAATCCTGATCAATATGTCAGTGACAAACACATATTTATTTTCCTTCTGTTGATACTGAGAGGGGGGTGAATCAGTATCAAGTACAATTTAAAAAAAAATTCAGCTTATACTTAAACCATTCAATTATATCCAATGAGCAATGAACAATAGTATAAGAGTTACACTAATACACCACAATACACCATGCACAATATATGAGAAATAATCAATAGTTTTTG
>JZKD02S0867744.1:980426-994767 GCA_000966675.3 Picea glauca
TGTATCTACATGTGCATTTTCCTTCATGTCCAAATAACTTCATCAATCTTGTGGTCCAAAACCCATGACTAGGGTTGACATCAATGACAACAACCAATCTTCCAACACCTTCATCTTCAATGTTATTTGCTCCTTGGGGTTCATGGTGACAGGAAATTGCCTGGACCTTAAGTAGAATATAATATCTCTGTACCATTCTGAGTCAGCTAATGGTTATCCTACTGAAATTGAAATCATTCCATCCATAGAATCGCCATTTGTGATGATCTTGCATAAACCTTTTCCTTTAACAACCTTCAAAAGCTTAATCTCAATATCATATTATTGGATCTTTGCCAGCCAGTTAGCCCATTTTCCTTCTCTCAATTGTTGATTCATAAGAATCTTTACTGGTGAGGATGGAACATAAGCAATGCCATGGGAATTTAATATCTACGTCTAAAAATGCGCCATCGCTTTTACAAGGGCGAAAGCTTTCTTTTCCAGTTCTGAATACCTCAACTCATAGTCATGCAGGTTTTTTCTCATGAAACTTATTGGGAGTTCTTCCCCTTTGGTATTCTTCCGAGTAAGAACAGATGCAACAATTGTCTCTGTAGAAAATGAATAGATAATTTAATCCCTTTGAAAATCGGGACTAATGAGGACTAGAGCTATGGTGATAGATATTTTGATATTATTGAAGGCCTCTTGAGTAACTATTTTCCATTCGAACCTCTGCTCCTTTTTTAGCAACAAATTGATCAGCCTTACGATACTTGCATAGTTAGGAACAAACCTTCACACAAAACTGATCTTGCCGAAAAATGATTGGACTCCCTTCTTAGATGTCAGGGGGTTGAGATCATTTATTTCTTTAACTCTTTCTAGATCTATGCAAATCCCTTCCTTGCACACAATGTGGCCCAACAGTTTTCCTTGAGTTACAACGAACAAGGATTTCTTTGGATTTAGAGAGACACCATATAATCTAGATCTTTCAAAAACATTTCTCAAATGATGGATATGATCACCCCTTGTTTTTGAATGTACTGTCAAGTCATATTGATAGTATGCCATAAATTTTCCTATCAACCTGCTAAATGCATGATCCATGGCCCTTTGGAACATGGCTCCAATATTCTTCAAACCAGAGGGAATTCTAGCATATGCATGTCTCCTAGGGTTTGATAAATGTTGTCTTTTCCCTATCTTCCTCAGCCACCAAGACTTGGTTATATCTAGAAAAAACCATCAATCATGGACATGCAGGATGATCCAGTGACTTGATGGAGAAGGAACTCCATATTAGATAAAGGAAAGTTTTCCTTTATGCTTTCTTTGTCAAGGTCTCTGAAGTCAACACACATCCGGATTGTTGGGTATGTGTTATATTCTTTGCACAAGTAGTAGTGTCTGAGCGCCTACGTCGGGCATGCAGGGGGGTAAGAGGGGGGTGCAGGGGCAGCGCCCTCGAAAAAAAATTTTTTGGGCCGACATATTTTCGCCGGTTTCGAGCCGACATATTTTCACTGGGCCGACATATTTCCGGGATGACATATTTCCGGGACCACATGATATTAGGTGGTTTTTCGGCACATGGTTTTTTGCCAATGGTTTTCTATTTCCAGTTAAGGAATTAGGGTTTTGGACTAATCCAGGTCATTGGGTTAGGGTTTTGGATGCCGCTGGCTCCTATATGTATATTTATTGTAAACAATGTAACAAAAATTGTATCAATATAATATATGCTAGTTTTCCTGGTTTGGGTTTCCAAGTGAAAAATCTCTGTGTAATGTTTGTATTTGCCATTGTATCTTTTCTGTTCTTTTCTGAATATCAGTTTGCAGTAGATATTGTACAAGGTTAGAATTTACACGGATTTCCCCGATATTTTTTCTTACAATCACAGGATTTGAAAGCCATTCGGAGTGTCTAATGGGATAAATTATTGTTTCCTTCTTCAATTTATCTAATTCAATCTTTACCAGAGGTTTCAGTTTTGGATTCATCATCCTTATTTTTTGCTTTACAAGATTTGCTTCGTCCCTCAAAGGAATGATGTACTGAAATATTGTTTTATCATAGGATTTCAAATCGTTGTAGGTCCACGCGAACACATCAATGTATTCTTTAAACAATGCAACATATTGATTAACTTCCTTAGTAGTGCAATAAACTACCAAATTGACATATTTTGGGGAACTGTCAGTTCCAATATTGACCTTTCTTGTCTCTTGCACTTTCCGAATTGAAACTTCTTCAAGGAGATTTTTAGCATGATCATATTTTTTGAAAAGAGACTTGGATTGTATACAATATTTAGAGACAACAGCCATGTGATTGTGTTCATCATCATCATCATTTAACAAAAAATTATCCGACTGTTTATCATTCTCAAACAATTGCAAATATTCCATGTTATTGGGAACAACAGGTCGAAGTGCTCTTTCTACTTGAAATGATGTCTTGTTGTGTATACCATCTGAGTTTGATAATGAGGATGCCAAGGCCAATGAATATTCCTTTTGATTCTTTTCCCTTGGAATGAAGGAAATGTTGAAAGAACTGAAATATTCCATCAATTCATTAACTCTCTTGAAGTATAACTTGAGTCTTTCTTTCTTGATTGTATACCTCTGGGTGACTGGATTAATTACCAATTCAGAGTTTCCAGTCACAATTCGATGTTCTATCTTCATTTATTTTGCAAGAAACATCCTCTGTATTATGGCTTCATATTCCACCTCATTATTTGTACATGAAAATTCCAATCTAATAGCATGCCAATCCATAATCTTCTCTAGACCCACCAGGAAAATTCCAACTCTGCTCCTGGAATTTGAGCAAGCTCCATCAAATGGCATCCTCCAATAGTCTTCAAACAAGGATTCTTGATTCTCCGTATCTTGAACTTGCTCTAGTCTTTCACTATGTTCCAAGTCTAGAATAGCATAATTTCCAATCCTAGAATCTATATAATCTTCCAATAACTCATTATCCTTCTTTTTGAAAGAGAAGGGTTTCCTGGGTTCACGAGGCACCTTAATCGTGGTTACATATTTTCTTGGTAGCATAATTTAAATTCCATCATTCATTATGTTGGCATAGGGGCAGACCCAGGGTTCATCTCTTCAACAACACACCAAAAAAACCCTAACTATCGGCCCTTTCAGCAACACCTGTGAAGCAGATGAAGTCTCACCTGAGGTAGAGGCAGTGGTGGTTGCAGGACTCCCATGACTACAAACTTAGATGGGACAAAAGTATATGATTATAACGCCTTAACAAAGCACTTAGCATTTATAGTTCATTAGCATTTAACCTTTGTTTACAATGCAGATAAACCCTAATAACAGAGTAAAGAAAAATTCACCTAGATCTAACACATTCAAGCACTAAGCACATCAACATAGGTCAGATCTAGCAATCATTCACATTATTTAGTACTAAGCTATCGTATTCATCTAAGCATACATTATTGCATTAAGAATTAATCATATGAACAATAAAACAACCATAATGCACAAAGCAACGACAACACAGGATATATGGGGTTAACCCCCATCCTGGGGCTATGTCCACCAACTCTTCTTCTCTTTATTGTCTTCTGTAAATCTTCTACATGCACATAGCCACAAGATCCTGATCCACATAGGATAGGAGATCTATGCACACTTCTCTAGATCCTCCTTCCTTGAGCTAGGTTACAACAAAAAACCCTTACACAGACTCTTATAGTCACTTTCACTTAGCCTTGCAAGTCTCACACAGTATGCATGAAGCATTTACAATTATCTCTTGCACTTAGCACAACATCACACAGATGCATCTAGTGTCTCATTGCATACTTCTTACATCACCTAGACATCTATTTATACATTACAAAAGAGCCTAAAAATGGGTAAAACCCATGGTTCGACATCCCCATACCTGTTACATAAGCCCAAAACCCACAAATCCCTAAACAAGGGGCCGAGATCCCGCGATCTTCGCTTCGACTTACACTCTGCCTTTGAAAGCCTGTCAAAGTCTCAAAATAGGTCAAACCTGACCAGGGATCTCCAAAACTTGGTCAAGGGCCAACACGTTATATATCCCTCGATCATGGATGATCAATATCTTCCCAGAACAACTCCATATGTCGGAGGAAGGTCTACCACAATAATATTGAAAAATGTGATAATGTAGGGGGTTGCCTTGATCCAGGCATAAAAGTCTTTGATTTCTCCATATGATGGCACTTTTCTATAATCAATTGCATATATAGTTTCACCAGTCTCGTAATACTTGGTACAATTCATACCCAATGCCTCCATGGCCGCTAGTGGCATTATATTGTTGGTCGCACCAGTATCAACTAAGAAATTATGAAGCACAACATCATGATTTTCAATTGAAATATAAAAGGGAGGAATTTTACCTCTCAGCTTGGCAGTTGATTGATTCTGGCCTTGTTTTGGAATAGTAACAAAAACTTCTTCTTTCTCAGACAGATCATCCAACAATCTCAAAATGTTTTCCCTTTGTTGGGAAATTTCCACCACTTCCATAAAGGGAAATGTTATCCTTAACTTACTTAAATCCTCTACAACATTGTATGTCATCTGAGTGGAGTTTGATGTTAGGTGTTTCTTTTTACTTCCAATTCCATCTGTCACTTTCTCACTCTCCCTTTTTTCTCTTTCTTTTTATTTTTCTTTATTAGAATCGCCTTTATTCTTGGGTCTATTTACAAAACCTATTTTCTGGGTGACGTTTTATTGCGAGTTGAGATCATTGTCACCCTCCCCAAATATATACATGGATTTCTCACATTCATCCATCTACACTATTTCAGAACTTACATCAGGTGAGTAATAATTCTCTTTCTCAACCACTTTCTCATCATATATATCGTCCATAACAACTGCATTGGGGGTTGGTTGTCTAGGAACCCTTGGCCTTTGTGTATCATCCATATTTTCAAACCTCACTATGTTTTCTTAGGGAGGGTTCCTTCTTTTCTCTGGGATCGACATTCTCAGATTTTCCACATAATTATCTCCCCTCCTTAGTCTAGTTATCTCGTTTTGCATTTGCTTGATAGTTCTATTAATTTGTGCAATTTCAATTCTTGGCTTATTTTCTTGTGCTGCCACATGGTCTACCTTTACATCTGGTATGGTTACTTTGAAAAATAATCCTCCTATTGTTTGGTTCTAAGCCCATCATGGCTTGAATTATTCATTCTTTCTTGAACTAGAGGCTCCCTGATTATCAATACTTATTCCTCCCAGCTTCCTTTGTACTTTTCTGAGTATAATGTCGAGGTCGTCACCCATTCCAATCATAATTTCTTCCATCTCAGTGGCCTTAGTCATTTCCTCCTCCAAGATATCCATTTGGGAAGTTCTAATAGCATACTTCACATTCAGAGGCATTGCATTTTTATAACAACTGAGTATGACTTGGTCATTTAGTATTTTATCTTTTGGAATCTTGCTCAAAATTTTGTTGAACCTGAGATTAAAATCTCGTATTATTTCATTCTTCCTCAAACTAATCTGGGTGAAATCAGTGAGAATGGTATGATAAGAAATTGGAGGCGAGAACATAGTTAGGAACATGGTTTTGAGGTCATTAAATGAGTGGATCAATCTACTAGGTAATGTTGTATACCATTCATACACTCTTCCTGATAAGGTTTGAAGAAATAACCTTACTATGACATCATCATACTCAACACGATGAAAATCACAAACATCAAGGAACAAATGCAGATGCATGTTTGCATTAATTTCTCTATCTCTAGAAAATTCCTTCAGGGTACCCTTGGGGAGAACAAGGAAATCATGTTGCTCACCTAGAAGATTTAGAGTGCAATCTCTCACCCTTCTTCAATTTTCAAATCCTAGGTTTCCTTGATTTCTCGTGGGATCTCTTCCACCTCCTTGTCTCTCCTCATGTGGTTCTCCTCACGGTTGTTCATTTCTTTCTGCCATATCCGCACATGCTCCAAAAATGTGACTTCCAATTCTTAGAATACAAATTTGCTCGCTTTTACTTCTGGTAATGGGTCCTTTGTAATTTTCTATCTTCAATTTCAACCGTGTCCTCATGTTTCTCTAGGTAGCCTTTGATTTCTTTAGTCTTGTCGCTCTTCTCTCCTCTGTCTTCGGAGGATTTCTCTTTCTTCTTCTTGGACCAAGGTTTTCCAAGACCTTTCTAAATCTTCACGGGTCTCGGCCGTTGATATTACCAAGTTGTATAATTGATGTAGGATGCTTCGTTGGTTATTCAATCCAATTTCCATGTGGGGTTGGTTAGCCTAGGGAAAAGTCATATAATTTTTTCAAAAAATGCTAGACCATATTTCATATTTCAGTTCATTCCCTAGTATGGTTTCCAAAAATGTTGATGCTTCAATCTGTCATGACCGAAAGGAAAACCTCTGGAGGATGTAAATCCTCCTGCATTTTTATAGAGGTGGTACTCCTCTTTAATTTCATATTTTCTTATAATAGATATTCAGAATGTGGGACTTTGCATAAGTCCATCGTGGTAATCAAAGAAATAAAATATTATAAGAAAGATATAAATGTTTTTTTTTTTTTTTTAAAGAAATTTCTTGAGAAAGGACCAAGAATCACACACTTCACACATTTAAAACAAATAAACAAAATTTCCTCACATCCATCATAGTTTAACATAAGGATTTTTTATCACATGAAAATAAAAAGAAGATGATCTGTATGCATAAGAAAACTTTAATAGAGTGGACACATGGGAAGCTCAAATAAATATAATGATAGATCAACCTAAAATGATTTATATTCTGAAACCAGGGTTACAAATTACAGTCAAGATTGTTCCCAAAATAGCTCTCTTGAAATTTCTAAAAAATATATAGTTTGTTACATATTCTTTGAAATTTAAAATGTGTTTGTCTTAAAGACTGGGATTGGGGATCTCGCGGACCATAAATAAAATAAATACAAGAAATAAGATCTCAGAAGGAGGATTGGTGGGTGATAGTAGAACAACAAGACATGGAAAGAAGAAAATCAGAAAATATCAGTCTTCGGTTAAACCTTTCTAGTGAAAGAGGTGGAATAATTGGATGAAGGAACTGATAAGAAAGAAAGATATGATCAGTCTAAACTTACTATGATGGTCTCCCCTTTTCTTCACTTGCTTGATGATGTCCTTTTATCATTTTCATCAATGGTTATAGGAACCATCTCAACTACTTCTTTCCCTTCATTGGTCATTCTATCGATAGCTTTCTTGAACCATTCTTAGATGTAAATTTTCATTGGTGCCATGTTGATTTCATGCAAGATTCTGATGTTGAACAACTCGTTCCTCCAAGTCCCTCAAATCAACGGAAATACCATGCAATTCTTCTTCAATGTCCTAATTTTTTATGTAGTAATCCACAAGCGAATTGTCTATGTCATCCTCAACATATTCAAGAATATCATAGAACTTTTCAATTGACAAACCTTTAAAAATATCAACTTGTTCATCAAAATGTTGTTTTGTTAGAAACAACAAGTTGAGGATTAATTTGGGGTCTTGGAATTACTTAGTGCTTCCAGATAACTCTACCTCCATGAGCCTTTTGAATAGTTCTTCCCTCCTTGATACATCTTGGCTACACGCTTGAACGATATTATTCAAGTTTTTAATCTTTTCTTTAAATAACACGTTCAACTATTTTATTTGGTTTGGAGAGGGCAGATCCTCCTCTCTTGTCTTTAACTCTATCATGTTGGAAAATTTAACATCAAAGGGTACCACAACATCAAGGTAAAAACCTTCTTCATTTTTTAGGCTGGCTTGCAAATACTGATGGAAGGCATTTACCCTCGATAAAAAAAAATTCATGTTCTTCAACATTTCCCAAGCCTCTGTAATCAATTCCATTATTTTCTTAATATTTTTCTCCACATAGCTCATGGCCGATGTAGGTAGTCTAGAGGATCCTTTTAATTTATCAACAGGTGTGGTGGGAGCGAGTATTGTCAAAGGATTGGAAAGTAGTGGAAGAGGCATTAAAGTATTTTCCAGTTCCTTGATCCTTTCCTTTAATTTCACATTTTCTGCTTCAAGACCACCAATGGAGTCATCCAGAGCATCCCCGATCGCTCTATGAATTCTGGAAATATCATAAGGTCACATATTTCTTGGTTTAACATATGAACGAGATATCCATTTATTATTCTTCTCATCACTCTTCTCAATAAATAATTTCTTAGATTCGTTTTCAAAGACAACACTTTGAAACACAAATGACTCTTCTTCATCGAACGTCTCATCCTCAATAATTTCCAATGATAGATTCTGGTGGGTCATGCCTCCTACTTGGTCAATGCTAAGAAACATTTTCTCGATGTTTGCTTCGAGCTCCATATCTTCGAGGAAGACTTTGTTGATGTCACTTTCGACGCGATGTTCTTCCTCCTCTTGTACAATATTTTTCCTCTTCTTCCTTAGATGAATTTTATGCGAGCTTTCAATTTTTCCAGGAGGGGGATTATTTTCTCCTCCACCATCTGAGATACTATTGATCGCTTTTTTAGATGGGTGGGCTGCTGGAGCATTTCTCTGAGATGTTTTAGTCTTAGTTGTAACAATTGGGGACTAGGCACTCTTCTCGTCGGGGCCCTTTCCTTTCTATTTGTAAAATTCATTGGTACTGAGTACCATTTCCAAATCAACAACATTATGAGAAGGAGAGACTAAGTCATTATATTATTCTTCACTTAGAACAATATTGATAAATGAATTTCTTAAACCTACTTCCAACAAATGTTCCACAAAAATTTTGTTAGGGTCAAACCCTTTTATCTTTTCGACATATTTCAGATTTAGATTGTGGAATTGATTTGCAAATTCATCGATTTTGTTCATATTTTTTAATATAAAATCACCAACTTTCCAAGGAAAAGGTATGAATTTATTTTTTCTTTTCTAATGGAAAAAGTGCAACCAAAAATTATACTACCTTGTGACTTCAGTAACAAACATTTGATTAGATATATGGCATGGAAGGAAGGAGGGATATTCCTTAGAACCAAAAATCCTAATAACATTGTAATTTTCCATTTGCTCCAACGTCCCCTTCTTATCCAGGAATTTACTTACCCGGTCAGATATTTGGGGGGTGTCTTCTCCAAACAATAAACCTTTAAAAACTAAGAAAAAATCATTGAAAACTTCATAAAAATGAAAGGAATCTTTGTACCTCCATAACGCTTGGTAGCAGAAGGTCACTGGGTCAAGTTCATAGTTTAACTTCCTACATATAGACAATCTTGGAAATGGACAGGAATGTGCTATCACAAACACCAAATAAGAAGACATAAAGAATTTCTTATCATTTTTGTACTGTGATAATTAGGAACATATTTCAATGGAAATCAATTTTCCCCAATCGAAAATGGCTTTCTCTTTGACAGTAAAGTATAAAATATAAAGAATCATACAGGAAATGTTGATAGTGCTTTCTTGGCCTGTCACCCTGGTGAATAACCAAGCAATTTCCCAAAAGGGTTTTTGAACGAGTCGACTTGCCACCTGGTAATGTCTTTGGGGACAACTATAGGATTCTCCAAGAACTCAGGCAATAGGTCTAGGACACTGTCATGATTTTTCAGGAAATCCATCCAATCCTCTCCTTTGAAAGTAAGTGTTGGCTCAAGGAGCTTCAACATTTTATGAAACACTTGAGGCGAAAGAGAGATGGGAGAATGGTCTCAAAGTTGAATAATCCACTGACTCGGTATGTATTTCTCGGTGCACCAGGAAACAAGATCCTTGTAGTCAAAAACCTATGGGACATATCCTGCATGAGCAATTATGGATGTCCATATTTTTATCACTCTGTAATTTCCAAAGGTTGTAGAAGAAATTGAAAGAGGTAACTACCAAACCACTTTGGAAGCTGGGATCTAGCCTTGCCATCTTTAGAGAGGGATCTCTCTGTATGATTTATATTTTTTTAAGTTTTAAATGTTAGTCTAGTTATGATAGTTTGAATTCTGATTGTTTTTTTGTAATAATTGGCTGAAAGAATGCTTAATTTTCCATTGGGCTATGGGGTCTATACTTAAAGATGAGGATCAGATTCAGATTTTTATATGGTTTTATTCATAGGGAAAGGTAGTAAAACTATTGGATCTATTCAGATTAAATGAGATGAATAAGAGAGAACAAGAGGGGAAAGTCCACTAAGCAGAGGAGCAATTAAGAATTCCTTCACTCAATTTCAGAGGAAAACATACAGATCATTAAAAAACCAGAGAAAAAGTATAAAAGATAAATTATGTTCTTTTGACTTTCTTTTAATGATTAGAATTGGAAATACATGAAATTATTACAGAGCATAAGAAAACATTTGACAAAGATAGAAATAAATCACCAACAATCTGACACAAGAATCTTGTGAATAAGCCTCTTTTATTACTAGTCGATCCTTTGAAAAATTACACAATAGCTCTTGGGTGCAAAAATCAACCTTCAATACTTCAAAGAGAGAAGTATTTATAAAACTGTTTACATCAGATCATGTCATAAATGACTAGGATATTATGGAGGAAATATCTAACTAATTAGATCTCTAAGATACAAAATATAGGGATTTTTTGATTTGTTCAGATCCTTAGTGTTGTTTTGGTGGAAGTGGTCGGTGACTCATATCTTTGAATTTGGCTGGATGCTCCATGCTGACTAGAACCTAAAAACTGTCTTTACTCAAGTAAGTTGCATAGATCTTCTCATCTCTTTTTACTACGGATATAAATATTGAGTAACTTTCTGTATATCTCATCCATTTCAGTATACTTGGAAAAAGTAGGCTTAGTGATGAAGATATGTTTTATCTCATGCTGAATACTCAAGTCCAACTATAATTTCTCTAGGAAATCTTTATGAGTAATGCTTCCCTGTATCCCTGCAAACTTGGAACTTTCCTTTGCCACTGCACTCATTTTGTGTTTGTAATCTGACAGAGTGATCATCTTGTCATTGAGTGCTAATAGTCTAGGAAGACCTTTCTTATGTAGCTCTTCAAGCTTACTGAAAAATATCTTCACTCCTATGTCCATCACTTGAGCCTTTTCTTCTAGATGCAACATCAATCCTTTCTTGTTCAGAACCTTCTTGATCTCAAGGATGGTCTCTGTTCTGTCTTCAATTTCTAGTTCTTTTAACTCTTGCTTGTTTTTTAATTTTAGAAATTTGATGAGTTCAATGGCCTCTCTGGGTCTTTCTCCTAGCTCTTCTTTGATGACCGCAATTGCTTCACTAGCTTTTTGTAATAATTCATTGTTTTAAAAAATGATCTGTGTTGATGGCCAATTCGTTTAGATTGACTTGCTGATATCCATCCAAATTTTTTCCTTAGCTTGGGCTAAGGTATTTTCCATGACAATCGCTTTCTATAGTTGTTGTAATTTTTTACTAAGCCTTTGAGACTTATGCATCTCTGCTTGGTGACTAATTTGGAACATTGACTTTATATCCTTCAAGTTCTTTACCTCTTCCTACAATTTTCTGATCTCTTCCCCTTGGATGGACATGTCCTCCATGGACTTTACAAGTTTCTCATATGCATCTGAAACTTGTACTAGGATTGTTGATGGAATATTTGCTGATGTAGATGCTTCTATTGTTCTAATTCCTGTTAGAGGGAATGCCTCCAGTGAGATCATGGCCATATACACATTTTTTTCCTTTTCATTTATTAGTTTATCCATTTATGCTTCCATTTCTCTTATCTATGCATTACGTTCCATGATAAGCTTCAACATTTCTTCTTTGTGGCCTTCAGTCTCAACGACTTCTTTGGCTTGTGAATATTTTGTATATGGAAGCTTCAACAACTTTCTCAGAGATCCTACATCAACATTCTTCTTCTTCAATAATTCCTCTGCTTCCTTGAAATTTACTGGGTCATACCCAATCTTCAACACCAATTCTTCTAGTGATTTGATTTTGTTGTCCTTGGACAAAGAAGATATTTTCTCCAACTTCAATTGGGAATGAATGTTGTTCAGGGAAACCTACAACTTTGAATCATCCATTGAGGTGTTGGTCAAGGTAGAGAATATC
The DNA here is from genome assembly GCA_000966675.3 of Picea glauca. Taxonomy (NCBI): domain Eukaryota; kingdom Viridiplantae; phylum Streptophyta; class Pinopsida; order Pinales; family Pinaceae; genus Picea; species Picea glauca. The sequence continues at coordinate 992,505 of JZKD02S0867744.1, forward strand.
ATCTCTCTTTTCTTCCTATGCATGTCCATTTAGTCCACCGGATGGACATCCTTTACATCAAACTCAAAAGCAATGTTCTTATAGTCTGCAGTTGTCTTAGGATGGGGAACTTCTACTTGCAGGAATGACATTTGCACTCTTCCTTTATCTGTGTCAAACGCTGATAGCAACTCGTGTTGAGCAGTGGAGGTATTCTTCCAGAATTGAGCATAGGTGCTGCTATTGAGGAACTCATTTCTCTATTTGATCTATTTTTACTTGTCAAAAATATTTGACTCTATTTATTCATGAATTGATTCAGCTGATAGAGTAGTGTCTATTTGTTTTTGAGATGTTGATGTATACACTATGAACTAACTGTCTACATAGGATGAAGAGTTTGGTGCATCCATGACTATGGTGGATTGCATTTCTCCTTCCTTGAGCAAATCTGGTGCATGACTGGTTTTTTTTTGTCAACTTGGAAATCCTCAGTCGATACCTCTATGATTGAAGGAGAAACCTCCTTTCTTTCTCTATTCTCTGTTTTCTTTTGAGGTGTGTTGGTATGTGAAGCAGTGATAGGGGTAGGTTCTTCCTTTGTTTCTAGCAATGTGTTTTCTTTCCATTCTGTCTGGTTCATATACTTCTCCACTTCTGCCTTTTGTGTGTGAGCATAAGGTTTTCTCCTGTGTTTGACTCTGAGCTATGAAATGACACCAAATGGGTCATAAGACTATGTGGAACTCTGAGTAAAACGCATTTGTTTCAATAGGTTATATGCCTCTTCTCCTACTGATCTACTGTTGCATATGAAAGGGCCAATTTAAGTTTTGATTTTGAGTTGTTGTTTCTTCTTTGCTGCAATGAAGTGGATGTCATCTGAGTTAACCATCTTCCTTGTGTATTTTAGTGCAAAACTCCTCACAGGGAGGTATTTTGGAAATATTTAAGGTAGCATCTCACACCCATACACTCTTTTCTCTATGTGGTTTTGGTATAAATACCAATCCCTTGTCTTGGCAAGATCAGAAAGGTGAAGTATTATCTGAATTTATTTATTGAACCTTGGCTATGTGCTACTATTCAACATGCAAACAACTGGGTGATAGAACTGGTCTATGAATTCCTTGAAGTTGAATTATGCTGAATTTTTCCTCACCAATGAGGTCCATGAGGTTACTGACTATGGGTTTCCTTCTTGATTTAATTTATGTAATGCACATGGAAACCTGTCTGATTGAAAAAACAAGAACATATACACCAAGACTGAGGAATATCTGAACATTCCTTATGTTGGAAACCTAAAAAGCTGATCATTAATGTTATCATCCAAAAATTGACCGAAATTAAATTTAATTGTGGCTCTTTGTTCTATAGAAAAGATAGATAGAAAACCTAAAATAGGCTCATCTACCCATTCATATGAAAAATAACCTAAAAGGTAGCAAATAATGGATATGATCTGGTTGTCCTTGACAATGGAGATGGAGGATGAAGAAGGGGGATTTTTCTTTGGCAATTGGGCGTCTTTTGGTAGAAAAATCTAGAAAATCTGGGCTCTTTGGGGAAACGTGAGCTTCTCGTACAGGTTGTTTAGGGATTTAATGGAAAATGAAATTACAGAGTCGCTTCTTGGGATTTGCAACATCTCATCAATGGATTCAGGGGTAATTGTGAATAGGGTTTCACTAGAGGAGAAAACAATGGCCCTTTGGTCGGGCGAATAATGAGCTTGGCATTTGAGGGCGAATTCAGGGAAATGGTGGGTTTGGGGAAACATATACAGAGGTAAATTGGACTCCCAGAGTCCAATTTCATCGCTCTAGTCCATAAAAATATCCTTTAGCCAAGAGTGCAATTCGAAGAAGTCGAATTCACACCTCGACTTTGTGATATTATAGTCCTTATCCGCCAAGGGTATATGGTTCAGGTCGACAGGAGGGGGAAGGATCGGGTTCTCATATGTATCAACATATTTGGCCTTGGGGGCCATGATTAATAAATATTTAAGTAAAATCAATGGAAGAACTATGATTACCCAGGGAAAATGCACCTGTTGACAGTGACCAGTTGTGGAAGTTGGCTTGACAACTTGTTTTGGCATGGTATCCACAATGTTTGCATCAAAAAATCGCATTACAAGGTGATGAAACATGGTTTTTGTTTGAAGATTGGTTGTTTTCATTGATGTCAACCCTAGTCATGGGTTTTGGACCGCAAGATTGATGAAGGTATTTGGACATGAAGGAAAATGCACATGAAGATACAACACCCATGGATG
>JZKD02S0867744.1:1013261-1030643 GCA_000966675.3 Picea glauca
GTGAAACTTACAACCTGAGCCTTGATGTTGTAGATCTCCTTTTGATGGCTCCTAGCTCTGACACACACACTTTCTCATGCATGAAGAAAATCAACCACTTTTGATGACCTTGCTGTTGTCTCTAGCTGTTGTAGTATCAGTCCTTCACACAGGCATTCAATAATTCTCCAATCAAACTCTTGCTAGCTTGCTTCTAACCTTTTCCATAAGCATTCCCTTCAATATATATAAGAAGATAGATTAGTTACTTGGATAGGAATGATCCCAAGATATCTAGAATGCCAGCACCTGAACAACCATTCGAAGCCAACTCATGTTTCAAGAAGATTCCCTTCTAGAAGGTTTGAGATTTTATCTTTTTCCGTCCTTTGGAACATGTTAGCACCCTGACAGTTAGGTACAGTGCAAACCCTTTGCACCCCAGCTTAATGTAGCCTATGAGAATTAGGCATTCTCGCAGGTAGATATATAGGTAGCCTGCGAACATCTCTTAAAAGCATGATTTCTGGAAGAAGACAAATGTAACTTTTCTCAGAAAAGTGTTCCTAGTGAAGAGCTTGATTTTCCATCATCATAGCATCATCACGATGACCAAAATTGTGGATAACAGGTGCTATCGACATTTCGGGGTTTGGGATTTCGAGAAATTAAGGGACGAGGAGCGCATACCCCTCAATATCCCAAATGTCGACTTGACACAGATGTGTGCCACGCGTCCCTTAGATGAACGACCCAGATAGTACGCTATTATACAGGGGGCTCCCCCCATTTTGCAGGCTCACTTGATGTGACCTGGGGCTAAGACCCTGGGCTAGGCGCCAAAGGCACTTTCGGAGCTTCGCTGATCGTAGATTTCAAATGCAATGAATGGATAGCTCCTTGTCTCCCGAATCACCGATCCCCGATATGCCGATTGGCTGCCACCTGTCCCAACGAGATCGGACAATCCAGATTTGCTTTGAACCATTGGCGTTTCCCTACATGCTAAACCATAGGAAACTTGACAACCACAAAAACCCGATGACCGTCGATTAACTCTGTAGGATGGATCTCGGCTGCCGACAACAAAACTTTGCTCACTCGCTTGACTCGCTACTGAAAAAGGGATTCTCCTGTGTTGCGCTTAGGCGCTTCCTGCGCAACCTACAGGTATGGGTTCCCTCGAGACCGGGACAAGAATTATCGCTAACATTAGGCTCCATGGGGGATAGAGTCATCCCAATGATTCTCTAAGAACTCATTCTGTAGCTTCAGTGCCTTGCTGTTGGGCTATGGAGTCATGCTCAAAACATCCCGCTGTTGAAAATACAGGCCGAAAAATAAAAGTAACAAAATAAATCTACATGCTCAAAGGAGCTTATTTATATATAGTCCTAATGCTAATAAAATATTTTACATGGGCTAGGTGAAAGAAAACTTCCACCATAGCCATTCAAGCAGCTTCCTGGATAGAAGCTCCTTCCTTCTATCAATGATCATCAACAGATGGTGTAGCCATGATAGAAGAACGGTTACACTCTTCAACTCCTCCTTACAGGCTGGAGTTGAGACGAAATAGGGTGGCTCCAAGGCATAGGGGAAATGCCACTCCATGTATTTACGGATAGGGTCATCGAATGAGTGGCCATTTCCAAGGAATTGGTGACATACAGCCTCTTCTGCTACACAGTTGTTCACATGCGGCCGAATGTCTCTAATAACCACAGGCGGGTGAATAACTGATGTAGGCTCGCTGATCTCAGGTGGTGGCTGCTCACTGACTGGTTCTAAACAAAGGGAAAACTGCCCCTCTGGTTCTTTTTCCTCTTCTTGTTGGCTCTCCTCCAGGTCCGATTCATATTCATCATAAATAGGGACCATGGGGTGATTCTGCTTGCTGACTGGCTCTTCAGTATGTTCATAGTGATCGAATGTAGGATAAGATTGCTGCTCATCATCACTATAATATTCATCAAAAAGGGGCTGGCCTTTATTGTTAAGATCCTTCTCCAGAACAGTGATCCTGTCAAAGATATCCATTTCGGGGACAACGGGACCTACTGCTTCTGGCTACTCATATGCAATCCTTTTCTCCTTAATCCCAGGTAAAAATATATCGTGAGAAAATCCCTGGAGAAAAAGAGAGGAAACCTCTTCCACAATAATCTCTTCTTTACAAACGGGAAGGTCTCCGTCCTCAAAAACAGGGTTGCTAGGAATATCTACTTCAATCCGACATTTAGGTGAGCCATCTACCATGGACCACATCTTCTCTACAAACTCATAATCTCCACAAGAGGCGTGTTGATCTTCATGAACATATAAAAGAACAGATGCATCCGATATGATGTCAGATGCTTCCATGCTCGAGCTAACACCACTCATATCATTCAACACCTCAATTTTTTCACAACAGATGCTTTCCTCCACAGTAAGGGCTTCATCGCAGACATGGTCTGGAGGGCCAGCAAAGGCTTCATGAAGCAAAGAAAATTCCTCACAACAATTTTCATACAAACAATCAGCTGGATAGTAATCTTTACAAAAAGAATTGAAAGCTCTATGAAAACCTGTTAAAGAGTGGATGCTCGCAGCGGGAAGAGATCGAAACCACTCAAGAGTAGCTCCCTTCAATGAATACCTAAAGATCTTAATCTGGACATCCTCATGTGTGATATTGTGTTGGTGAATAGCTTCATGGAAGTCCAGTAAATGCTCAGCTAGTACCTCCCAATTCTTAGCGTGAAATTCGGGGAGGAAATCTTCCTAGATGTCTCTATTAGGAAGCGCATTAGGAAAACCAACTATCTGGAAAAAGTCACAGAAAGCAAACCTTTGGGCCAAAATTTTCTCCATATTGAACCAGTGGAGTCGCCAATCGATCCTCGAATCATAGAGTTGCCAGGTGAAAGATGCGCAGCTTAAAATGTGCCTGGTCCTTTTTCACCATCAAAGGCCAGATCTTAACATTGTCATTACCCCAGGAAACTTCTCAGGCTGAGAAAGTAGCCACTGAAACCTTCTCGAGAAAGCTCCTCTGGGTCAGCTTTCAGGTTTGCTAATAGTAATAATAGTTGAAATAGTGATGTGGAAACAATGGAGTCTCCACAGTGGAGTCGCCAGGTGCACAGTAGCAATCTTGAAGGGCTCTGATGTCTGATGCACCTTCAGAATTAGAGGCTCAATGTCATTCTACCCAAGGGAAAATCTTCAACTTTGTCCCCAGCAACAGTGCCAGAAATGTTAGCGCTGGAAGTTGCTCCTGGATTGCTTGCAGAAGCAGAGCCCAACGCCCATCAGTTTTTATGTCACGGTTTGATAAATGGGCAATCAAATGGGTAGAGACTCGAGGAGATATCACTCCAACTCAGGGACTGGGTATGGTATGTAAGGAACAAAAGAGGTCTTGATCTAACTTCAGTCAGGGAGTTGATTAAAGGGTGAACATGTGGAAGACTTAGGAGAAGAGTGAGAAAACTACCTCAGGCAACAGGCCTTCGGAGGCTTGGGGATGAAAAACTCAAGAGTCAAGATCCTCATGGTCCAGAGCTTCAAGGAGCTGAAGCGTGACTCAATTGGATCCTCCAATTCCAAGTTGTTCAACATTAAGGAAATCATAGGAACCGATTAGAGATGCTACAACTGCTACAGTGATCCAACCTACATCATCTTACAACAACGCAACTCGACTGGATCCTCCAATTCCGAGTTTCTCTAATATAGTGTAAACAAAGACATGGAAAGAACTAACATCCATTAGGAAAGAAGTCTCAAGAGTCCAAAAATAACCCGAAAACAGTGCTTCATTAGAGTTTTTACAACCAGGAGCCTTGCTCAACCATCGATAGATACAAAAATGGAAAAAATTCCTACATACACTCAAAACAACAACAGCAGCAAAAACAAGACGTTGCATTAAAACATTGCGTCTGCATGTCATCTGACAGTCTGCGCATGCAGACTAGACGATTGTGCGCCTATGACAGATGCCATTTTAACTACGCATGGCTCCAGCAAGGGGAGTAGCTGAGCTATTAAGTGTCGAGCTAGCATGTGTAGGCTTTCCTAGCGAGTTGAGGACTCGGCGCGGATTTCATGAAAAGAACTAGTACAGAGGACCATCTTGGGTATGCCCTCAACCGAGACATCCATACTTTGCAATTAATGACTGAGGAGAGGCCTCAACCACCCTCTCTTTTCTGCATTCATTCTTGGCAGCTACTGGGATTTCACGTCGAATTGGCGCCTGGAGAATGTAGTGCCCCCTCTCTTTGAATCTAAATTCGGTGCCTTTGGCTTCCTCGTACAGCCCCTTCTACTCCCTAGAGTGACCACGGGCTGTGACCCCTCGCCTATCTACCAGAGTGTTTTCGGTGCTTCGGGGTTCGCGGATGAGAAAGGATTAAGATCTTTCTCTTTCAAAGTTGCGATGGGCGAAATGTCACGAGGGCCTAACGATCGCCACACGTCCCTCCAAGATGAATGGATGAGATGGATTTTCGGCGCTTTGGGACCCGAGTGGCCAAATCTCAAATATAAGTGCCTCTCCTCCAGGCTTGCTCCTTTACGACCAGGTGCCAAAACCACGAGCCTGATTCTGGGCACTATCAGCATTTCGGGGTTCAGGGTTTCGAGAAGTTAAGGGACGAGGAGCACGTACCCCTTGAACTCCCGAATGCTAATGTGACACGGATGTGTGTCGTGCGTCCCTCAGATGAATGACCCAGATAGTACACTATTATACAAGGGGCTCCCCCCATTTTGCAGGCTCGCTTGATGTGACCTAGGGCTAAGACCCTGGGCTAGGCACCAAAGGTGCTTTCGGAGCTTCATTGATTGGCGATTTCAAATACAATGAATGGACATCTCCTTGTCTCCCAAATCACTGATCCCCGATACACCAACTGGCTACCACCTGTCCCAACGAGATCGGACGATCCAGATTTTCTTTGAACCATTGGCGCTGCCCTTCGTGCTAAACCCCGAGAAACTTGACAACCCCGAAAACCCGATGATCGTCGATTAACTCTGTAGGCTGGATCTTGGCTACCGACAACAAAACTTTGCTCACTCGCTTGACTCACTACTGAAAAAGGGATTCTCTCGTGCTGCGCTTGGGCGCTTCCTGTGCAACCTGCAGGTCTGGGTGCCCTCGAGCTCGGGACAAGAATTATCGCTAACAGGGACCATTTTTAATTGTTGAAAAACTAGGTCCTAGTTCTTTCCGTCTCCATAATTTAGAGGGACAGCCAGACACCTTTTCGGTGAATGGCCAAGCTCTCAAAAGGTATTTTACCTGGAGACTATCTGATACACTTTTTGTACATATTTTTCTGTTTGGATTTCTTTGCTTCCCAATTTTTCTTTGTTGTTTTCTTTTATTTTCATTTTAGTACATCGGTCCTTTTGAGTTAAACTTTCCTATTTTACAGTCTATCTCAGATAAAGAGAAATAGAATGCCTCATCTCGAAAATACATGTCAAAGGCTGTCGGAACATCTGTTGTTGTATTTCTCTGAAATTGTAGCCTAGTTAAAGATGACTTTTTGTTTGAAAGGCGTTTTCTCGGTTTCAATTTTCACTTGAAAGTATTCACGACCATATTTAAAAATCTTTTTATGTTGTCCTTTCTCTTTAAGAGAGAAACTCAATGATGTCTCCCTGTTCTTGAAAATTAGTTTTATTAATGAACTATTTTTGGATCTTGATGAAGGACATCACGAAAATTTTTAAGGTCTGTGATATATCAAGGTGTGTTAAAAACTAGAACTTTCAGCGTCACCCCGCTCTGTTGAATATCGTTGAAAAATATGCCAGAATGTGAATAATGTCTCATCAAGCTGTGGGAAGTGTTTGTAAACCCGCCAGGACACTGAACAGGTCTGCTGGCAGTGGGTAAATACATGCATGACACCAAGACAACTTCATTGGGGTACTGAACAGGCCTGCTAGTAGTGAAGCAATGTCAGGTAAAAGAAAATTCTGAGATATGAATATTGGCCCTAAGCGTCCTTCATTTTGATATGAAATTTCTTGATAGGATACAGACGTCAGAGTAGATTAATTGACATCCTTGTTGAGGCTATGAATTCCTGCTGGCAGCAGTGGCCCCATCAATAGTATTGGAGACATTAACTTAAACGTCATGGCTTTCTTTTTGCCAAGTTTATCACTAGTGTTTGTTTCTTTAAAAACAAAAGTTATCTGAAACTGGACTGCGTCATGATTATTTAAGATGTTCAAATAACTTTTTAGTCGTTCTTCGATTTGAATTTTTCCAGCTTTCTCTAACCTGAACTCATTCGTATTATAGAGATAATTGCTTCTCCCAGCATGTCGCCATTGTTGGCAGCTCAACGATTTTCTTAACTTTTTATGTCAATTAAACGATCTATATAGCTGCCTAACTAGGGTCATGAATTTTATCACTCTTCGTTGTTGTTTTTTCCTTATTGTCTATTCATGCTTTGTTTTCATGACTAAAAGCATGAAAACTTGCGACTGTGATTACCATTGTGTTTTATAATTTCATTGAAGGCAAAATTTTTATATAGTTTATTATGGAGTTTTGATTCCCTGCCATGAAGATGTTACTCTCTTTGTTTTTTGATCCTTTAAATTCCAAGCATGCTTAAGAAGTTGATGGTTTTATGAACAAAATACCCCCACCATTTTATTTTTTGTATGGTTTTGGTTTGATCATTGGTTATATTTCTTTTACAAAACTCTTGGTTTTTCAATTTTTGACTTACCCAAACTTTGTAATCAAACCCATGATGTGTGCACTCATTTTCATTTTCATGTTTTGGTCCTAGCTCGTACTGAATGAAAAGGTGGCATATGATTTGCAGACTGCCATTATCTCTTGGGACAACCTTGGGTTTCGCAAACCTCTTCGCATGCATTTTAATTAAATGTCCATCCCATCATATGAGTCTTTTCAACATTAATTTTTGGCCTCGGCGTTATGGCTCTATTTTGTTTTCACAAACCCTACATGTAAGTTGTCTTTGTTTGATTACCCTCCCATCCAATATGGCTCCTGTTGTGAGAATTGAACCAAATGATATCCAAACATTGCTCTCATATGACGATGCTAGAGAAGATTTGGAAAGAAATGGCTGGCTCATTTTCATCAGGAAGTTTCAGGGTTTTAATTTATAGGTTGCCCAAGAATTCTCCTTATCCTTTGATGGTTGTAAAGAGAAAGTTGGTGATGTGAAACTGGAGGTTACTGAAGAGTTCCTGAGTCAAGCCATAGGGTTACCAGTGAGCTGTCAAAAATGGTTTAAAAACACAAAAGTGGAAGAAGTTCCTTGGACCCTGTTGTTTATATCTCAGAAAATAACAAGTTGTGATAAAGGTATGCCCATTTCATTCCTAAAATCTCAGTGGCACGATTTGCTCGCTGTGGTAAAGCAATTTGTTACCTGTGAGGAGAATTTCGGGCTTGTATTTTTATACCATTTTCATCTTCTTATGAGTTTTATGGGTTTCCCTTTGAATATGCCATATTACTTACTCAGGAGTCTTTATAAAATGGGGAAAAGATATAAGAAACAGAGGTCAGAATCTAGCATTTTTCATCATGGCCTAGTTAAAATCCTACTCATACATCAATTAGAGTCACAAGATGATAGTTGGGATTCGTTTATAACCCGAAATGGCTATGGTAACCCTGAATTGGGAGAAGTAGATAAACTCGTTGTTGAGGAGACCCTTGTCCACCTGACGACATCTCTTTCACCTCCACAGACTTGTGTCTCTTCCCCTAACAATGAACCCTTGATCGATCCTAAGGTCATTTAATAGGCCATTCAATAGATTACACATCCAAGTGATTGTGTTAAAAACATAAAGAAACATACAAGAAAGAGATTTAAGAGTAATATTGATATCAATTTTAAAAACAAAAGAGATGGCAGGCTAATTTCTAGGAGACTTCGTAATAATTCTAACGCTCATCTGAGTTCAATCAATATGATCGAAGTTCACGAAAGATCAGACTCTAAAATTGAGATGTTCCTTACTGCAGAAGACTTTCAGTCATTCGAGCCACAGCTTGATCGACCCTATAATTTTGTTGAAAATTTACCTCCCTGTTTGAAAAAAAATCGAGAGTTTCCTAGTGTCAAGTTTTTCAATGAATCTACTATCTGTATGGAGAGCGCTCTGGTCCACAATCTTATTTGTTCCGATAAAACCACCACATAGTCAAAGTGTGCGGTCTTTTTATCATGGATTGAAAGATATTATACAAATATCCCATTTCTACAGTCACAGGTTAAGGTTCTAAAAGAGCAGATCGATGTTTTAAGAAACGAAAACCACAGGCTTGAATCCATCATCCAAGGGAAATAAAAACGTATTAAGACCATAGGTCATGTGATATTTAAAAACTTTGAGGTTGCTACAGCCATTGTAAACTCCAAGGTTTCATGATACGATTTGATTGCATGGTTACATGTATGATATCTTAGATTAATAGCATGTTTGTTTTCATTCTTAAGTTAGATTATTTGGTTTTTTAAATAAACTATATTTCATTATTAAATTAGTTTGTTTTATTTATTAAATAAAATGATATTTCATTTACTAAATAACTAGCTACAAAATCGTAAGATTCTGTAGCCAGTTATATCAATTCGAATTGTGTAAATTAATGACAGAAAATGTATCTGAAATCTTTCTATTTTCCTTTTCTTTCAGGATATTCAGGGATCCATGATTTCAAAATTGATTTGAGGCATTCTTGAGACCTTCCAGTCATATCTATGATGTATTTTGAATGAACAGAAATGAACTGTTGTTAGTTTTAGAGGATTTAGTAAAATCAGGGTGGTTGCATCCCCCTTTATTTTTGAAACAAATTTGATCTCAGGAACACAAACAGTTATCTTTCCTGAGGCCTTTATAAACCTCTCATGTTGTAAACAGTGGAGCATCTGGGCCTGGGACTAGAATATGGACAATTACACATAGACTTGAATGAAACATAATGCATATTACAACTTTAGCTTTTTGTGTATGATGTTTTAGTTCAAGTTCTATTTATTTCGATGTGATAATAGATGGTGATAGCCATTGTCTTCATGATTTATTATTAGTTGAGAAAATTCATTTTTTATATGTTGTCCATATATCATGTTTTGGATATAATATAGGGCGATCATCGATTCAATTCATTTTTTGAGATTTATCTCTGATTTTCTGTTGAATGTTTAAATACAAGTTCTTACAAGAAGACTTATCTCATTGTAGTTACTTGTAAATCATAAGATCATTGTGACTGTATCCATTATATGTTTTTTTATCATAACTAAATCTCCATCTTAATCATTTCGCATTTATTCGGAGCAATCTTAAGATTCATTGCAGGTTTACTTCTCGGATAAAAGTGGCTGGATATTCTCTATTGTACAGACGGTGGATTTAATCATCTTTGTTTCTTTTTCAATTCCTATGTTACAGTCTTCAACTTCTTTTCTAGTAGGTTCATTTTTTGGTTTTTTATCTACATCATCAAAATCAAACAATTATTCCAATGGGACTAATCCTCTAGGAAAAATATTATCCTTTAATTGCAAAAAATCCAAATATTCTTTTTTTTTTTTTATTTCTTCTAAAAATGTCTTATTTACACTTTCTTTTTCATCATCACTATCTACATCAATATTGGCACATTCAAACTCATTTTTTGATTGCAGAAAACCTTCAATTTGTTCATCATTTACAAAAACTTGCCAATACCTGATGTTGTCTGGAACAACATGTCTGCACTTCAACTCAATTGTATACTGGCGGTTTGGATGAAATGGTATCTTACAAGTGGTTGTTGATGTAGCCAGACCATCAAAAGGAATGTTTTAGTCTCCGGGAATGGATTGCAAATCATATTTAGTAAAGCACTGGAAGAAATCTAGAATAACATTTCTTTATTCTCTTAGTCTCGGGTGTTTAGCAGAGTATTCAACTTTGATATGTTTTATTATTAGTTCAGAATCACCCCTTATTGAAATTATCTTAGCACCAAGCCTTTTTAACAATTGCAAACCTATCATTAAGTATTCATACTTAGCTATATTATTGATACACTGAAAATTCAACTTGTAGGAATGGCTTTCTGTATATCTTGTTTTTGAATTTGAAACCCACACTCTAGCTCCTGATCCTTTCTTACTAACAAAACCATTAAATTCTAAACTCCACAAAGGTTATTTTGGTTCATCAGATTGTATCATCACTATTTTTTCTTCTTCATGGGTTGTTTTGTTTTCCTCCAAGTTATAAACATCATCCTCTAGATTTGCAATTTTTCTTTTCATGTCTCCATCATTATATAAAATAAAATAATCAAGGTCAGAATGAACAAAATATAAGGGATAATTATGTGGTTTCTCTTGACTAATGACCATGTATTTCATCAGTGTATCCCTATATAATCTCCTATGTTGACCAAATAATGGGATGGTGGCATAAGACATGTCCAATGGTAGGGTACCATGTAACTTGGCTCCCCATGAGAGAGAAAATAACATGCCATACTTAGGAGGTATGTCTGCAACAACTATGTCCATTACCATGCTCTTGGCTGGGATTTGAGCTAAAGTAACACACAAATATTTGATAAGACCTATGCATTTAACTCTACTTGAATCAAAAGAATATAAATCCTTGTAAGGTCTAGTGATATCAAGTCCTAATTTCTCCATAACAGCCTTAGTCATAAGGTTGTGAGAAGCACCAAAGTCTAGCATGGCATTGTGCAAAGTTTTGTCATGAATATTTAAACTAACATAAAAAGGAGGTACAACACCACTTTTAGGTTTTCATCAAATTCAAGAACAAATAATAACTTTGGTTGATCATCACCAATGTTTACTGTATCTGTACCCATTCCTAGATCTATGTTCAAAGCTTTGATCAGTTGTGATCTGTAAGCATTCTTATTCATTAACTCTATTAGAGGAATATGCATTTTGAGATTTTCCAATTCACTTTCCTGAATGAATGAGGTTGGATTTTTATTTTGATTAGGGAGATCTGATTTCTCAAAAACATTCTTCTATGAAGTATCTTTGGGATGACTAGAGGAGGGAACATCAATTTGAGTTGTTTTTTATACAAAGTCATATATTATTTTGGTTGGGACCTATGAATTTTTCTTTTGGGGACTATCAGGAACTTTCTTGGTAGGTGTATCTGTTGTCTTTTTAAAGTCAAAATCTTTCTTGGTTGGATTGTCATTGGACTTCTTAATTCTCAAGTTATATTGTCTATGAACTTCCATTATTGCATTTTCAAAAGCTTTTTGTTCTGACTCTTCCTCATCAACTTCAGTTTGTGAAAGAAGGAAAAGATCTTGTTCTTCTTGGGTAAGAAAAATATAATCATTATCATTTATTCCCATAAGATTAAGGTGAACATCATCAAGTCCCTCAATTGTTTCTTTCCCTTCATCAACATAATCTTCTTGGAAAGGAGATCTGATATGTTGATCTGGGACTCTCTTTTCTCTTTGTATGATTTGGGGTGGATTTCTCCTGAAATTAGGATTTTTGATTTGGGGACCAAGTTGATTTTCTCTTAATGGATTCCTATCAGTGATATCTAGTATTTCCATCATTATTTCCATCGTTCTTACTAAGGAGTATATTTTAGCATCAACATAAGAGGTAGATGGTTCTTCCTTGATAGTTACTCTCCTCTCTATTCTTTGTCTAGCTCTCTTAGCCAATAGATTTGCCTCTACACTCACAACACATTTTTGAATTGCTTCCAAAGTTGCAGGGTTTCTCTCTCTGAATTGATAAGACATGTCATCATCAAAACCATCAAGGAATTTGATCAAAGCTAGGCCTTGAGGAGATTGAATGTTTGTTGGAATTGCATTATAAAGATTTTTAAATCGAGTGCAATAATCATGTACACTTTCCCCTTGGTTTCTTTTAATATTTTCATATTAAGATAATATTTGAAGTGGATTTTTCTTAACTTCCCATCTATTGAGAAAAGATTGGTGAAAGGAAGTAATGTCATTAAGGCTAGAAACTAGTAAGGTTTTGAACCATTTATTAACTTCACCAATTAAGATTTGGGAAAACAACCTCATTTTGACATCTTCCTCATCTACTTCTTGCAGGTCAAAGAATTCATTCATCTTGTCAACATGTTGTTGTATAGTCATACTTCTAGTGCTATCAAACTGAGGAATCCTAGTTTGATAATCCTAGGGAATATTGTGTAAAGGAGCGGCCAAAACAAGGGGATCATATCTTTCTGCCATTATTGATGGAGGAGGATGGATAGTAGGAACTCATGTGGCAGGCTGGATGGTAACCTGTAAAATTGTTGAAGAAGTGGTGGAAGATGTGGAAGAAGCAAGGATGGAAGATATATGATGAGCTGATTCAGGATTGATAGAAGATGTAGAGATGGTTAGGGAAGAAATTTCAACAGATTGTTGGATGTAGGATTTGTGAAAGATTGATCAAATTCTGATGCTAGATCTTGTAACTTTTCAAAGTTTTGAAGGATTTTCTGATCAAGATCTGATCCAGGAGTGTGTCTTTCAGGGGTTCTAGGTTGGATGATAGATTTATCTAAAAGTATTTCATCCACAAAGATATCAGATTGGATTTTGAAAAGGATATGCTCAAAAGGTAGATCAAACAAGATGTCTTGGATTGTGACAACCTTCTCTCAAAGAGAGGTGGCCCTAGGAGGAGGACTACTACTCCCTTGACTTTATGCTGAGCTTATTTTTCTAATCAAATTTTCAGGATTATCTACTACTTTTACAGGTTCTGGATTAGGGTGAGATCTGGTATGAATTCTTTTTGGAGCCAGAACTTAAACCTTGAAAACCTAATTAACTATTTACAAATTTTTACAACCTTTGAACATTTATCTATTGAAATTTAGATCTTTGATTGTTCAGAAATAACATTTTCTTACTTAGGGAAGACAATTCATAAATTTGGAAAATTTGTTAAGTTCCCCAGTATGTTCGCCACTATGTTATCACTGTATAATTTCAAGAGGTTGTAGAAGAAATTGACAGAGGTAACTACCAAACCAGTTTGGAAATTGGGATCTAGCCCTGCCAGCTTTAGAGAGGGATCTCTCTGTATGATTTAGATTTTTCTAAGTTTTAAATGTTAGGATAGTTATGACAATTCTAACTTTTTTGGTTTTTTTGTAATAATTTGCTGAAAGAATCCTTAGTTTTCCATTGGGCTATGGGGTCTGTACTTAAAGATGAGGATCAAATTCATATTTTTATAAGGTTTTATTCACAGGGCAGGGTAGTAAAACTGTTGGATCTATTCATATTAAATGAGATGAATAAGAGAGAATAAGAGGGGAAAGTCCACTAAGCAGAGGAGCAGTTAAGAATTCCTTCACTCAGTTTCAGATGAAAACATACAGATCATTAAAAAACCAGAGACTGAGTATACAAGATAAATTATGTTGTTTTGACTTTTTTTTAATGATTAGAATTGGAAATACATGAAATGATTACAGAGCATCAGAAAACATTTGAAAAAGATAGAAAGACATCACCAACAATCTGACACAAGAATCCCGTGAATAATCCTTTTTTTTATTACTGGTCGATCCTTTGAACAATTACACAATATCTCTTGGGTGCAAAAATCAACCTTCGATACTTCGAAGAGAGAAGTATTTACAAAACTGTTTACATCATATCCCGTCATAAATGACTAGGATATTATGGAGGAAATATCTAACTAATTAGATCTCTAAGATACAAAATACAGGGATTTGTTGATTTGTTCGGATCCTTAGTGTTGATTTGGTGGAAGTGGTTGGCGACTAATCTCTTTGACTTTGGCTAGCTGCTCCATGCTGACCAGAACCTCAAAACTGTCTTTACTCAAGTAAGGTGTATAGATATTCCCATCTCTTTTTACCATGGATAGAAATCTTGAGTAACTTCCTGTATATCTCATCCATTTTAGTATACTTGGTAAAAGTAGGCTTAGTAATGAAGATATGTTTTATCTCATGCTAAATACTCATGTACAAATGTAATGTCTCTAGGAAAGATTTACCAATAATGCTTCCATATATCCCTGCAAACTTGGAACTGTCCTCTACCACTGCACTCGTTTTTTATTTGTAATATGATAGAGTGATCAGCTTTTCATTGACTACTAATAGTCCAGGAAGACCTTTCTTATGTAGCACTTCAAACTTACTGAAAAATATCTACACTCCTATTTCCATCATTTGAGCCTTTTCTTCTAGCTGCAACATCAATCCTTTCTTGGTTAGAACCTTCTTGATCTCAAGGATGGTCTTTGTTATGTCTTCAATTTCTAGTTCTTCTAACTCCTGCTTGTTTTTGGAGTTTAGAAATCTGATGAGTTCAGTGGCCTCTATGGGTCTTTATCCTAGATCTTCTTTGATGATCTCAATTTCTTCCTTGGACTTCTGTACTAATTCATGTTGTTCAAAAATGATCTATATGGATGGCCAGAGTTTTGACATTGACTTGTTGATATCCATACAAATGTTTTCCTTAGCTTGGGCTAAGGTCTTTTCCATGACAATCTCTTTCTGTAGTTGTTGTAATTATTGACTAAGCCTTTGAGACTTATGCATCTCTTCTTGGTGATTGGCTTGGAACATTGACTTCAGCTTCTACAAGTTCTTTACCTATTCTTGCAATTTTTTGATCTCTTCCCCTTGGATGGACATGTCCTCGATGGACTTTACAAATTTTTCAGATGCATCTGAAACTTGTACTGGGATTGTTGATGGAATATATGTTGATGTAGATGCTTATGTTTTTCTAATTCCTGTCATAGGGACTGCCTCCAGTGGGATCATGGCCATATGCACATTTTTCTCCTTTTCCTTTATCAGTTTATCCATTTCTTCTTCCATTTCTCTTATCTGTGCATTCTATTCCATGATAAGCTTCAACATTTCTTCTTTGTGTCCTTCAGTCTCAACCACTTCTTTGGCTTGTGAATCTTATGTAGATGGAAGCTTCAGTTGATTTCTCAGACATGCTATATCAGAATTCTTCTTCTTCAATAATTCCTCTTCTTCCTTGACATTTGTTGAGTCATACCCAATCTTCAGCACCAATTATTCTAGTGATTTGATTTTGTTTTCCTTGGCCAAAGAAGATATTTTCTCCAGCTTCAATTGGGACTGAATGTTGTTTAGGGACACCTACAACTTTGAAGTAGTCATTGAGGTGTTGGTCAAGGTAGAGAATATCATCTCTCTTGTCTACCTATACATGTCCATTTGGTTCACTGGATGGGCATCCTTTACATCAAACTCAAAGCCATTCTTCTTATAGATTGTAGTTGTCTTAGGATGGGGAACATGTGTTTGTAGAAATGTCATTTTCATTCTTCCTTTCTCTATTTCAAATGCTAACAGTAGGCTATATTGAGAAGTGGAGTTCTAGTTCCAGAACTGAGCATAGGTCCTGCTATTAAGGAGCTCATTTCTCTGTTTGATATGTTTGTACTTTGTCAAAAATATTTGACTATGTTTGCTCATGAGTTGATTCAGCTGAAAAAGTAGTGTCTGTTGTTTTTTGAGATGATGATGTAGACATTATGAACTGATTGTTTTCATAGCTTGAAGAGTGTGGTCCCTCCATGACTATGGTGGACTGCATTTCTCCTTCCTTGAGAAAATATGGTGCATGACTAGTCTTGGCCCTTTTTATGTAAACTTGGAAATCTTTAGATGATACCTCTGTGACTGAAGGAGAAACCTCCTTTCTTGCTCTATTCTCTGTTTTCTTTTGAGGTGTGTTGGTGTGTGAAGCAGTGACAGGGGAATGTTTTTCCTCTATTTATAGAAATTTGTTTTCTTTCCATTCTGTCAGGTTCATATACTTCTCCACTTCTGGCCTCTATGTGTGAGCATAAGGAGTGCTCCTTTGTTTGACTTTAAGCTCAGAAATGACACCAAATGGGTCATAAGACCATGTGTAACTCTAAGTAAACCTCAGATGTTTCAATAGGTTATATGCCTCTTCTTCTGTTGATCTGTTCTTGCAAATGAAAGGGCCAATTTGATTCTTGATTCTAAGTTGTTGTTTCTTCCTTGTTGCAACAAAGTGGATTTCATCTGAGTTCACCATATGCCTTATGTATTCTAGTGAAAAAATCCTCACAGGGAGCTATTTTGTAAATCTGTAAGATGGCATCTCACACCCATACACTCTTATCTCTGTGTGATTTTGTATAAATACCAATCCCATGTCTTAGCAAGATCATAAAGGTGAAGGATTCTTTGAATTTCTTCATTAATAATTGGTTATGTGTTAATGTTTAGCATGCAAACAACTGGGTCATAGAACTGGTCTATGAAGTCCTTGAAGCTGAATTCAGTTGAATTTTTCCTCACCAATGAGGTCCATGACGTCATTGATTGTGGGTTTCCTTCTTGGTTTAATTTATGAAATGCACATGGAAACATGTCTCATTGAAAAAACAAGAATATATACACCAGGATCAAGTAATATTTGAACATTACCTCTGTTGCAAACCTGAAAAGATGATCATGAATGTTATTAGCCAGAAACTGACCGAAATTAAATTTAATTGTGTCTCATTCTTTTGTAGAAATTATATATAGAAAACCTAAAATAGGCTCATCTACCCATTCATCTGAAAATAACCTAACAGGTAGCAAAGAATGGATATGATCTAGTTCGCCTTGACAGTGAAGATGGAGGATGAATAAGGGGGATTTTTCTTGGGCAATTGGGTGTCTTTTGGCAGAAAAATCTAAAAAATTTGGGCTCTTTGGGGAAAGGTGAGCTTCTAGTACAGGTTGCTTCTGGTACAGGTCA
This sequence comes from Picea glauca, assembly GCA_000966675.3. Lineage (NCBI taxonomy): Eukaryota > Viridiplantae > Streptophyta > Pinopsida > Pinales > Pinaceae > Picea > Picea glauca. The sequence goes on from JZKD02S0867744.1 coordinate 1,030,096, forward strand.
TTCAGGGCTTCAATGGAAATGGGATTACAGAGTTGCTTCTTGGGATTTACAGAATATGATCAATGGATTCAGGGGTAATTGTGAACATTTTTTCACCAGAGGAGGAAACAATGGCCCTTGGTCGAGAAAATAACAAGCTTGGCAGTTTAGGGCAAATTCGGGGAAGTGGTGGGTTTGTGGGAACTTATATAGAGGTAAATTGGACTCCCAGAGTCCAATTTGATCGCTCTGGTCCAGAAAAATATCCTTTAGCCAAGAGTGCAATTCGAAGAATTAAAATTCACACCTCAGCTTTGTGATCTTGTAGTCCTTATCGACCAAGGGTATATGGTCTAGGTCGACAGGAGGGGGAAGGATCGGGTTGTTAGGAACCAACTATCAATATAGCATAGAAAAAACTCAGAAAAAGTACTCAAAGCCTTGAAAAAGAGACAATTTCAGATAATAAGCCTCTTCGAGGGGGAAACCTCCTTTCACCCCACTTAAATGTTCAAGTACAAGATGATTCAAAATGAAAATGTCTCCTTGGTATATATAGGAGACTAGGA
>JZKD02S0867744.1:1046473-1059370 GCA_000966675.3 Picea glauca
TATATATAGATATAGATATATATAGATATAAACAATCACCCAAACCACTGGTGGTCCCCCTAGAAGGTCGTGGCAATACTTCAACGAGAAAGCGTAGTCACTGAGTTAACGCAACACTGGCATTGATCATTAAAATAGAGTATATAAAAAAATGGAGATAATGTCTGTGTATAAAATAAAATTCATTTCTTCTTTGTGGAATAAATAGTGGTATTTATGGATTATTACAGAGCTTGAGAGGTCGACCAGTGGAAGGGTCGACACTCTCTAAAAATAGTAATGTCAATAAATTCGTTTTAACATAAGGCATATTTGCTTAACATTTTCATGTGCTCCACTTAGAAACTGCTGCAACTACCCAATTCTAAATGCATCGATCTCCATAACTGGAGGGCACGAGTGGGCTTAAAACCCATGCCCCTGATTCATCCATCAAAGCCCACCGATGTGCTAACCACCATCTCCTTTGCTCTTCGAGTGCTGGATTGAGTGTCGGATGGAGTGTCGGACAAAGGTCTGGATGAGGGATTGGATGGAAGACCAGATTGTGATTTCGACCTGTTGCAAGAAAAAAAAAACCATTATATCATCATAATCAATCAATTGAAGATGAATCAATCATAAAACCATTGCAAAACGATGATTATACATACCTCATGCGATTCCATGGTGAATTGATGCATAAATCTTGATAATATCTTTTAAAATGGAGAAATAAGAGCATCAAATATATAATTATCGTATGAAAAAAGGATTTGGCCATTGGAAAAATAGTCAAAAACACCAAACCAACATTTCTCCCATGCCTAAGGATTTGCAGGTCCCTCTGCAAACAAAAATGGATCACCCAACATAACTATACTCATGAAGGAGGGGGTGGTTTGGCTTCAGAGGCTACTCCCTCATGCCCTGGGGACTTTATCTTAGGCCTCTAGTGATGTTTCAATTGCATCCTAAGACTATGATTGATGGTGATCATATGATCAACCAATCACTAGAGAGAGTTTAATTTTTCTTACAAGACAACATTGTCATGATGCAAATGCCTATCCATAGTTTCTGGTTCTGTCAATTGTTCAAGAAAATGAGCATTTTCTTGTTGCAATTTATCAATAGCTGGGGTTTGATCATATGGCTCAAGAGAAGAAGGCTTGGGGTCATTTATAGATGTAGAAGGTATATCAACTTTAGAAGATGGTGTAGGTATCTGGGAGGAAGGAGAAACATTTTTTTTCTGAGGGAGACTTGGTGTAATAGGTTCAGATTTGACCTCTTTATTGGGCTTAGACTCCTCTACAAAAACTTCTATGAGTCTTTTATGGGGGCTCTCATGATCGACAAACAATTGAATAGAATCCAAAGTGCTTGGAGATTTTATATTGGGCTTGCCACTCATACCTCTGGTGCTTCTTCGAAAGGATTTCCCCTTGAATCGATTAGCTCATCTCCCCTTTGTAGGAACCGAAGGAAAATCTTGATGGAATGCATCTTGCAGCTTCTTAGGTTTAGAATCAATAGGTGTTGAAGGCAATTGGGAATTATCAACAGTCGTTTTAATTTTCTTACCATATGACGTTGCACGAGAATCAATAATTTTCTTGGCCTTTTTATCAGATAGGGAAATAGTTTGAACTGTAGGTTTTGGAGTTTTTGGATAATGAGGCTTACATGGGGTGACAGCTCCTGAATCGACCGATCTCTTTCTTGTCTTAACTATGATATGGGGATTCAAGAATTGGTAGAGGAAATCTTCCCATGTCTTACTCTGTTTTGTCGATTCAGATATAACAAGCAATTTAATGAGGCCATAGTGGAATAAACTATTGTGAGGGTTGGCCAAAGTTATACAAACCTAGAAAGACATTTTCTCAAGGATTTTAAGTAGAAAGGAAACTTCAGGGGTTTATTGAATTGAAAATGGGCTAACAGATGAAAATGACAAGCTTTAAAAATAGAGTACCTACCTTCACAAGTGATGAGCCTGGTAATTAAGATCAGGGGGTTAATCAATTCTTCTTTGATCCATTCCTTTGAATAACCTTTGGCTCTAGAGACATTTTTAAATTCAAGATTGAACACTTTGTTATAGCTTGGACATGGAAATTGATGTTGTTTGAACCACTGATCCCCAACTCGTGGAAATTTCATCACTGAGACAATAGATTCCTTAGATACCAAGAAAACCAGAGACCCTATGAAATCCAGTCTCCCATAGAACCAAAGAGAGAATTGGAGAGATATTCCATCATTGTGGCCTTGTAGATTGGCCAGGAATGGTCCCCAACCCGCGCGGAGGAATATCTCTCTACACGCTGTGAATTCTGGAATGGCCAGTAGCTCGGTGTAGGAGGATGGTTCATAGCAGTTGGGCATGGTTACAGAGCGAGGAATGAGCAGGAGAAATAAATCGACAGAGGGTGAGTGTGACATATTAAATAGAGGATGAGCGAAATGGAAATTGGGGTAGAGTACCCAATTTTTAATGCAATTGTGGTGGAAATGGTTGAATTCGTGGGAGAATTCATCATACATGATCGCCATGTGTGACCATAATTACTTTGTGTTTGAACTTGAATGGTGTGTACTTTTGAGGAAAGTGAAATCATGTAAGAATTAGATCAATGTCCAAGTCTTTGACTTAGACATTTGATCATAAAATGCATTTAAAAGTTTAATTCGATTACCAACATGGATTTTGAAAAATATACCATTCAATTCATCTAACTTACCGTTGAAACATATGTAATTAATTCGAGTGATCATACCTTCATGCGATCATGATCATTTACAGTATACATACCTCATCCAATCCTCCATATGGCACGTCATCTAGTCTTCCAGATGGCACTCCATCTGGTCTTCCAGATAGCACTCCATCTGGTCCTCCTATGCAAGTGGAAATTATCCCATCATAAATGGACGTTCACCCATGGCACTCAGCTTGGACAATTTCTTCCAGGAATGGTGAACAGGAGCATGGGGCATGGATAGGATGAGTACGAATAAGATTATTCATTCTCTATTTCCTTTTCATCGATCCGTAACAATATAAAACAACTTTTTCTTCTTTTCATAGGCTTGTAATACAGACGATAATGAGCATTTAGCAACTTGTTATTGATCTATAATTGTCACAAGGAACCATTTAAGAAGTCTTCCATTATATAAACATAAAAATGCACATCATGCTTATAACACACACAGTGATGTCAGTAGTATAAAATTTAGCATACCAATACAAACAACTGCTGATATAATAGCCCAAGATATTGTAGAAACAATATGACATAATTTTTGACAGATATTTTACTTCCTCTTCTCATAGATTGTAATATACATGGTAGTGTTTATCATTTGTCAACTCAGGAAACCCCTCCCCCACTCCAAAGTATTGTGACACCAAACAATCAAATATATAAGGAACCAGTCAATTCTCCCAATAGCCTAAGATTTATAGTTTTCCAAGTGTAGAGATAAATTTCACATATTAATCTAACAAGACGGTTAAAATATGGCCCCACCTGTAGGACAAAACATCCTATGTATAGTTAAGAAGAGGTAGACGAGAGAGTCTTAGGATTGTCTTAAAGTTAGTTCCCAATGGTATATTGATGGAGTTCATTGACCTTTGCTTAACCATGCATACTTCTTTTCATATTTTCCTACAAGTAATGGCGTACATCAGGACAAGTTTTAATATTTAGGAATTTTATTTATTGTTTGTCAAATCATCACCCTCTCTAGGTAGAATTTCCTGCTGCTAGTAAGACTGTTCAGTACTCTGACGGGTTTACCTAGTCATACCATAGGCCAGTACCTGCTGCCAACAAACTTGTTCAGTATCCTGACGAGTTAACCTCTTACACCCTTTTACACCAGAGACTGGTCCACCATCTTTTAAGATTTTTGTAAAAATATTTATTTTTGCAAGAAGATGGGGAGGTAGTTCTGAAATTTTTTATTTTGGATTGGGATGGTATCAATCATTTTTAGTGTGTAGTGGATGGTACCATTGGAAAAGAATAGAAAGGTATCTTCAGGCCCTAATCACTTTCTTATTTTTTAAATTTATATTGATGTTTCCATGGATAACCGCTAATCAAACCTTCTTGCTACTCTTTCATAAAGATACTTTACTCCCCCACTCAGGGTTCTTGGGGAAATTGTACGAGTAAGAACTAGGTTTGATAAGTCAAGGTGTCACTTCCTTATATCCTCTATTGGTAGGGGTTATGAGAAACTGACATTAAATATGCCTTGAGAGAAAGGAAGATAGAAATCTTGTAAAAATGGTTAATTTACAGCAAGCAATTTCTAAGAATAATAAAAAGTCATTATTCATTTGATGCTTAAGAAAAAAACAGAGTCAAAATATAGAAACATCTTATTCTGAAGTAAAATACATCCCTTTTTGTCTTCTTGAAGTTTTCCACTTGTGGTGAAACACATACATGGAAATATCTCTAAAATTGTTTATCAACAAAAACACACTTTAAATTATTTACATATGTACAATCAGAATTCAGAAAAAAATTCAAGAATAGGGGGAGGGAGAAGAAACTTTCCCATCCACCAAGTCCAATGCCTTTTCAATTGACATGACCTGTAGAAAATATTCTTTGGAAATGGGTCTGTGGTAAATTTTAATTCGGTCTCCATTCACTACGAAAGAGACTTGTCCATCATCAATCGTTTTTATCTTAACAACCCCATTATCATACACAGTAGCTAACTCATAAGGACCCAACCATAAAGTGGAATTTTTACTTTAAAAGTTTTGAATCGGGAATCAAACAACAAATCCCAATCACCAGGTTGAAATTATTTCTTCTTAATAAATTTATCATGCCACTTGCTCCTCTGGTTTTGAACTAAAATTGTCCATTGGATAGCATCTTGTCTAATCTCATCCAATTCGTTCAATTGTAGGGCTCATTTTTTTTGTGCCTTGTCTAGGTATAATACCAATTGTGCAACAATATATAAAGTCCTTACTTGGAATTCAATTGGTAGAAGTACTTTTTTTCCATAAACTAGTTCGTATGGGGTATGCCCAGTGGTGTTTCTCCAGGTGGTATGATATGCCCACAAATCCTCTGGAAGTCTATCAGCCCAATCGCTATGGCATAATTGGACATTTTTGGTTGAGACAGTTTCCAAAAATTTGTTTGTTGACTCTATTTGACCATTAGCTTGCAGGTGATATGGAGAAGACTTAAAATGCTTGATCCCATATTTTTCCGTTCATTTTTTCATCAGCTTGGAAGTGAATTATGTGCCCTGGTCTGTAACAATCTCACGAGGAACACCAAAGAGGGTAAATATGTCTTCATAAATTAATTCAACAACATATTATTTGGTATCCCTAAACAAGGATTTTTCCTCTACCCACTTGGTGACATAATCTGTACAAACCAGAATATAATTCTTCTTACAAGACATGGGTGAAATTGGTCCTACAAAATCAAGGGCCCATTTCTCAAAAGGTTATATCATAACTTGGGCATGTAATGGAATTTCATCAACTGATGTGGGTCTTCCTATTCATTGACAGCTGTCACAACTTCTCACATATTTGGAAGCATCCTTAAAAATGATAGGCCAATAGCAACCTAAATGTAAAACCTTATATGTTGTACGTTTGTCGGAAAAATGTCCACCACATGGTCCATCATGAAAAATTTGTAGCATTTATGGTATCTCATCTTCTCGGAAACATCTACAAATAATCAAGTCTTGTCTAGTATGAAAAATTTCATGGCCAACCCAGGAGTAGTTAGCACTTTGCATTACAATTCGACGCTTTTCATGAGGTGACAAATGAGATGGTAACTTTCTAGTAACCAAATAATTTTCCATGTATGCAAACCATGGGGTATTTACCATAGAAATTTCAATACAAATTATGTATTGCCTGGATTCTTCTGATATAACAATTATATGCCACTGTTAAATACAGAATCGCTTCTAAAAAAATTCTTGCGGAATTTAAAACATGATCACCAATTGCAATATCAAGAAGAAAGATCAATCACACATAACACATATGTTTTTACTAGGAAAGAATAAAGCTAAAAACCCCACTATCATATATTATGTATATATCATGGATCATGAAACATTCTCATACAAAACTCTAATCCAATACCTCTCAGTACAATATACAATCATCTCACATTGTCATACAAAAATTGACAAATTCATGTGCCAATTCACTGCTTCCAGACAACCTACCTCCTTTGCACAATCCCTCCTGATGGAAATCCTTGAAATGAATGAAATTCCTCTTTCCTAGGATACGAAATCCTCATGGACACATCCAATGTGTGTGTGGTTGCATGAGTGTACCCACTAAAGGCACAACTGATAGTCAAACTGTCCCTTTCACCTTCATCTCAACTAGGTCTCCACTAGATCTAACATGCATGTAGTTAATAGTGGTAAATATTTAGTTGCATGTGATACCACTGATTGTGAATTAATTAATAATGAATTCACTAATCTCTCACTAGTGTAAGTTCAGTTACAACTAGTACAACTGATCTTAACTCACTTAACTGAGTTAAACTACTTTACAACTCACATAACTACACATCCAACTCTGTTACAATGTCGAATCACTCAGTTGCAACTAATTCGACTTGCATGTTCCACCAACCAACCTTTGAACTCAAATTTCCTATAGCTAACTGATTTTCCACTTCTGTTAACTATTTCCAAGTGCTCATTGAGAATAGATGAATATTTATTGTCCAACTATTATTAAGGGATAATAATAGTCGACATACATCTATAAATAGAATTTGCTCACCATCTATAAATAGACATCATCTATAAATATAATTTGCTCATCATATAAAAGTAGAATTCCACCTAAAAATAGCCTGAGGCTCCATCCTAGTGTAGGTGCATAATTTTCACTAGGATCTTCTTGTTGAATCTCAACACTCCCTCTCAACAAGAAAAGGATTATCCTTCACCCTGATCCTGTCTCTATGGTATTCGAATTTTTTCCTGGTGAGTGCCTTCGTCGGAATGTATGCATCCTAATCTTCCATAGGAATGTACTGAAGCAACATGATCTTTCGTTGCACACAATATATGATATGATGATACCAAATATCTATATTCTTAGATCTATCATGAAACACAGGATTAATCGAGAGTTTAATGCAACTCTAATTATCACAATGAATCAATATTGGATCTAAATGAGAACAAAATAAACCAACCAAGATCTTTCTCATCTAGATAGACTCACATTCATCTTGACTCGCTGCCATGTATTCTGCTTCCGTTGAACTGAGTACCATGGATCTTTGCTTCCTGTTGTACCGAGAAACAAATGTAGATCTAATACTAACGATCCTCCCTGATGTGCTCTTTCTGTCTATTGGGATGCCCACCCAATATGCATCCGTGAAGCCATGAAATTTCACCTCATCCATATGTCTGTACCATAAGCCATACTTAGATGTGCCCCTCAGGTATCTCATGACATGCTTACCCACTTTCCAAAAGAGCTTGGTAAGCTTAACCATCGCTTGACTCAACTGGTTAACAGCATAGAAAATGTGTGGTCTCATGTTCACTAGATACATTAGCAAACCCACTAACTGTTGATAGATAGTAGCATCCACTACCTCTCCAGAAGTAGCATCCTCTTTCTTCTAGTTTCCTGGAAGAGGAGTATCCATGGGTTCGCAACCCTCCATGTGAAACTTACCCAGTATCTCCCTTGCATACTTTCCTTGAGACACAAAACGTTCACCATCTCGCTTCCATATTTCCAATCCAAGGAAATAATGAAGGCGACCCATATCCTTCATCTCGAACTCCTTTGTAAGATCCTCCTTGCATGAGTGTATCAGCTGCTCATCACCAGTTAATATTAAATTATCAACATAAAGAACAATGATTAAAATCTTACCCTCCACCACAATTTGGTATAGGTTTTCATCCACTTCACTTTTGGTGAAGCCCAGTCTAGTGAAATAGTTGTCTATCCGAGTGTACCAAGCATGGGGTGCTTGCTTCAGCCCATACAACTCTCTGTTGAGTCGGCACACATGCGACTCGCTACTGAAGATCTCAAATCCTTCAGGATTCTCTATGTACACTTCTTCCTCAATGATCCCATTGAGAAACACAGTTTTTACATCCATCTGATGAATGTGCCAGCCCATCTGCGCCAAGAGTGCAAAGATGAATGTTATGGAAGAGTACCTTGTGACAGGTGCAAAGGTCTCATCGTAATCTACCCCCTTGATCTGTGATAATCCCTGAGCCACAAATCTGGCCTTGTATTTCTCCACACTCCCATCAGTAGCTTTCTTTACCTTGTAGATCCATCTTGAACCTACCACTAGTTTGTCGACCAGTCTTGGGACAATTTCCCATGCACTATTTTTGACAATTTAGTCATAATCCTCCACCATTTCATCTACCCATGTGGGATCCTACACTGCTTCCTGAAAGGAAGATGGTTTAGTCATAATACATTTTCTCATGAGAGTCATGTATCCAGTAAATCGATCAGGAGACTGTCTCTATCTGCGCTGTGAAGTAAGGGATCCTACATTATGTGCAACATCTAGTCTCAATCGATCAGCTTCCATGGTGTGATTTCTACCATTTATGATGGATGGCTCTGCATGAGTGTCTTTCTCCACTCCATGAACCTCCTCATGTGGCTGATCCACATCTTAAGACTCATCTTTGGGAACTAGTAGTTCCTCCTCTGCATGCAAGTCCAATTGCCTCTCAAGCGACAACCGCATGGCTTTCCCCTCATCGAATTTTATATCCCATCACATAACAGTCATCTTACTATTAGGAAAATACAAACGATAATTATGGGGTGTTTCTGTGTACCCCACAAATATCCCAACTTCATCAGTCAGCTCCAGCTTCTTCCTGGTGTCCTTGGTCACATGAAAATAAACAGATGAGCCAAAAATATTAAAATGAGAAACATCAGGTTTCTTACCAGTGAAATCTTCTTCAGGTGTACTCATGCCAAGTAATCTATGAGGACAACAATTTTTCACATAAACCATAGTGTTTCATGCTTCCTCCCAAAAATGCATTGGTAAGCCCTGATCATGCAACATCGCTCGTGTTGCACCCACAATTGTTCTGTTCTTCCTCTTTATGACCCCATTTTTTTCTGGTTTATGAGGCCCTATGAGTTCTCTTCGAATTCCTTCTTTTTTGCATAAGTCTTTGAATTCATTAGAGATGTATTCTCCACCATTATCACTCCTCAAATCTTTCACTTGCTTCCCCAACTCTTTCTCCACCAATGCTTTAAACTCACTAAACTTTGAGAATGTTTGATCCTTCTTCTACATGAAGAAGATCAAGCATTTACAAGAAAAGTCATCAACAAAAATAACATAATACTTATGTTTTGTTGTTGAAGCAACCAAGAATGGTCCAAACATGTCTATGTGAACTCTCTACAGGATCACTAAAGCACTATTCTCCTTTTCATGAAAGGTGGACTTTACATACTTCCCCATGGTGCAACCCTTGCACTGATCTAACTAAGAAAGTGTTCCCATTGGAAGTCTAGTAGATATTTGCTGCATGGTTTTCAAGGCTCCATGATGAAGATAGCCCAATCGCCTATGCCATAATTCACCCTCATCCCGACTGAACAATTTTTCTGCCTTTCCCATCATGGCAACGCAACCATCTACCTCCAACTTGTAGATATTATTAACTCGAATCCCTATCTTATTGACTTGACCCATTATTATATGTCGCAGAAAATATTTTCCATCGCTAAAAACAACGTCATAACTTTTGCCCTCCAACATTGCAACTGAGACCAAGTTTCTCTTCAAACCTGGAACATGCATAACATATTTCAATTGAAATGGTTTAAGTAACTCCCTCTGAAAGGTAATGGTACCAATTCCAGTCGCATTATATCGTCCATCGTCGCCCATATCTATATAAATTTGGAGATCTTTCTCCTCCAAGTCACTGAAAATCTCCTTATCTCCTGTCATGTGGAAGGAAGCGCCACTATCCAAATACCAAACGTATCCCAATGCACTTGACACCATTCATGCAATCAAGGAGAAGTCAATTTCAAATTGCAAGGTAAGGGCCTCACCAGTTGTAGCTCCAGCAACCTTCTTCTTCTTCTTCTTCTTCTTCTGACAGTTAGTAGCAAGATGCCCATGTTCGTGATACTGAAAACACTTCACTCTGGACAAATCCAACTTCTTGCCTTTAGATTCATATTTTGAATGGAATTTCTTCCCCTTCCCTTTCCTTTCCTTGGAAGCCAAAGAAAAATCCTCTTCATCATCATGCTTTGATGAAGATCCATCTCTGGTGTTTCAACTGAACTCCTCCTCCGCTAGATCCAACCATAGTTGTTCCCAATATGGAAAATTTTCCCTTCCATTGACAAAGTCTTGATAACTGTGCCAATTCTTGGGAAGTCCTAGGAGAGCCAAGCTCACCAAATCATCATCAACGAATGTTATTCCCACAATCCCTAGCTCATCCCGACATTGGAAAAACTTTATGAGATATTTTGGAATGCAGTCGTCCTTCTCCATCTTGATCTTCCTGAGTTTATCTTTGAGCACCAATTTCCTATGGTCATTGTTGTTTTGGAATAGATCCGTCAAAGTACTCCACATTGAATATGGTTTGAATTTCCCATGGAAGCTTGAGAAAATGTTATCTTGTACTCCCTCCAATAGGATCGTCCTCGCCTTTGCCACTTTCTTTTTCCATGCATCAAGATTTGCAGCGTCTGCAACATCTGACTTAGGAACATCTTTGTCAATGAATTCCTTCAAGCCATTGTATTTGAGTACTGCCTCCATTCTGTCCTTCCAAGAAATTTAGTTCGAGCTTCCCTCGAGTGCATACTCTAACCTCAAGCCATTGAAAGCCATTTCGATCTTGAATCAGTTGTAGCACCAAAAAATTCTTTCTGGAAATTTGAATTCTATCCAATCACAAACTCAGCTTCTGCAATCTTCTGTGCTCTAATACCATGTAGAAATTTCAATACAAATTATGTATTGCCTGGATTTTCTTGATCTAACAATTATATTCCACTGTTAAATATATAATTGCTTCTACAAAAATTCTTGTGGAATTTTAAACACAATCGCCAATTGCAATATCAAGAAGAAAGATCAATACATATCACATATTTTTTTACCAGAAAATCATAAAGCTAAAAAGCCCACTATCATATATTATGTATATATCATGGATCATGAAATAATATCATACAAAACTCTAATCCAAGAGCTCTCAGTACAATATACCATTGTCTCACACTGTCATACAAAAATTGACAAATTCATGTGCCAATTTACTGCTTCCAGATAGCCTCCCTCCTCTGCGCAATCCCTGGTTGTTGGAAATATGGCTATAGCAGAGATGACACAGATGGTCAAGGTTGTCATTGATGGAAATCGGTCAGAAGGTCAAGGTTGTCAATGATGGCAATCGGTTGGTTATAGAGCACGCACGAGATGCTGGAACACAAAGGCACACAAGAGATGTTGGAACACAAAGGCGCACAAGAGATGCTGGAACACAAAGGCGCACAAGAGATGCTGGAACACAAATGCTGAAACACAGATGCAGAAACACAATGCTGAAACAGAGCTGGAACTTATGCTGAAACATAGTGCTGTAATAGATGAAACACAGTAACATTACATATGTTGAAACACAGCGCTGGGATGAAACACAGTGCTGAAAAACTATGCTGAAACAGCGCTGGATCTTTGCTGATCAAAACACAACGCCCTTGGGTTACCAATCATTTTTTCTTTAAGAAACAACACGAATGATGCCATTCACAATGCGATCGGTGTGGCCAGCATCAAATGGCTATAATGCACAATCAACGGAGCTTGACATCGCTAAATCAGGGAGAATGCTGGCATGCGAAAAGCAGAAGAAAGAATGAAAGAAAGGGAAACTGCAGTTCGAGTTGAGAAAAGCAGAAGGACTTTTAGTCTAAAAATAGACTGGCAGTTAAGACAGGAAGGACACAGTGTTGCATGATGTGGCATGCGTAGAGGAGGCATGCAAAGAGCCAGTTCAGAAAATCAGGGAGAATGCTGGCATGCGAAAAGCAGAAGAAAGAATGAAAGGAAGGGAAACTGCAGTTGGAGTTGAGAAATGCAAGGAAAACCTCTGCATGTGGTAAATCTATATAAAGCGCTAAAACAGAGTTGAATGTGTTGTTGTCGAAGTGAGAGCGTTAGAGAGCTCTGATGTGAGAAAAGAAGGAGAAGAACCTGCGTGACAAGAGAAGGAGCTAAGAATGGGCTGCAGAGGACAATGAGGTAGAACAGAAGATCAGGAACAGTGAAGAATATAGAGTAGATCAGCAGAAAGGGTAAGCAAGCTAAATCATAATGAACCAGTTGATTTGAGCAAGATTTATTTTGACAAATTAGGGTGGTAGGGTGGTGCTAGGGAGACGTATGTCTCTTTCTCTGCAAGTGGGTGCTTGTAGAATCTGAAGGTTGGTGCCTTCACTCAGTTGGTGCTGAAGTGAAAAGGAAGTCGGTGCTTCCACCCAGTAGGTGTTGGGATTCTGTGAGAGTCGGTGCTCTCAGCCAGTTGGTGCTGGCAATCAGAGGTTGTATCCTCTATGAGTTGGTGCTCATAAAAGATGAGATGTAACGCAGTTGGAGCTTGCTGAACATCTTAAGAAGATGAGGTTTTTTCCTTGGTTGGGTTTCGTCTTGAAAAATCTGTGTCTCATACTTGTGAGTGAATGTTGTGTGTGATTGCTATTCTTTATGTTATCTGCTTTATGTTTATAACTCTGAACTTCACAGTAAAGACTCACTGCCACTGAGATTAATGATTCAAAGTTAAAACAAGAGAAAAAGT
>JZKD02S0867744.1:1088698-1134213 GCA_000966675.3 Picea glauca
CATTGAATCCATCTTAGTATCCAAGTTAGCTTCCATTGAATCCATCTTATTTTGTAGTTCATTTATGTCCCTACACATTTCTTCACCTTCATCAAGAGTCCAAGTAGGATTTTCTATAGGCTTATTTGGTGTATAAGTTCCCTTTTTCGGTGGCATATTGGCCAAGTATCACTTTTGAACCTTGATTTTAAGGTGGTTCTGCTAGACAATATTTCTTCTATTGTATCTCCCAAGTTTCGGCCCTTCTGGGTATGAAAATTTCTTTTATGTATTTCTCTTATATTTCTTCTCTGCAATGCCACAGATCTGATCCAAATTGGATGTGCCAAGTGGAATTTACGGTAAATTCCCCATGACTCACTGATTTTTGGCCTTTCCAGGAGATCTCACTTGTAATGTGTGCCCCGCACAAAATGATTAATATAAAATTCTAAAACTCGCACCAGAAATACTACAGACTATCCACGATCCAATGAAACCAGTCCCACACAATTTGGATACTCTAGGAATAAGTTATGATTGTTTTACCTGTAACACCTTCTTGAGACTAGTCAATAGGACTAGTCAGATATCTTATCTTACACAGGGTGTATCTCCAAATGTAAGAGACCCAGAAGTTGATCTTTTTACCAAATATACCTTACTAGTTTTTGTAAATAGCCTCCAGAGTTCAGGGTATGAAACATTACAAAAACGTTTTTATAGTGAAAATTCCACAATGACTCAATTCAGGATGATTCCAGAACCCTATCTTGTACAGGCTGTATCTCCGAAAGTATAAGGCCTCAAGAGATGAATTTTGAAAAAAACGTACCTTGATCCATCTACTAAATATCCTCCAAGTCGTTCCTTCTGAAACGCTGTAGAAACAAAGTTATAGCAAAAATTCCAAGGTGTCTCAGATGTATCAGCGAAACCCCAAGACCTTGAGCTCTCATACCATATGTTAAGAACCAAATATCAATATAGCATAGAAAATCCTTAGAAAAAGTACTTAACGCCTTGAAAAAGAGATAATTTTAGAGAATAAGCCTCTTCGAGGGGGAAACCTCCTTTTACCCCACTTAAATGTTCCAGTATAAGATGATTCAAAATGAAAATGTCTCCTTGGTATATATAGGAGACTAGGAGGTATAATTACAACTAATGGCCTAAAGGTGACATAAATAAAATAAAATTACTAATATAATATGCCCCAATTAAGGGGTAATGAGCCAATATTAGGGCTTAACAAACTAGGTCTTGATTTTATTATTTTTATGGGTCCCTTTGTTTCTTGCTAAGAAGCCTTTTATTGCTTTCTCAGGAATCCTTGGGCGAAGCATCTGAAGGTTTCATTCTTTTGGATTTTATCCTTTTCCATCTACTTTTACCCTCTATGCCTTTATCCCCTTCTTCCCACAAGGTAAGGTACAACCCTTTGCTAGCTTGGCAAACCCAATGCTCAAACCAATGTATGGGATGGATGAGATGGAAAAAATGAAAAGTAGTAAGTATGGTGGGAACGGACGATGACCTTTCATCAAACCACCCAATGGCAACTCAAACCCTATGGGAACCATATTAATATGGCATCATGTCATTCCCTACAGGTGTGGACAAGTGGAAAGGCATAAGGTCCAAGCACACGTTAGAAGTAAAAATAATTAAATGCACATATTCAAATGTTTTGAGAATCAGAGTGACACATACCATGATACCCAGACTCATTACCTCATGGAGAAAGACCCACTTCTATTGAAGGACCAGGATGATGGGATGGATGTTGTTGCTGATGACAAGGTGAAGGAATGGAATAAGAAGAAGGATGGGTCCTCCAAGGCCAGGCTCAAGTCAATATGGCTCTCGGTACCCCATGTCTAGGACATGTGGGCCTCGAGACATAATCTCCTTAGTTATCCCTAGGCTAGGGGATAACATCTGGCTCCAACTCAGGGACATGTGCTCACCATAGAGCGCATGAGAACCTCAAAATCTATGGAATAACCTGTGACCTTATTGATCTCAACAGAAGATTATTAGTAATCATTTAGGGTGGTGATATCACCCCTGGCTCATATATAGTATAGAAAATGAAGGAAAGCATATATACAAATCGAAATACACTACTCTAGCATGAAATGAAGATGGTATATACAACAAATGCAAATTCCTACCTACTGACCTCTACTTATTTGTTGGCTGAATGCTAGGTGTACTCAAATATCTAGTGAAGCCATCCTAGCAATGCCTCATAGTACATGCCTTTGTGCTTGATCATAAACCAAAACAATGACAAGTTAAGCACAAAAATAACATGAGTTAGCAAACGTATGACATCATCGAAAACTGTAAATTCTATCTCATGGAGGCGGGAGGGAGGGAAAAAATCATGCCAAGTCATACTCTTAGGAAAGTGCTCAATCCATCTCAGAAAGGGATTGTGAAAAGTAAAATGTTCAACAGACTCACTCAAAGAGTTTGAAGGTTGACTACTTTGGACATTTTCACAATCTGAGGCTAGGAAGGGACCGGCAAGAAACTAGAGGATGATTAACATTTTCTCAAGGGAAAGATGGAAGACTGTGATAATAAGATTCTTCTTAATGTACTCAACCTTCCCCTAAATTCCAAAAGGAGTCTTTGTCCTAGAGAAGACTTGGGATAAGGGACATGTTTGCAAACCATACCCTTGGTGACATAGCAAGGTAAAGTAATCAAAGAGAGGTGGAAAATTTTATCACAAGTATCCTGCTTCAGGCAAGCAACTTCTTCACTCTTATCAAGATCTGAGAACAATGATGGTTGATAATTTTCTTCATAGAATAAATCTGAATTCTCAAAGGAGTAGTCATCAAAATTCTCAAGGTATGACCGAAAATCATTAGGATAATATAGAAGTAGGTCATCCTTGGGTGTTTGGAAAGTATCTATAATTATATCATCTCCTTGTTTCCCAATGTCAATATTAGGAGTAACTTGTTGTGATAACTATAAAGGAAATACTTGGAAATTATTCTCAATGTTGTAAGTGGTATCCATATCATAACCAACTACATCCCACTTACGTCTCCCAACATGTATGAACTCGTAAATATTATTAACCAATTTGTTTTCTTCATCATAACATGAAGGGGTTAAGGCATTCAAGGGCTCTTATAGTACCTCTTCTATTTCCAAATCATAAAACAAAGAATCATCAAAATCTTGGAAAGGAAGGCAACTCATCATGTTTATTTCTTCTTGTGCAGGAGTTTCAAGGACTTGGAGGAATTCATTGAATGAAACAACATGCATAATCGTTCCATCCTCATGACTTTCCCCTACATCTTCAATTGTACAACAAGGAGGATCTACCTTGCCCGAGGATTCCATTTCTCCTTCACTCTATGAATCACAGAACAAGGTATCATCGAAATCCTGAAAATAAAAGTGACTAAGCTCATCCTCTTCTTCTTGTGTAGGAAGAATAGAATTTTGGATGGTTTCATTAGAGGGAGGAGAAAACATCAATGCTTCATCATCATGTTGGACATTTTCAGGTTCTTTCTCTTCAACCACATCTTCATCCTCCTTGGAAGAAGAATGAGTAATCCCGTGTTCCTCCTCATGGGATTGGAAAACCTTATTAGGACCCTTTCCTCAGCCTCTTGTTGATTGATGTCTTGCTCTAAATCTTTCATAGTTTCTTCAATAGATGTTTCTAGGGAGGGTAATCCCTTGGGAATATATGGGGTGTCTTTGGGCTTACAAGCCTTGGCTTCTAGAACAAAGGATTGTTTTTCTTTGGATGAGGGGATTTTGGCTTCTAATTTTGTGGCTATGTCAAAAGCTTCTTGGATTGTCCTTGGCTTCATTATATTAAGGAAAAATTTCAATTGTCTAAAGAATGACTTGGTGTAGAGAAAGGTGAGGAAACTACTCAAAGGATGATGGTTCATTTCATGGATCTGTTGTACTATCATCTCAAATTTATCATGGAATTCTTGGACAGTTTCATTCTCATCCTTTGTGAGGCCATTAAGTTTCATTAGCAATATGTTGGGATTCACCTTAATACTCCTTATTTTGAGGAATACTTCCTCCAATTTATCCATATATGTGATGTTATCATTGGGGAGGTTATTATACCATCTATGGACCTTATCATGAAGAGTGGCAGAGAAAATATTCATTGCCAGATATTTAGCATAATCACTAATAGGATGGAATTGAAAGAAGGCCCAAAATTTACTCATATGGTCGTCAGTGTTTTCCTCATCACTACCAGTGAATATTTGGAGCCATTTTTCATATCTGGGTGGAACTTTCCTAGGGTATCCTGAGATTTTACTCATGTCTAGGGGATTGAAATTTCTCGGGTCCCATTGAGAACTCATGGTTGTCTTTTTCATTAGTGGAGTCGCCAGATAATTTTCTTGAAATTATCAAAGGGATGAAGGGATCACCCTCAGTGGAGTCTCCAGGTAAGCTTGAAAAGTAAAGGATTTTGAGGAAATTCTTATTGAGAAGTATGGTCTTGAGGAGAATTGACTCAGTATTCCCCGACAACGACGCCAAAATATTATCGCACAATTTGTACTTTTATCAAAGGAAAGGTTAAAGGAAAGAAAATTGACGTAACTGGAGGCTATATTATCACTGTCACCTCAATAGGACACCTATTTCTATTTAGGGTTGATGGCCTAGGGGAGACGTCCCCGATGACCTGGGAGTTTGAGAAGGTAGGGTTAAAATGTCTATGAAAAAGTCCCCTCTCACAAGCCACCACTGATCAGAAAGTCCCAGGGTTTTAACCAATGAAGTAGTGAAGTATCGAGGTGTACCTGCCTAGAACAGAGCAAAAAGAAAATATATCTCTCGCAAGTACAAATTGTTTTTAGTACTTCATAAAACCACTAACTTTATCAATAAAAGCAATGGCTGATATAATGGTGAAGTAAATAGAAATTTATAGAAGGAATATTTATAAGACAATAACCTCACAATAAGTGCCTCAAATAGCTTCAAAATGACCAAGAATAATATATCATTAACATCAAAATGCTAGCATTGGTCGGAAGCAAGTAAAGTAGTGCATTAATCAACTTTTTCAATTTCTTTTAGATGATTTTAGTGTTGCAAAATGTGTTTGTAGATTACTTTAGTAACATCAACAACAAAGTTAGTAAATTAGGCTATTCTAATGTTAGAAGTGGTTAGTAGAAGGCTTAAGGTATAGGTTTTGATAGTTGTTTTGTGTCAATCACTCAATGGAAAGTCTTAGATTAGTGCCTTTAGGGAAAATGGATTCCATTAGGTGGCAGAAAATCTTGAAGTAAAAGATGATAGTAAGAGAACTAAAGACAAGAGGCTAATAGTTTAAGTGTTGGTAACCCAAGGATTCAACTACCAAACCGTAGGGGGGAAATAGCTACTAGGGTGTAGGTAACCCTAGGTCCTAGTATTTTTCCTCCTTATTTAGCTCAAAGATGAAAAAAATGGTGTCTTGGATGAATAAGATGTGCTATGGTGTTGCAATGGCAAGGCCCTTAGTAAAAGCTTAAAAAAGTCGGTTTCTTGGCAAAATCTAGTAGGTGAAAGTTCTTAAATCAAGGGCAATAACATGTTCTTGGCTTCCTAGGGTTTTAAGCTAGAAATTTCATATTATTAATGTAAATTAAAGATAAACATAACCATAACCATTCAATGAAGAATAATTGCAAAAATATTACTTACATTCATCAAGAATCATCAAGCAAAAACCCTAGTTGAACACTTCCACCAAGAAAATTGCCAAAATAGTCCAAAATTAGCCTCCTTCAACAAGTGCACCTAAAATTTCAGCCAATAAACCCTAATTAGGGTGAAAATTTTGGACCTCACCAAGTTTGAGTGAAATATGATGAAAAATAAAAGGGCAAAAACCTTTATTTATACAGTTTCAATGACTAGAATTAGGTCAAAAAGCTTGACATGGCCAGTTTACATGTACTATCTAGTTTTTACATTAAATGACATAAATAAACTCTAAATCAAGAAGAAAAGGTGACTTCATTCCCTTTTAGGGTGAATTTAGGCCTTATTAGAGAAACATTGTCTTCCATGAGAAAAATGTTAGGCCTCCTAGGGCCTCTGAATCAAACCACACGTGCCACTTGGCACACAATTGCCTCCAAAGTGTCCAAAATGTTGGATGACATCATGGGTCACATGGGTGATGTCATGGGTCACATGGATGATGTCATGGGCCTTCCAAGGTCTACATCATAGTGATAAGGGAAAGACTCCCCTGGTTCCAGGCCTGCCAGGTTGTCTCTGGTGGAACGTCCTCCTCTCTCTCTGGTACAAACCTTTAATCTTTCTCTGCCCCTAATTGGGGTCTCAACATCCATCTAGTGGGATTGTATCCCTGTGGAGGTCTAAACTAATCATCTCCCCATGTGTACATGTCTTTCAGATGTGGCCTTACAACAACAACAATTATGACCTCCATGGGCTCATAAGTTACAGGGATCATAGTAATGTCCATTACATCTAATAATCGTGTTATTTAAACATGTGCATGAAACCCCCTTTCCCAGACAAGTGCTCAAAGATGTTATGCTATTCTACAATATAGGTTTGGAGGGGACATTAGGATTTCATATTGGGCTAGTCCTCATTGGATGTGGGATGTTTCCGGGTGAACAAATATCAAGGCCATGTAAGTGGGTGAGGTGGTAAGGTATGTCTGAGCAATGGGTGTAGTGATGACAGGGGAATGTATGGCTTACCTATGGGTGCCTTTGAAGAGGGTGAGTTGCAGCTTGTCATGGATGAAAATGTTTCCAAGCTCATTCATGCCTTTTATATTTTTATCTTATTTATTTTTATTTCAAGAGACTAGTTAGGGGACACTTCCTTGGCGTGGTGACCAGTGGTGAAAATGTTACCCACAAGAATTTCACGGAGATGAGAAGGTTGGCTTGTGATGAGACCCCCTTTATCTTGGCTATGCCACCAAGAGCCACTACCCTGGTGTGGTGACCAGTTGAATGGTAATGTCATATCGCTACATTCCCATGGACCTAATTGGTTGGCTCATGATGAGACCCCCTATCCTCCAACTAGTTCTTGATTTTATTATTTTTATGGGTCCCTTTGTTTCTTGTTGAGAAGCCTTTTATTTCTTTCTCGGGGATCCTTGGGCAAAGCATCTGAAGGTTTCATTCTTTTGGATTTATCTTTTTCCATCTATTTTTACCCTCTAGGAATTTATCCCCTTCTTCCCATAAGGTAAGGTACAACCCTTTTCTAGCTTGGAAAACCCAATGCCCAAACTAATGTATGGGATGGATGAGAGGGAAAAAGATGAAAATTGGTAAGTATGGTGGGAATAGATGATGACCTTTCATGAACCCCCCCAGTGGAAACTCAAACCCTATGGGAACCATCTTACTAGGGCATCATGTCATTCCCCACAGGTGTGGATAGGTGGAAAGGCATAATTTCCAAGCACACGTTAGAAGTAAAAATAATTAAATGCACGTATTCAATTTTTTTAGAATCAGAGTGACACATACCATGATACTTGGACTCATTATCTCATGGAGCAAGACCCACTACTTCTGAAGGACCAGGCTAATGGGATGGATTTTTCTGTTGCTGACAAGGTGGAGGCGTTAAAGAAGAAGAAGGATGGGCCCTCCAAGGCCAGGCTCAAGTCAATATGGCTCTCGGTACTCCATGTCTAGGACATGTGGGCCTCGAGACATAATCTCCTTAGTTATCACTAGGCTAGGGTATAACAATAACCATTTCCTCATGTTTCATGGTAGCATCTTCCGTATTTTATCATATGCATAATTATTCATTATAGTCATGGAAGAAACCATTCAACCCACACATAGGCTCTGATATCAAATCTTCTTGAGGAAGAATGACATAATACCCTTTTCATGCCTCTAAACTTTGGCATATATTTGCATGCTAATAATGCACCATGTGGATTCCTATTAAGCTCGCATATCTCACTTGGAAACTAATTCCAAAGGTTAACATGACATAGGATAACATAAGGTAAAGTACATAGTTTTAGGAATAAAATATTATTATTTTCCTTTGGCCCCCTTTGAGCCCCCTAAGACCCCTTTCCCTCCTCTCTTGTGGAAGCATAGCCCCCCTTGTTCTTGTCCTTCACAATCTATAGCCAATGATGTTTATTTTTATTATTATTAATGTACAAATACATATTACACCATATTTCCCTCAACCATTCATAATATATATATATTTACATTTCTAATCGAGAGATCAAACTGTGGGTATTATAAAAATTACAAAGAATTAAATACATTTATCTTACATATCAAATATTAAAGTGATAGAATTTTTTATGATGATAATAAAAACATATCATGAATAACTTACCAATGGGGTGATAATCATTCCCCCCTTCAATGTGCTCAAACTTGTAACAATGTTTTATAGTTGATTCTTTTTTAGTTCTTCTTGTTTTTATTCCCTTGAATACATTGCAAGGGAAATAACATTTACCATCCTCATATGCCTCATTTAACCTAGCAATGGTACTCAAATTTTCTTCCCAATCAAAATTTGACATTGCACTTATCCATTACAACAAAATCCACTGAAGAAATATTAGTACAATATAAGAACATATTCAAAGAATTTCACACATACAGAATTCAAAATTCATTTACAATTTGTTTACAAGAAGAGAATTTGGATTATGTAGAGATTCCAAACTTTGTGTATAAATAAATGTATGCTGAAACTTGAAAATTCTATTTCAAGTGTCGCACAAATGACAAAAAAACATTACATGTGTCGTGACTATTACATAATTGTCATCATACCTCTGGGGTTCTAATATTTATAATTTACAAAAATATTAGAATACTGATGACAATTTGACCTAGTCAACATTATTGAACATTTAATAAAGTCAACTTGATTTAAAGTTTAAGAATAACTAACAATCATTTGTTCAAATGAATAAAATGTCAGAATTTCAACTCAAGGACATCCAAATTACAATATTTAGTGGAATGGTTGCATAATTGCGACATTTATTTGGGCACAAGAAGAAAAAAATCTAAATTTTAATAGTTTATAAATAAATTATGACATCACAATTGAATTTTTAAATCAACATCATAAAATGACATTGTATTTCACAGCCAAATGTAGTAGTAAGAATGTGGACCAAAATTCAAATAAGGCTACACATCTAATGCACTCAATACATCAAGATGGAGAAATGACACCTCTCATATTATTTCCTTAAAATATGAACTAGTCTTCAATTCTCAAAATGGTTAAATAAGACATGGTTATGTTGGGTCTCCATCCTGTTATCACTCCAAGAAACCCTTTGTGGTTGTAGACCAAAGGTGCTTGGTAACTTAAGAATATGGTAGATTTGTATGCTTGGAACAATAAGATAACTCAATAGCTAATGAAAGTAACCACTCATCATGTATCTGAATAAAAGTGTTTTTAGAGAACAATAATCAGACAACAAAGTTGAAAAAGGGGGATGAAGAATACTAGTCCAGTTAAACAAATACAACCATATGCAGGGTCATACAAGACAACAAGAAATTCTTTAATCCAAGTTTATGAGCTTAATAAGAAGATGACAGTCCTCAAAAGCTAAACTAAAATGGAATAAAGTGTAGAATCATGAAATATATGAAAGAATCTGATATTGAAAACAAAAGAGGACTGTGATTCTATTATTAGAATAAGAAGTCAAGTACAATGGCTAGAAAATGTCTCTTAGATTGAACCACTAGTGCTCCAAATGTCTTTGGTTTTATAGTCTTACAAGATGAAATCTAGATCCTTGAAAGATGGATCAGATTTGCTAAAAATAGTCAAATCAAAATAGATACAACAAGTGTAGGATGAGATCCTATAAAAATGGATCTAGAATACTAAAAATGGAAAGTCAAAACAAAATAGGAAAAGATCCTATCTAAGGAGTCAAACTCTATCTTGATAGCCTTCATATCTTCCAAACTCTTTGACAGATGTAGAAGACCTTCCAAGGTTGATGAATCTTCATAACAAATTCGAATTTGCCACCTTTGGCAAAAAAGACAATTTTTTGCTCATGAACTAGTTCACCATTTTCACTTTCCCACCTTCTTAAACATTAAGTACATCAAGATAAAACCTTAAATATGATGTATTTAATTATTATGCATCTTTAGAAACAAACCTCGAAAGATTTGGTTGAGAAAAAGTCAAATCTGGGCAAAAATACGACCTTGTTGCCATGTAACAGGTTTCACCAGCTAATTTTCCCTGAATCAACCCCTTTAGCTGGTGAAAATAAGAGCTTTCACCTGCTAACTAGAAAAGTTCAAGGTGGAATAGCTGGTGAAAGCACGGATTTTTTAAATGAAAACTGCCTTGGGAAAAATTGAATTTCTGAGTCGTGGAGAGTCCGGTGTACATGCTTGAATAGTCGATTGACATCTAGAAATCCTAATATTTCCAATGGTACTTTAAAATCTTCATTTAGATATTAGGAGAGAAGTCAAAATTCCCTCGAAATATTAGGCATCCATTTTCAAAGGTTCTTTTCAATGTCCTTTCGTTCAGAAAATTTACAGGATTCGTTGCAAACACTGCCTCTAAATGAGGAAACCCCACTAAAACAAATACACCTCAACCCTCATGGAAAGCTTCAAAATCTTGAATCATCACCTTGACGTTTCCTATGCATTTGATACTGCAATCAACTGCTCTATCAATTTTTTCTACAATTACCTCTTAAATGCATACAATATTTTTCACTTGATTCTTCTTGTTCAATTTGAGCTCTCTTTCAGCCTTTTCTATGTTTATTGCACTCTATATTTTCTTTTCATTGATGTGTGGTGTTAGTGGAAGTTGTACCAAGATGCCATGTACTTCATGATCAACTTTCAGGTCAAGAGTTGCATTCAGAAGATTTTCTTCTGATACATCTCCTGGTAAGTCTGCATTAATGGATTTTAAGCTAACCTCTGCACATGCTTTCCTCTTCATGTGTACATAAGTCTGGGAATATTCCTTCACACCCACAATTATAACAGCCAAAGTAGGCACCTTGCCATATTTCTGGGAAACGTCTTGGGCGACCTTGTTGTGAATAGGTTGGGCAATGGATTTCCCCAGTAGCAACCCACTTCACTTCCTCGCCATCTACCACTCAAAACCATGTTGATTTGCACACGGTTGACATGGTAATTCTCTGACATAGACGGGCTGGTGCTGGTGAAAACTCTTTGTGTTACCGATTTGAACATGAAACCGTATCATATTACCTATGGACACCATGAATTCAAAACAAAAGATATTGATTTGATGTCGTGGGGTGGCAGGTACTTTCTCCTCTGTCTCTAATGATGAATGTGAATTCGTCATCTCCAACCCTATCACGTCTGTTGCATGAAATCAGAAGAACGATCTGCCATAATGTTCTATTAAAACATGCACAAATAGTATCATCATCATCTTTTGTTTCAACTAGCGCTCCATAATGATTGTGTGACGTGTGTCGAGCGTGTCCCTTTTTGAATTTGGAACCATTAAAGTGAAATCCATGTTTAGCACTTTCACTAGCTTACTTGCCTACAGGGAGTACACCTTAACTGTTGAAAGCCAAGGCTTTCACCAGCTAATCATCAACTTAGCAACATATGTTAGCTGGTGAAAAGCTTTTTTCACAAAATTTAAAAACAACCTTTTGGGGATCAATTTATTTCTAGGGTACAATTTTAAATCCTATGTTTTGACACTTTTAAAATATAAAAATTTATATAGAATCCTATTAATGACCATGCTATCACCTACAAAATGAAACACATTGACTGATTCATTTTGGGAGCTAACATTTGGATCCAACTGGGATGGATACATCCCTGTGAGGTCACAAAGAACCTAGTAGTTCCAGTTGCCTTTAGTATTGGGCATGGAGTCATCTAGCCTGTGCAACTGTTCCTCTGCAAACCTGCAACCTGCATGTATATTTTCTGCTTATTCATGAACTCAACAAATGAAAAAGATCTAACTACTCATATGGCGAGCTTATTCCTCTACCTATCCTTACTGCTAACCAAATCTGAAATTTGGTCAAGTAAACGCAGATTTCCATAACATCCATTTGAGCAACTTCAAAACCGTGATGACTTTATCTCTATCACTGCTTAATAGAAAATAACTGAAACATATCAGCAGTAATAAATAAGCTTCCAGAAATTCATACTCACCCATGGATATTGATGAATGAATGAAATCTGGAACTTTTAAAGGGTCTGAAATATATAATTCTATCAAATCATCCACTGGGTCTCTAAAATCAAGATCATAAGCATTTTGATTCATGAAAAATGACTGCTCTTCAATGATTGGCTCTCTCTTTGTAGATAGATGTCTTCCTTGATAGTTTCCTTGTTGTCCCAACTGAGAATTGAATTGTTGTTGGCTGCCTGCACTAGTCTCTGTGTTTAAAGAAAACTGTTCAACCTCTGTCGAAGGAGAAAAAAAAATCAACTGTTGATCTGAACTTTCTAGCACACCATCTCCTTCTTCATATATGCTAAAATCTTTCTTTGTCTGCAAATCTGGAAACTGTAGGCTACCCTCATCATATACTACAGATCTAAAATTGTTACTTGCTGATGTGTCAATCTGACAATCATCTTTGGGGTTTTCAAAAGGGACAATCTCGTCTTTATAACAACCTAAGTCAGTAGATGCATTTGATACAATATCAAAAGCATCAATGCTACGGTTATTCTCCCAGAGATCACCAATATCTTGGTTATAATGATAGATGTCCCTTATTTCAACATACTCTTCAAAGCTATCATTAACCACATCATATATACATTTATGATCATCTTTGTGCTGAACAGTAGAACTAAATGAAATTCCATAAATAACCAAATCTTTAGAAACCTCAACAACTTCCTCTCCATCGTTATATTTATCAAATATAGGAAGATCAGGAAACATTTCTAATGACAGAGATGAAAATGGTGGCATAGAGTTAGCAGCAATAGGATTCTGAGATAGATTTTGAGAAATATCACTTTGTTCCTCATCATAATTGTAGCTTCCCTTGATACACAAATCTGAAAACTGTGAACTACCTTTAATGATTTCAATGGATGTATGACCAACAGAAAAATGATTTTCATGATTCTCAACTAAAGAAATTAATTCTTCAGATGGATGAAAATTAGAGATGATGTTAATGGGAGAATATTCATCTCCTTTATTATCCATTTCTAGTTCGTTTTGATGGAAAAACACATTATCATGAAGATCATTTGGGAGTTGTTGTAGGATATGAGGGAGAAATTCTTCTCTATTTTCATTTTCAACTTTATTATCCAATCCATATTCTTCACAGCAATTACCAAATAAAAACTGCTCCAAAAATAACTTTTTGCAACGCTCATTGAATACTCTGTGAAAATTTTCTAAAGATGAAATGCTTGAAGGAGGTAAAGAAAAATACCATCTACGTGCATCACCTTCCAATGAATGCATGAACATTTTCATACGAACATCTTCATGTTGCAGATCTAGTAGATCCATGCACTCATGAAACTTTTTGAGGTGTTCTGCAGGATTATCTTCTTTTTCCTCTTTGAAGACAGGTAGAAAATCTCCCCATTCTGACATATGGGGTACTGAATGTGGGAAACCAGAAATTGAAGAGAAGTCTAGAGGAGCAAACCTCCGAGCCGAAAGAGCAGCAAATGATTTTGACATTTGAATGTCGATGAGTCGCCACTAAACTCGTCCTTCATGGAGTCGTCAGATAGATGATTACAACCATAATAGTGTCCAGGCTTTATCTATCATCAATGTTGGATCTTGTGTCGTCTCCCAAGGAAGCTAAGATTCAATCTCCTCTCCCCGGCAAGGGCGCCAATTTGCTATCACTCCAAGAAACCCTTTGTGGTTGTAGACCAAAGGTGCTTGGTAACTTAAGAATATGGTAGATTTTTATGCTTGGAACAATAAGATAACTCAATATCTAATGAAAGTAACCACTCATCATGTATCTGAATAAAACAGTGCTTTTAGAGAACAATAATCAGACAACAGAGTTGAAAAAAGGGGATGAAGAATACTAGTCCAGATAACCAAATACAACCATATGCAGGGTCATACAAGACAACAAGAAATTCTTTAATCCAAGTTTATGAGCTTAATAAGAATATGACAGTTCTTAA
The DNA here is from genome assembly GCA_000966675.3 of Picea glauca. Classification (NCBI taxonomy): domain Eukaryota; kingdom Viridiplantae; phylum Streptophyta; class Pinopsida; order Pinales; family Pinaceae; genus Picea; species Picea glauca. The sequence goes on from JZKD02S0867744.1 coordinate 1,102,906, forward strand.
AAGCTAAACTAAACTAGAATAAAGTGTAGAATCATGAAATATATGAAATAATCTGATATTGAAAACAAAAGAGGATTGTGATTCTATTATCAGAATAAGAAGTCAAGTACAATGGCTAGAAAATGTCTCTTAGATTGAACCACTAGTGCTCCAAATGTCTTTGGCTTTATATCCTTACAAGATGAAATCTAGATCCTTGAAAGATGGATCAGATTTGCTAAAAATAGTCAAATCAAAATAGATACAACAAGTGTAGGATGAGATCCTATAAAAATGGATCTAGAATACTAAAAATGGAAAGTCAAAACAAAATAGGAAAAGATCCTATCTAAGGAGTCAAACTCTATCTTCATAGCCTTCATATCTTCCAAACTCTTTGACAGATGTAGAAGACCTTCCAAGGTTGATGAATCTTCATAAGAAATTCGAATTTGCCACCTTTGGCAAAAAGGACAATTTTTTGCTCATGAACTAGGTCACCATTTTCACTTTTCCACCTTCTTAAACATTAAAGACATCAATATAAAACCTTAAATCTGATGTATTTAATGACTATGCATCTTTAGAAACCAACCTCGAAAGATTTGGTTGAGAAAAAGCCAAATCTGGGAAAAAATACGACCTTTCTTCCATGTAACAGGTTTCACCAGCTAATTTTCCCTGAATCTGCCCCTTTAGCTGGTCAAAAGCAGAGCTTTCACCAGCTAATTAGCAAAGTTCAAGGCAGAATAGCTGGTGAAAGCACAGATTTTTTAAATGAAAATTGCCTTGGGAAAAATTTAATTTCTGAGTCGTGGAGAGTCTGTTTTATATGCTTGAATAGGTTATTGACATATAGAAATCCTAAGGTTTCCAATGGTACTTTAAAATCTTCATTTGAATCTTGGGAGGGTAGTCAAAAGTCCCCCAAAATATTAGGCATCATTTTTCAAAGGTTCTTTTCAACGTCCTTTCATTCAGAAAATTTACAGGATTTGTTGCAAACATTGCCTCTGAATGAGGAACCCCCACTAAAACAAATACACCTCAACCCTCATGGAAAGATTCAAAATATTGAATCATCACCTTGATGTTTCTTGTGCATTTGATACTGTAGTCAACTCCTCTATCAGTTTTTCCTGCAATTACCTCTTCAATGCATACAAAATTTTTCACTTGATTCTTCTTGTTCAATTTGAGCTCTCTTTCAGCCTTTTCTATGTTTATTGCACTCTATATTTTCTTTTCATTGATGTGTGGTGGTAGTGGAAGCTAGACAAAGATGCCATGTACTTCATGATCAACTTTCAGGTCAAGAACTGCGTCCAAAAGATTTTCTTCTTATACATCTCCTGGTAAGTCTGCATTAATGGATTTTAAGCCAACCTCTGCACATGCTTTCCTCTTCATGTGTACATAAGTCTGGGAATATTCCTTCACACCCACAATTATAACAGCCAAAGTAGGCACCTTTCCATATTTCTAGGAAACATCTTGGGAGACCTTGTTGTGAATAGTTTGGGCAATGGATTTCCCCAGCAGCAACCCACTTCACTTCCTCACCATCTGCAACTCGAAACTAGGTTGATTTGCACACGGTTGACATGGTAATTCTCTGATACAGACGGGCTAGCGCTGGTGAAAACTCTTTGTGTTACCAATTTGAACATGAAACCGTATCATATTACCTATGAACACCATGAATTCAAAACAAAAGATATTGATTTGATGTCGTAGGGTGGAAGGTACTTTCTCCTCTGTCTGTAATGATGAATGTGAATTCGTCATCTCCAACCCTCTCACTACTTTCGCATGAAATCAAAAGCATGATCCGCCATAATGTTCTATTAAAACGTGCACAAATGGTATCATCATCATCTTTTGTTTCAACTAGCACTCCATAATGATTGTGTGACGTGTGTCGAGCGTGTCCCTTTTTGAATTTGGAACCATTAAAGTGAAATCCGTGTTTAGCACTTTAACCAGCTTACTTGCCTGGGCAGAGTACACCTTAACTATTGAAAGCCAAGGATTTCACCAGCTAGTCATCAACTTAGCAACATATGTTAGCTGGTGAAAATATTTTTTCACAAAATTTAAAAATAGCCTTTTGGGGATCAATTTATTTCTAGGGTACAATTTTAAATCCTATGTTTTGACACTTTAAAATCTAAAAATTTATATAGAATCCTATTAATAACCATGCTATCACCTACAAAATGAAACACATTGACTGATCCATTTTGGGATCTAACATTTGGCTCCAACTGGGATGGATCTGTGAGGTCACCAAGAACCTAGTAGTTCCAATCGCCTTTAGTATTGGGCATGGAGTCATCTAGCCTGTGCAACTGTTCCTCTGCAAACCTGCAACCTGCCTGTATCTTTTCTGCTTATTCATGAACTCAGTGAATGAAAAAGATCTAACTGCTCATATGGCGAGCTTATTCCTCTGCCTATCCCTACTGCTAACCAAATCTGAAATTTGGTCAAGTAAACGCAGATTTCCATAACATCCATTTGAGCAACGTCAAAACCGTGACGAATTTATCTCTATCACTGCTTAATAGAAAATAACTGAAACATATCAGCAGTAATAAATAAGCTTCCAGAAAGTCATACTCACCCATGGATATTGATGAATGAATGAAATCTGGAACTTTTAAAGGGTCTGAAATATATAATTCTATCAAATCAGCCACTGGGTCTCTAAAATCAAGATCAAAAGCATTATGATTCATGAAAAATGGTTGCTCTTCAATGATTGGCTCTCTGTTTGTAGACAGATGTCTTCCTTGATAGTTTCCTTGTTGTCCCAACTGAGAATTAAACTACTGTTGGCTGCCTTCACTAGTCTTTGTGTTTAAAGAAAACTGTTCAACCTTTGTCGAAGGAGAAAACAAAATCAACTGCTGATCTGAACTTTCCAGCACACCATCTCCTTCTTCATATATGCTAAAATCTTTCTTTGTCTACAAATATGGAAACTATAGACTGCCCTCATCATATACTGCAGATCTAAAATTGTCACTTTCTGATGTGTCAATCTGACAATCATCTTTGCGATTTTCAAATAGGACAATCTCATTTTTATAACAACCTAAGTCAGTAGATGCATTTGATACAATATCAAAAGCATCAATGCTATGGTTATTCTCTCGGAGATCACCAATATCTTGGTTATAATGATAGATGTCCCTTATTTCAACATACTCTTCAAAGCTATCATTAACCACATCATATATACATTTATGATCATATCTGTGCTAAACAGTAGAACTAAATGAAATTCCAGAAATAACCAAATCTTCAGAAACCTCAATAACTTCCTCTCCATCATTATATTTATCAAATATAGGAAGATCAGGAAACATTTCTAATGACAGAGATGAAAATGGTGGCATAGAGTTATCAGCGATAGGATTCTGAGATAGATTTTGAGAAATATCACTTTGTTCCTCATCATAACTGCAGTTTCCCTTGATACACAAATCTGAAAACTGTGAACTACCTTTAATGATTTCAATGGATGTATGATCAACAGAAAAATGATTTTCATGATTCTTAACTAAAGAAATTAAWTCTTYAGATRGATGAAAATCAGAGATAATGTTAATGGGAGAATCTTCAGCTCCTTTATTATCCATTTCTAGTTCGTTTTGATGGAAAAGCACATTATCATGAAGATCATTTGGGAGTTGCTGTAGGATATGAGGGAGAAATTCTTCTCTATTTGCATTTTCAACTTTATTATCCAATCCATATTCTTCACAACAATTACCAAATAAAAACTGCTCCGAAAAGAACTTTTTGAAATGCTCATTGAATACTCTATGAAAATTTTCTAAAGATGAAATGCTTGAAGGAGGTAAAGAAAAATACCATCTACGTGCATCACCTTCCAATGAATGCAAGAACATTTTCATACGAACATCTTCATGCTGCAGATCTAGTAGATCCAGGCACTCATGAAACTTTTTCAGGTGTTCTGCAGAATTATCTTCTTTCTCCTCTTTGAAGATAGGTAGAAAATATCCCCATTCTGACATATGAGGTACTGGATGTGGGAAACCAGAAATTGAAGAGAAGTCCATAGATCCAAACCTCCAAGCCAAAAGAGCAGCAAATTCTTTTGACGTTTGAATGTCGTGGAGTCACTACTGAATTCATCCTTCATCGAGTTGTCAAATAGATGATTACAACCATAATAGTGTCTAGGCTTTGTCTATCATCAAAGTTGGATCTTGTGTCATCTCCTAAGGAAGTTGAGCTTCAATCTCCTCTCCCCAGCAACGGCGCCAATTTGTTATCACTCCAAGAAACCCTTTGTGGTTGTAGACCAAAGGTGCTTGGTAACTTAAGAATATCATAGATTTGTATGCTTGGAACAATAAGATAACTCAATAGCTAATGAAAGTAACCACTCATCATGTATTTGAATTAATTAGTGTTTTTAGAGAACAATAATCAGACAACAGAGTTGAAAAAAGGGGATGAAGAATACTAGTCCAGATAACCAAATACAACCATATGCAGGGTCATACAAGACAGCAAGAACTTCTTTAATCCAAGTTTATGAGCTTAATAAGAAGGTGACAGTTCTTAAAAGCTAAACTAAACTGGAATAAAGTGTAGAATCATGAAATATATGAAAGAATCTGATATTGAAAACAAAAGAGGACTGTGATTCTATTATCAAAATAAGAAGTCAAGTGCAATGGCTAGAAAATGTCTCTTAGATTGAACCACTACTGCTCCAAATGTCTTTGGGTTTATAGCCTTACAAGATGGAATCTAGATCCTTGAAAGATGGATCAGATTTGCTAAAAATAGTCAAATCAAAATAGATACAACAAGTGTAGGATGAGATCCTATAAAAATGGATCTAGAATACTAAAAATGGAAAGTCAAAACAAAATAGGAAAAGATCTATATAAGGACTCAAACTCTATCTTGATAGGCTTCATCTCTTCCAAACTCTTTGACAGATGTAGAAGACCTTCCAAGGTTGATGAATCTTCATAAGAAATTCAAATTTGCCACCTTTGGCAAAAAAGACAATTTTTTGCTCATGAAATAGGTCACCATTTTCACTTTTCCACCTTCTTAAACATTAAATACATCAAGATAAAACCTTAAATCTGATGTATTTAATTATTATGCATCTTTAGAAACCAACCTCGAAAGATTTGGTTGAGAAAAAGTCAAATCTGGGCAAAAATATGACCTTGCTGCCATGTAACAGGTTTCATCAGCTAGTTTTCCCCGAATCCACCCCTTTAGCTAGTGAAAAGCAGAGCTTTCACCAGCTAACTAGCAAAGTTCAAGGCAGAATAGCTGGTGAAGGCGCAGATTTTTTAAATGAAAACTGGCTTGGGAAAAATTGAATTTTTGAGTCGTGGAGAGTCTGTTTTACATGCTTGAATAGTCGATTGACATCTAGAAATCCTAAGGTTTCCAATGGTACTTTAAAATATTCATTTAGAGCTTGGTAGGGCATTCAAAAGTCCCCCAAAATATTAGGAATCATTTTTCAAAGGTTCTTTTCAACGTCCTTTCGTTCAGAAAATTTACAGGATTTGTTGCAAACACTGCCTCTGAATGAGGAACCCCCACTAAAACAAATACACCTCAACCCTCATGGAAAGCTTCAAAATATTGAATCATCGCCTTGATTTTTCTTGTGCATTTGATATTGTAGTCAACTCCTCTATCAGTTTTTTCTAAAATTACCTCTTGAATGCATACAAATTTTTCACTTGATTCTTCTTGTTCAATTTGAGCTCTCTTTCATCCTTTTCTATGTTTATTGCACTCTGTATTTTCTTTTCATTGATGTGTGATGGTAGTGGAAGCTGGACCAAGATGCCATGTACTTCATGATCAGCTTTCAGGTCAAGAACTGCGTCCAAAAGATTTTATTTTGATACATCTCCTGGTAAGTCTACATTAATAGATTTTAATCCAACCTCTGCACATGATTTCCTCTTCATGTGTACATAAGTCTAGGAATATTCCTTCACGCCCACAATTATAACAGCCAAAGTAGGCATCTTGCAATATTTCTGGGAAACATCTTGGGCGACCTTGTTGTGAATAGGTTGGGCAATGGCTTTCCCCAGTAGCAACCCACTTCACTTCCTCACCATCTACCACTCGAAACTAGGTTGATTTGCACACGGTTGACATGGTAATTCTATGATACAGACAGGCTGGCACTGGTGAAAACTCTCTGTGTTACCAATTTGAACATGAAACCGTATCATATTACCTATGAACACCATGAATTCAAAACAAAAGATATTGATTTGATGTCGCGGGGTGGAAGGTACTTTCTCCTCTGTCTCTAATGATTAATGTGAATTCGTCATCTCCAACCCTCTGACTGTTGTCGCATGAAATCAGAAGCACGATCCGCCATAATGTTCTATTAAAACGTGCACAAACAGTATCATCATCATCTTTTGTTTCAACTAGGGCTCCATAATGATTGTGTGATGTGTGTTGAGCGTGTCTTTTTTTGAATTTGGAACCATTAAAGTGAAATCTGTGTTTAGCACTTTCACCAGCTTACTTGCCTGCAGGGAGTACACCTTAACTGTTGAAAGCCAAGGCTTTCACCAGCTAATCATCAACTTAGCAACATATGTTAGCTGGTGAAAAGATTTTTTCACAAAATTTAAAAACAGCCTTTTGGGGATCAATTTATTTCTAGGGTACAATTTTAAATCCTATGTTTTGACACTTTTAAAATCTAAAAATTTATATAGAATCCTATTAATGACCACACTATCACCTACAAAATGAAACACATTGACTAATTCATTTTGGGAGCTAACACATCCAATGTCACAATCCCATTTTATACAATTATGAGAAATCATTCTCTATATGTTGCAATCACAAAGAACAAATTATTTCAAGGTGTAATTATTGTGACTCATCACTAACAAACATAAGACCAGAATTGATCCAACAAAAGAATAAAAAATGTGGATAATTCAAATGGGCCATAATAACTATTTTACAAGTTTTCACAWTGWGTRCTATGCCCACAGATCAAATTYAGAGAACAATCCTAGCACTTACWTGAGCATTGTGCATGATAAKWTGGACAAGGAAAATACTTCTATACTAAGGTTGGGTAATAAGGAAAAGGATATTAGTAGTGCCATGAATMTCCCATTTTCTTTGATTGACATGCTTACACATGGACAGAARATTGGARKCTTTGACCATTTTAGCCTTTCCTTTCTAGGGATGGGTTCAAACTTYACTATGACTTCATTAGCTAAATGCCTCAAGGATCTTGAAGAACCAATGATGGATCAATATCGGTATTTTTTGTATAATATGGGAACATAAAACCACCCATTACATAATGATATATTGCAGCCAAATCTTATGAAAAAAAATTATACTACAAGTAATATGATATGCAAGTACCTAAGGTAAGTGTTGATAATACAAATGGTGTTAGGTCAAATAGAAAATTTCCACCAATATTATTTCTATAAATGGATAATTGTGTGGGTGATAACAAAAATTGTTGTGTTTACATTTGCATCCCTTTTAAGAGAAAGGTGAGTGTTTTAAATTGTTGAAGTTGTCTTCCTCCTCCCACAGTTATGGGATAATATGCCTATGTATAAGAAGTCAAAATCCCCATTGAATGGGTTAAATTCAATGATAGAAAGAGGGATATATAATGTCTTACTTTCTCCCAATACAAACATGCATTTTAAAAAGGAAATATGAGAAGGAAAAAAGGACATACATGATTCTTGATGTTTGTCCAACATATCCAATGGTTTTCACTTGACCTCGCTAATTCACCACCAACCTACAAAATCATCCAACAAAAAATACATTTCTCATTCTTTTATAAAATGATAAATAGAAACGTGTATTATTAAAGTCTTAATCTAATAGTCTTGAGAAGATTTAGATCCACAAAACCTCATTAACAGATGCAAAAGATATCTATAAACACAAATAATTGAGGGAAAAAGAAGATATATCTTTATTTATTGAAAGAGAGTTACAAAAATGATGATTACATTGAGATTCACCATTGTAATCCTAGCTCCAAAACCCAATGTCATCCTCCTCAGTCCTAAGTCCACCTCCATCGAACAAGCACGATATGAAACCATACCATGAGAAGATAACCAAGTGACTGACTAATAGTCCTCACCTAGGTTCATATCACACTAATGATGATGCCCAACATTCAACAATGGTATCCACTCAAGAATAAGAATCCTTGCTACAAATCACAAGAATAAGGATGCTTTTGTATGGACCTCCATTCCTTATCTTTGGTTGTCATAGTTATAGATTCTTAAGGAGCCAACAATGGGTTGCATGGCATGCAAAAACTGAAGATAAGGTCTATCCAACCATAGGTTGCATGGCATGCAAAAAAAGAATATAAGATCCAACTAACCATAGGTTTCATGGCATGCAAAAAATAAAGATAAGATCCATGCATGATATTCATCCAAACCTTTCGGATTTCATAAACCAGATGTTCTTGTGAATTATTATGCTTTCCAAAAATTTGAATTATCACGTGAATATCCTTTTGCTAATTAAATTATTTGTGAGAAAAATACTTGTGATTTGATAGTATATTTTGATATTCTTCATCCACTTTAGCCTATGGTGCCAAATAAAGGTGTTAAAAACACAAACATGAAGATATAAATGGAACTTATGGGAGATCGTTATCTCAAACAAGGTAAAAAACCATATTTTCGTAGTGATGGATACTTATAGAACATGTGAGGATCACAATTATTTCATCCCATATCTGATTGATGAATTCTTTGAATTCAAGATATTTGTGGATCCACACCTATTAGATGATAACTACAAGATAATGTATATTAAAGGATGCCAATACTTCAAATTCTAGCTCATTGATGGCACACTAGTTATGCAATATAAAGTCGTGGTTTGAGATGAGAAGTGATCACTTCCTGTTAATGTGTCGCATTAGTTACTTGATGGTTATCTAGACTTATCTATAGGGTAACCTCAACTATAAAATATATAGGTAAAATAAATTAATAAAGGATTAGAAGAATATATTTCATTCTGGAAAAAAGGGATTGACAAGAGAATACTAGGCTTTAGGAAGGGTTATATTATTGGAGATAATTCACACTCACCTAGTATATTTGTTCCTATGTTCTATGGTATAATTTGAGGGAACCACCTGGTCTCCCATGGTATGAGATATTCTCCCCTACATGAGAATATTTTACCCTAGTCAAGTGTGCCACCTCCTCTTCAGTCATTATTCAGTTGTACTTTAGTTAGATTAATGGAGTTGATTCTTGCATGGAAACCTTGGAATTGTCACCAAGTGTTGCATGATCACCTTGGAATCGTCACTAGGAGGGAAAATTTCACATGCATGAGGATAGGAAATAATTACACATGTGAATGCATGATATTCTCTTCTGTCCTATGCGGAGTAAGATCTAATTGCTCTGTGCATGTAGAATATTGACAGAAGACAATAAAGGAGAAGAAGAGTTGGTGGACGTAGCCTCTGGCAGGGGGTGAACCACGTATATCTTATGTTGTGGTTTTTTTGTGCTTTATGGTTGTCATATTGTTTATGTGATTAATGATTAGTGCATTGATAAATGCTTGGATGAATCTAATATGATAGCTTAGTGTTGGATAATGTGAATGAATGCTAGATCTGATCTATGTTGATGTGCTTAGTGCTTGAATGTGTTAGATCTGGGTAAATACTGCACTACTATGTTATTTAGGGTTTATCTGCACTATGAATAAAGGCTAAATACTAATGAACTATAATGGCTAAGTGCTATGTTAAGGTGTTATAATCACAGATCTGTGTCCCAGCTAAGGTTGTAGACACTAGAGTCATGCAACCACCCTTGCCTCTACCTCGGGTGAGACTTCATCTGCTTCATAGGTGTTGTCGAAAGGGCCGGTAGTTAGGGTTTTTTTGGTACATTGTTGAAGCGTTGAACCTTGGTTCTTCCCATGTGCCAACAAATGGTTCCATTTCCAGGACCTGTGACGCAAGTGTGCCCTCAGAGGCAACCCGCTCTCACCAGGACCTTCTTCTTCTTGCCCCGAAGAGTTGTAATACCCTTCAAATCCCATATCGAGACTTCTTGTCACCCACAGGACACTATATTGGTCTCCCGGTAATTGCTTCAGGAAATCGGGTTTCGCGGTATCGGCAACCCTGTGTGCACAGTTCACATGCAACTCAAAACCCCGAACCCCAATAGGTCAACGGGTCAACCTTTCCCTTCCGTCGGAGATTTCCCTATCGGGAAATCGCTATCCACGATGTCAACGCTCTGTATTTTCGAACCCGAGTGTCAAGGTCCCGATTCCTCGATACAGTGACACCTGTGTTCCACTAGCCTCCGAGGTCCTGCGCTGCCATGTCACCTCGGGATTTCGTGGATCGTGAATCCATGATACAAGTTTCCTTGTTGCCGGAAACCTCGAACGTCGAACCCCGATTCACCGACTCCTCAGGATCCTGCCCCACGTGTCCCTGCTTGAATCAACGGCTCCCGTAAAATCGAGAAATCGCTACTCGCGATTTCAACAAGTAGGGCTCTCACCTCGTCAACCGCCGAATGCTAATATGCGATGGCCTATTCTTTCGTGCGCCTGCGAGTTAACTCCCTCGCAGCTCCCCTCAGATCTAACAATTAGAGGGATTTCACGACTTTCCTCTATGCACCCTTGCCATTGATTTCTCCGCTTTGGAGATCTCCTCCGCTAGGAATTCTTCCACTCCAAAGCTCCGTCCTGGACGTGGAAATCCAACGGTGCAGATCTTATTCCTCCGTTGATCCGACGGTTGCTGTGCTTCCTCGAGCTTCCTGTGCTTTCATCCCAGACTTGGAAGAATTTGGATCTTTCAAAGGTTTAGACCTTTGCGTTTCTTCTCCTCTGCAATTCTCAACTTGAGTCTCGTTGATACGCGTAAAAGCACTGCCCTTCCTGAGCTTCGGTTCTCAAATCCTCAACGAATTCCTTGACTCTTGCACTCCTGCAGAGTCCCTACGCACACACGGTGCTATCTCTCCCGAGTTTTAATGAATACTCAGACCTCTTGGGGGATTTTGTCTTCCTTCTCCCTCTGATGGAGAATATAGATGCCTCTTGCTATCCTTATGCTCAAGCGACCTTCTCGCTGAGTCTTCGGGGTATCCAGTAACCCAGTGAAGGCTCCCTTAGTGGATGCCTCCTTCAGCTGCAAAACCTCAAAGAGTTCTCTTCATTTCGTGTCTGTCTATAACCTTCCTCAATGCCCTCCTGGCGGAGTCTCTTCTCCCACAGAACATTCAGTAGTTCTGGGTTCCTATGCACCTTTGCACCTGCTCAATGCCCTCCTGGCAGAGCCCTCAGAATCTTCAGTGATTCTGGTATTCCCTTAAGAACTCGCAGCAGAGTTCTTTCTCTCTGTGCACCACCATACACGTGCTCAATACCATCTTGGTTGAGCTCCTACAGAATCCTCAGTGGTTCTGTCGGCAACCATGTTTCAGCTACACAGTTATGCCTCCAAGGTATTTAGTAACCTTGAGGTCTTCTCCCAGAGTTGATGATTCCAGTTCATGTGCCACCTGGCTCATCTTCGTCTGACTCCTCATGAGTTTAGAAGTGCATGCTCCGTGCACTGGCGTTCAGAGTCCGCAACACTCTATCATACCCTCATGGCATGAAGCCTCAAAGAACCTCTTGAACCTGAAATCAAACACACTCCCTGCAATAGCATGATAACAACACACACATATACAGCATATACATGGAACACACACAGACATCCATTCAACACAGAACATGTGCAGGAAAAATTGATGTTTGTATTAAATAATGGCAAATGCCTGTATAATTTACAAGGGTGTTCCTGAGTTCTCCCTGCTCTTCAACTCAACCATCCCCTTTCTGCTCTACATGCATCCTCCTCAAAATGAGATCTCAGATCTCTTTTACCTAAAGTCCCTATCGAGCGCTTCCCTCCAGGATTTACCTACTTTAATTAATTACAATCAATGGTTGTCTAGTATGCTATCCAGAACTATATCTCAGCCAGATCTGCATTAAAGAAAATCCTATCTACAGCCTGCACAAAGGCATGGCTTTTATGGCTCACCAGCCTATGCATTAAATTTACATTCAATTCAATTTGAATGAGGACTGTGCCCCTCTCTCCAGTGTTGAATGCATACGCTCGCGTGGCTGGCTGGCTGTTGACGTGGAGAGATGCTCCTGCATCATACTCCATAGCTGCAAAAATCATGAGCTCTTGCTCATGAGCTTCCCCTATAGCTGTTGGAATCCTCCTGGGTCCCAAACAAGTGTTTGGAGCTTTCCATGTGCTCCATTATGCTATTGCTGCTACTTCTTCCGCTGTGTTGCTGCTACTGCTGCCTTTTCTCTGCCCAACTCCTCTTGGTTGGTAGTGTGCGTTGATCTCAACATCAGCTCCCTGACTTCCTCGATCACCTCATCCAGCTGTTCCAGTGGCTGATCCTGCTGTTGCAGTCTCCTTAGCTGCAAGAAATTTTGGCCATTGGGAAGATCATCACGATCTCCCATGCCTTCCTCTTTATCAGTCTCTGACTTTTCTTGTTGGATGTGCATTCCCTGCACTCTCACCCTTTCTTCCAAGGCTTCAAATTGATCCCACAGATCAGCAAAACAAATGTTGTCTGCTTCTTTATCCTCTGCTTCTACAACCTCCCCTGTTGCACTGTTTTTAGCTTCAGTGCTGAAAATACTGAGCCATTTCTTAGAATGCTCATCTTCCTCTTTTGCTCCTGCTTGAGCTTTTGCTATCAGTGCCATTTCTACAGCGCTCCTCTTTTTAGCTACTCGGCTGAAATTTTTGAGTTGTTCCTTAGAACAATCATTTTCTTCACCTGCTTGGGCATCTTTCAAAGTCTGCTTCAATTCTTCTTCTTCTTTGACAATCATCCCCAACTGTGACTATTCCCCCACTGCATCTGCATCATAAAATCCTGCCTCTTCCTGGGCAGATGGCAGGAATATGTAAATTCCCCCAATCTTTACACGAATCCTCAAATATTCTGTAGTCAGCTGCACCTGCTGATCCACATTTACCTTTGAGCTCTCTTACTCTGTCAGCCCCCCTGGCTGATTCAATTTCACCTGCTTATCCCTGCCCACCTGGAAATATGGGATGCTTCCACCACTTCCCTGGCAGATTATGAGATCTATCGATCCCATCTTCATCAGCGAGTCCTACTGAATTGAACTCTCCATTGAGTCCAGGAGACTTTCAGATAGTCTCAAGTTTTCACTTCTGCCCACCTGGCAGTTTGACACGCTTCCACTACCCTCCTGGCAGTCTTCATTGCTTTCACTGCCCTCCTGGCAGTCTTCAAGATCCTCAGCTGATCTCTGCTCATTGCCAAACTGGAAATGCAAAAGTTCTTCATTATCCTCCTGACAGTCGATGAGATCTTCAGCTGATCTCATATCTGTTTCCTTGCCCACCTGGCAGTATGGAAACATTTCAGTACCCTCTTGGCTGTCTATGAGATCCCTCAGTGGTTTCTCATCATTTCCCAATTTGCAACTTGAAATTCCTTGACCGTCCTCTTGACAGCTCGTGAGATCCATATCTGATCTCAACTCATTGCCCTCCTGGCAATATGGAATTTCTTCTTTTCTGTCCAACCGACAGTGCTTGAGATCATCAGACGACCCCAATTCAAATTTTTCATCTTCGTCATCATCATCAAGACCTTTTCCAATCTCTTCCCAACAGTAACTAATCATCTCTTCCTCTGTGGTCTTGAGGCCTTCAGCGTACCTCAACCATTTCTTTAACAGCCTGCGCTGTCTCATGACCATCAACAACTTGACTGGCCACTTTACTTGCGGCTTCTACATGGGCCATTCATAAACCCATCTCTGCTTTTTATCTTGCCGCATCTTCATTTTGAGCCCCCCCATCTCTCACTTTATGTCCGCGAGCTCCTTATCCAGTTCCGTTGCACTCCTCAGCTTTGGAATTTTCCTTTCAGCATGCCTATGGTTTTCAGTAACCATGGTGTCATCTCTGTCTGCCTCCCTGGTGACCCTGCTGTTGTCACTACTGTAATTCTGAGTGCTCAGCTTCATCTTCTCACAGTCCTTCTGACTGTCTGCTCAATTGCTGCCTACCTGCAAACAATCTCCCTACAGAGTCCTCCAGTAACTCTGTCTTCTTCCAGCTCTCCTCTGTCCGCAATATACGAAAAAAATTTCGGCTCTGATACCACTCTGACGCAAGTGTGCCCTCAGAGGCAACCCTCTTTCACCAGGACCTTCTTCTTCCTGCCCTGAAGAGTTGTAATACCCTTCGAATCCCATATCGGGACTTCTTGTCACCCACAGGACACTATTTTGGTCTCCCGGTAATTGCTTCGGGAAATCGGGTTTCGCGGTATCGTGAACCCTGTGCGCATAGTTCACATGCAAATCAAAACCCCGAACCCTGATAGGTCAACGGGTCAACCTTTCCCATCCATCGGAGATTTCCCTATCGAGAAATCACTATCCACGATGTCAACGCTCTGTATTTTTGAACCCGAGTGCCGAGGTCCCGATTCCCCGATACAGTGACACCTATGTTCCACTAGCCTCCGGGGTCCCGTGCTGCCACGTCACCTTGATATTTCGCGGATCGTGAATCCACGATACAAGTTTCCTTGCTGCTGGAAACCTCGAACGTCGAACCCCAATTCACCGACTCCTCGGGATCCTGCACCACGTGTCCCTGCTTGAATCGACGGCTCCCGTAATATTAGGAAATTGCTACTCGTGATTTCAACGAGTAGGGCTCTCACCTCGTCAACTGTCGAATGCCGATATGCGATGGCCTGTTCTTTCGTGCGCCTGCGAGTTAACTCCATTGCAGCTCCCCTCAGATCTAACGGTCAGCGGGATTTCGCGACTTTCCTCTGCGCACCCTTGTCGTTGATTTCTTCGCTTTGGAGATCTCCTCCGCGAGGAATTCTTCCGCTCCAAAGCTCCGTCCTGGACGTGGAAATCCAACGGTGTAGATCTTCTTCCTTCGTCGATCCGACGGTTGCTGTGCTTCCTCGAGCTTCCTGTGCTTTCTTCCCAAACCTAGAAGAATTTGGATCTTTCAAAGGTTTAGACCTTTGCATTTCTTCTCCTCTACAATTCTCAACTTGAGTCTCGCTGATACACGTAAAAGCATTGCCCTTCCTGAGCTTCGGTTCTCGAATCCTCAACGGTTTCCTTGACTCTTGCACTCTTGAAGAGTCCCTACGCACACACGGTGCTATCTCTCCTGAGTTTTAACAAATACTTAGACCTCTTGGGGGATTTTGTCTTCCTTCTCCCTCTGATGGAGAATATAGATGCCTCTTTCTATCCTTCTTCTCAAGCGACCTTCTCACTGAGTCTTCAGGGTATCCAGTAACCCAGTGAAGGCTCCCTTAGTGGATGCCTCCTTCAGCTGCAAAACCTCAAAGAGTTCTCTTCATTTCGTGTATGTCTACAACCTTCCTCAATGCCCTCCTGGCGGAGTCTCTTCTCCCACAGAACATTCAGTAGTTATGGGTTCCTATGCACCTTTGCACCTGCTCAATGCCCTCCTGGGAGAGCCCTCAGAATCTTCAGTGATTCTGGTATTCCCTTAAGAACTCGCAGCAGAGTTCTTTCTCTCTGTGCACCAACGTACACGTGCTCAATACCATCTTGGCTGAGCTCCTATAGAAGCCTTAGTGGTTCTGTCGGCAACCATGTTTCAGCTACACAGTTATGCCTCCAAGGTATTCAGCAACCTTGAGGTCTTCTCCCAGAGTTGATGATTCCAGTTCGTCTGACTCCTCACGAGTTCAGAAGTGCATGCTCCGTGCACTGGCATTCAAAGTCTGCAACACTCTGTCATACCCTCATGGCATGAAGACTCAAAGAACCTCTCGAACCTGAAATCAAACACACTCCCTGCAATAGCATGATAACAACACACACATATACAGCATATACATGGAACACACACAGACATCCATTCAACACAGAACATGTGTAGGAAAAATTGTTGTTTGTATTAAATAATGGCAAATGCCTATATAATTTACAAGGGTGTTCCTGAGTTCTCCCTTCTTTTCAACTCAACCATCCCCTTTCTGCTCTACATGCATCCTCCTCAAAATGAGATCTCGGATCTCTTTTACCTGAGGTCCCTATCGAGCGCTTCCCTCCAGGATTTACCTACTTTAATTAATTACAATCAATGGCTGTCTAGTCTGCTATCCAGAACTAGATCTCAGCTAGATATACATTAAAGCAAATCCTATCTACAACCTGCACAAAGGCATGGCTTTTATGGCTCACCAGCCTATGCATTAAATTTACATTCAATTCAATTTGAATGAGGACTGTGGCCCTCTCTTCAGTGTTGAATGCATACGCTCACACGGTTGGCTGGCTGCTGACGTGGAGAGATGCTCCTGCATCAACCTGAAACTATGATTGTTGGGAATTGAGGAAGAAGAAGCTCTATGTGAAGATCTTTGAAGAAGCTCTATGCGAAGATCTCACCTAAAACTATGAACTGAAGAAAAGAAAGCTTTGTGCGTAGATCTTTTTCCCTAGTGCGTAGTTTTCTACTTAACTTATGAAGCTCTGTGCTATGAAAAAAGTCTGATTTGAAGAAAAGAGGTAAGATCTGAAAGATTTGTGCTTTGACAAAGCTAAAAGTGAGAATGTTTTATTAAAGAGGTAAGATCTGAAATATTTGTTCTTTGTTAAAGGTAAGATAAGTGAAATTTTGTTTTTCGAAAGTATGGATCTAGGTATGTTTGATAAATTTTGTCTTGGCTTGAAAAGTAGAGCACAGTTAGAAGAAGGAATATTTTATATGAGTAGATCTAATAAGACTAGTGAAAGATATGTTATTCCTATGCATAGAAAGAATGTTTGGACTAACAAATGGATGCAAAATCCTAGAAAGAAATTTTTGTAGGTTATCTACTATGATCCTAGTGCACAGTACAAGAAAGGTTGGGGATCATTTAAAAGAAAGCAAGGATTAACCCTTTGTTATAGTTGCAGAAGACCGAGGCATCTTGCTAAGGAATGCCTTGGTAGAAGACCTAGTTGCCTCTATAATAAAGATATGGACCATAAAGTTTTGGATTTCCCTAGAATGATTGCTAGGGTTGAAAAAATGAAAATGAGACAAGAAAACCCTAAGGAAGGTCAAGAAACTAAGACCATGGAAGAACCCTAGAAATAATCAGAGAATGTATTGCTATAGATGAAAGAAACCCTGAATGATCAAAATAATGTCAACTTATCCGAGATCTTCAAATAAAAAGAGTACATAGAAATAAGAATAGGAGACTTCGACATTAACTGTGTTCTGGATGAGGAAACATAGGTGAATATCATGACATAAAGAACTTGGGAAATTTTAGGAAATCCTGCTATGAGTCCTTCATTACGAGGAATAGGATTATTTAGAGGAAATCTCATAAACCTATGTGGAAGACTCACCCAGATACCTATGAGTGCTCATAGAACTTTGGCAGAGGAAGATTTTGAGGTTTTTAAATTCATTGAGAACAACACCCCGTTTTCTATGTTACTAGGAAAAACCTGGATGGAGAAAGATCAGACTAGAAGAAAAGAAGCGGAAGCCCTAGAACAGAAGAAGCAAGAATTAAAAGATTTCATGACTAGGAAGATAGTGCACTTAATTAAAGAACAGGAGAATAGAACGAAGTTGTTCAGAACCAAAAACTTGGATGTCAAAGTTGAAAGAACAAAAGAAGACTCACTGAAGAGTGAAGCATCTACGCCAGACAAAGAAGAAGTATTTCCCTTGAACCCTATGAAATAATCTCAACAAAGCGAAGTTACTATGCCAAAAGGAGACAATAATCAGAATGGAAAGAGAAACATCAAGACAAAGATCACAGGGAAGAAGGATAGAAATCTCAGTAAGAAGAGAGCAAAGATCGAAAAGTTACAGAAGGTTCCAGAGGGAACTTTGCAGAAAGAAAATTTGCAAAAATGGAACTTCGTCAGGATATCAGAACAACGCAACATGGCACTTCACCATGGTGAATCAATATAACCATTGAAGGCATTATGACCATTAGCCGAACTGTTAGAACAATAGTTATGACCAAAAATCTCGCCATCGAACTATTGGGACCGCGCCACAATGGATTGAACTGCATTGATGAAGGCCTCTTGTCCGTTGGAGTGATCTGTTACATCGTTGTCTACTTATTCCGTCGATTGTTGCACAAAGAACACTTTTGCAAATTATATCCAAGAGAACTCATTGCTATCACATTGTTTGTTGATATTGACACCTGTTCTATTGCATTGTGCATTCAGTTATTGACCTGAGTTATCCGATCTTGAGCGTGTATGTCGGATGAACTCAGCCCTGTGGAGAAATTATTTGAAGAAGTTCTAATTGACCTGATGGTTGAGAAAGTGATTTCCGCAGTAATTCAGGCCTCATCGACAAGAGGAGTGCAAGCCTCCCCATCGACTGCTTGCAGATTCAGACCATCCCAAGCTGCAGTAAAGAATAGAACCAAGCATCGAGATGACTTGGCAAATGCAAATATAATCCTGACTATCCTACCCAACTACATCCCTCCTCTGGCTGATGCAGTGAGTCGTGACAGTGTCCTGGGAGACTTTGATTACACCCTGGTTACTGCGTACCTCCCGAAGGGGATATGTGTAGTTAGAGCACAGCAGGATAAGATCACAACGTTGAAGTTCAACTAATTCAACCTAGGGGACCGCAAGAATAACAATATGCTCCCTCTACATAGGTATCTGACTAAGACAAAGGGAAAGAACTCAAAGATAATCCCCCAGCCATGGACTATGAACCTTGCGTAGTCCAACATCCTGAATGTGATGAAGATTCCACATTTTGGTATACACCAGGGGGTTAACGCGTGTGTGAAGCTCTTGCAGTCATGTTACCATGGAGGCTATCTATGGCTATATAGATGCATCATAGTCGATCCGACGTTGATCCATGGGATCACCAGATTGAGCATGCAGGAACCCGATTCACAAGACTTCTACCTAGGAAGGCTTCAGACTATGCCCTGGCACAGAGAATTAAAAATACGTATGGTGATGTAGAAAAGGGGATGCGAGGCTACAAGGTATCTTCCATCCAGAATGGCACAGTGCACCTGGACTTCTAGCTAATCGCAGGAAAGCTAGTGAGGAAGAAAAAACTTACATAGGTCACAGGATTCGTTGTTGACCTCGCCGGGAAGTGTGTAGAAGGACTCCATATGAACTGGGCGAGGTACCTGGTCAACCAGTTAGAGTTATATTGTCGTGAAGCTTAGGATCAGAGCTATGAGTTCCACTTTAGCTGGCTCTTGATCCTCATCACATTTACTGCTTGGGAGATGTCAGAAGGTGTGACCTTCCCGAACATTGAGTCATTCGAGCCACCCGTTGTGAAGTTCTCCACACTCTGGTACTCGAGCGATATGGGAAAATAATGGTAGGTGAACACAGTATTTCACATGTACTATCTCCACTTGAAGAGGGCTATTGGAATTGTCCCTCGCATGACACCGAACACCCTGCACCGGTTCAGACTCCTCATGAAGTTTCGCAAGATCATAGAGGAGGACCTCGAAGAGATAACCAAGGACTGGTCTGTAGAGCTTCTTATCCCTATTGACCCCGTAGAATTGTCCAACCCTGAACTAATTGGCAGCCCAGAGACCAGTGACGAAGAGAAGGATAAACCTAAACCTAGCAGAAGAAAGAAGACCGAAGAGGTACAAAACCTAAGCAGTGCATCAGAAGAAACTTCCTTAGAGTCACCTAGCCAAGGAGGTGATGAAAATGTAGATCAAGAAGAGATCAATGGAAAATAAGAGAAACAGAAGAAAGGTGAAGTAACACCGCCTGGGGATCTTATGGATGAGACTGATCCCTCTAAGAAAATGAAGGTTTCTCCCACGAAACCTTCTTCCTGAAAGAAAACCAGAGCTACCTTGACTAAGATGCAGACTGTGACCACGGTCGATGACATTGACTTCATCATCGCATCCATATCAGATGCTTCACAAGAGGTTATGCAAAACAGTGAAGCCAAGAAAGAAGCCATGTATGATAAAATTGAGGCAGAACTTAGAGGGGTACAACATGCCCTTCACTCCAGCTACACAGCTTCCACTACACCCTTGCCATCAAAAGAACCAGAGTTGGGACATGAGCCTGCCCAACTCCGCAGACTAACTGATGTGACCGAAGCTCGCCTTCATCGAGTGCAAGAAGAGAAATAATAGGCAACAATGGATCTGAAAAAAGAACAAGAGGAAATGGTAGAGCAACGTCAACTTGCACAAAAGGAGAAGGATGATCTTCAAACCAAGTTTGAAGAAGAGAGAGTGTAGATCAAGAAATAAAAAGAGAAGTTGCTCATAGAATAGCTTGGAGTCAAAGAATCAGTTGACAAAGAAATTCACTCTGTGACGGGCTTAGAGCTAAAGGCAGAAGACCTAGTGGAGCATCAAGTAGCAAAGCTCACAGAAGCCATCCAACAAATTCAACAAAGAATAGTAGAGTTCGAGCTATAGACAGTGCCAAGTACTCTGCAGGATGTGCGAGACAAAAGAGAAACCACTGCCCAAATCTTAGTTGAGAGGATCAGAACTTTAGCCCTGGAATGTAAACAACTAAGTAGTCACAGTGCGCAGACATATGAGAGACTTACTGAAGACCCTGAATTAAAGGAACTGGAGTCACAGCTCTAGGAGGTGAAGCAGCAAGAAGCAACAGTACAATCATAGTTGAATCCCCTATGAGTAGTTGAAAGGATGAAGCGATCGTAGGAACAATGCACTTCCCAACAACAGGTCCACACCATAGAGAGAAAAGTCATGGAAGTGACTCAGAGGCTTCAACCAATCCAAGATGCAGCATGCCAACTGTTTGAAGAGATTGAAGGTCATGGACCAGAGCTAGAACAAGTAGTCACTGCAGTTGAACAACGCTTAGAGGGACTTGTCAATGAAGGAGTTATCCAAGAGTTCGTCGATCAGGAGGCCTTGGAACAACAATAGGTCGAAGAAGCTAGAGCCAAGATCGAGGATTTTGAAGCAGAGCTACCCAGATCAGGGTGGCTCGAGACGAGTCACAGGTGAATGTTGGGGGCATGTTGGCCCTTGACCAAGTCTTGGAGATCCTTGGTCAATTTTGGGACTTCTTCAGCCTGTCGAAGCGGAGCGTGTTGAAAAGTCAACAAGAAATGTGTGTTTAATTTATTTTTCCCTTAAATAAATTGGACAATAAATATTAATATATTATCTCATAATTACTTGAAATAATTAACTGAAATGGAAAATCAGTTAACTATGGGAAATTCGAGTTCAAAGGTTGACTAGTGGGACATGGAAGTCGAATTAGTTGTAACTAAGTGACTTGAAGTTGTAACAGAGTTATAAGTGTAGTTATGTGAGTTGTGAAGTATTTTAACTTAGTCAAGTTAGTTAAGCTCAGCTGTACTTGTTGTAACTGAAATTACACTAGTGAGAGTTCATTGAATTAATTATTAATTAATTCACAATCAGTGATCTCACATGCAACTGAATATTTACCACTGTTAACTACATGCATGTCAGATCCAGTGGAGACCCAGTTGAAATAACAGGTGTAAGGGACAGTTTGGCTATCAATTGTGATTTGAGTGAAGTGCACTCATGCAATCACACACACATACTAGATGTGCCCATGAGCAATGCATAGCCTAGGCAAGAGGAATTTGAATCATTTGTAGGTTTTCCCTTAGCAAGGATTGTGCAGAGGAGGTAGGTTGTCTAGAGGCAGAGAATTGGCACATGTATTTGCTGATTTTTGTATGACAGTGTGAGATGATTGTATTGTACTGAGAGATATTGGATTAGATTTTTGTATGATATTGTTTCATGACGCATGATATACATAATATATGATAGTGGAGTTTTTAGATTTATTCTTTCCCAGTAAAAACACCTATGTTATGTGTGATTGATCTTTCTTCTTGATATTGCAATTGGCAATCATGTTTTAAATTCCACAAGAATATTTGTAGAAGAGATTATGTATTTAACAGTCACATATAATTGTTAGATCAGGAGAATCCAGGAAATACATAATTTGTATTAAAATTTCTACATGGTATCAGAGCATAGGAGATTGCAGAAGCTGAGTTTGTGACTGGATAGAATTCGAATTTCCAGAAAGACTTTCTTGGTGCTATAGCTGATTCAAGATCGAAATGGATTTCAATGGCTTGAGGTAGGAGTATGCACTCGAGGGCAGCTCGAACTACATTTCTTGGAAGGACAGGATGGAGGTAGTACTCGAAGACAATGGCTTGAAGGAATTCATTGACAAAGATTTTCCTAAGCCAGATGTTGCAGACGCTGCAAATCTTGATGCATGGAAAAAGAAAGTGGCCAGGACGATTCTATTGGAGGGAGTACGAGACCACATTATCTCTAGCCTCCATGGGAAAGACACACCACGTGCAATGTGGAAGACTTTGACAGATCTATTCCAAAACAGAAACGACCATAGGAAATTGGAACTCAAAGATAAACTCAGGAAGATCAAGATGGAGAAGGGTGACTCCATTCCAAAATATCTCATGAAGTTTATCTAGTGTCAAGATGAGCTGGGGAGTGTGGGAATAATAGTCGTTGATGATGATTTGGTGAGCTTGGCACTCCTAGGACTTCCCAAGAGTTGGCACAGTTATCAAGACTCTGTCAATGAAAGGGAAACAATGCCAGATTGAGAATGACTATGGTCGGATCTAGTGCACGAGGAGTTCAAGCAAAACACCAGAGATGGATCTTCATCAAAGCATGATGATGAAGAGGATTGTTCTTTGGCTACCAAGGAAAGGAAATGGAAGGGGAAGAAATTCCATTCAAAATCCATGTCTAAACGCAAGAAGCTGGATTTGTCCAAAGTGAAGTGTTTTCACTATTAGGAACATGGGCATCTCACTACTAACTATCCACAGAATAAGAAGAACAAGAAGGCTGCTGGAGCTGCAGCTGGTGAGGCCCTTGCCTCACAATTTGAACTTGACTTCTCCTTGATCACATGCATGGCGTCAAGTGAATTGGGATCGGTGTGGTATTTGGATAGTGGCACTTCCTTCCACATGACGGGAGATAAGGATCTTTTCAATGACTTGGAGGAGAAAGATCTCAAAATGCATATAGAGATGAGCGAGGATGGACAATACAGTGCAACTGGAATTGGTTCCATTACCTTCCAGAGGGAGTCAGGTAAACCATTTCAATTGAAAAATGTTATGCATGTTCTAGGTCTGAAGAAAAACTTGGTCTCAGTCGCAATGTTGGAAGATAGAGGCTATGACATTGTTTTCGACAGTGGAAAAGCTTTTCTGTGACATAAAACAATGGGTCAAGTCAAGAGGATAGGGATTCGAGTTAAAAATATCTACATGCTTGAGGTAGATGGATGCGCTGCCATGATGGGCAAGGTAGAAAAAGTGGTGAGCCAAGATGAGGGTGAACTATGGCACAGGCGATTGGGCCATCTTCATCTTGGAGCCTTGAATATCATGCAACAAATATCTACTGGACTTCCAACTTCCAATGGGAACACTTGCTTAGTTAGATCAATGCAAGGGTTGCACCATGGGGAAGTATGTAAATTCCACCTTTCATGAAAAGGAGAGCTGTGCTTCGGTGATTCTGGAGAGAGTTCACACAGACGTGTGTGGACCATTCTCGATTGTTTTAACAACAAAACATAAGTATTATGTTATTTTTGTTGATGAATTTTCTCGTAAATGTTGGATCTTCTTCATGCAGAAGAAGGATCAAACATTCTCAAAGTTCTGTGAGTTTAAAGCATTGGTGGAGAAAGAGTCGGGGAAGTAAGTGAAGGCTCTGAGGAGCGATAATGGTGGAGTATACATCTCTATCGAATTCAAAGACTTCTGCAACAAAGAATGAATTCGAAGAGAACTCATAGCGCCTCATAACCCACAGCAAAATGGGGTCGTGGAGAGGAAGAACAGAATGATCATGGGTGCAACACGAGCGATGTTGCATGATCAGGGCCTACCAATGCATTTGTGGGCGGAAGAATGCAACACTGCATTTTATGTGAAAAATTGTTGTCCTCATAGAGTACTTGGCATGAGTACACCTAAAGAAGCTTTCACTGGTAAGAAACATGATGTTTCTCATTTTAAGATTTTTGGCTCATCTGTTTATGTGCATATGACCAAGAATGCTAGGAAGAAGCTAGAGCCGACTGCTGAGGTTGGGATATTTGTGGGGTACACAAAAACACCCCATAATTATCGTGTGTATTTTCCTAATAGTAAGATGACTATTATGCAATAGGATATAAAATTTGATGAGGGGGAAGCCATGCACTTTTCGCTTGAGAGGGAACTAGACTTGCATGTAGAGGAGGAACTATTGGTTCCCAAAGATGAGTCTCAAGATGTGGATCAGCCAAATGAGGAGGTTCATGGAGTGGAGGATGCCACTCATGCAGAGACATCCATCAGAAATGGCAGAAATCGGACCACGGAAGCTGATAGATTGAGACTAGATGTTGCACAGAATGTAGGAGCCCCTACTTCACAGTGCAGATAGAGACAGTCTCCTGATCAATTTACTGGATACATGGCTCTCATGAGAAAATGTATTGTGACTGAACCATCTTCCTTTGAGGAAGCAGTGCAGGATCCCACTTGGGTTGATGCAATTGTGGAGGAGTATGACTCCATTTTCAAAAATAGTGCATGGGAAATTGTCCCAAGACCAGTCGACAAATCAGTGCTAGGTTCGAGATGGATCTACAAGGGTAAGCTTTTAATCATTGTTCTTTATGTTGATGATTTAATACTCACTGATTATGAGTAGTTAATACACTCATACAAGGAGAACCTTGCAAAGGAGTTCGAGATGAAGGATATGGGTCTTCTTCATTAATTCCTTGGATTGGAAATATGGCAGTGAGATGGTGAACCTTTTGTGTCTCAAGGCAAGTATGCAAGGGAGATACTAGGTAAGTTTCACATGGAGGGATGGAAACCCATGGATACTCCTCTTCCAGGAAACTGGAGGAAAGATGATGTTACTTCTGGGGAGGTAGTGGATGCTACTATCTATCGATAGTTAGTGGGTTCACTAATGTATCTAGTGAACACGAGACTGGACATTTTCTATGCGGTTAACTAGCTGAGTCAAGCGATGGTTAAGCCTACCAAGATCTTTTGGAAGGTGGGTAAGCATGTCCTGAGATACCTGGGGGTCACATCTGAGTATGGCTTATGGTACAGACAGATGGATGAGGTGAAGTTGCATGGCTTCACGGATGCATATTGGGCGGGAAGCCCAACGGACAGAAAGAGCACATCAGGGGGGATATTTAGTATCGTATCTACATTTGTTTCTTGGTACAGCAGGAAACATAGATCCATGGCACTTAGTTCAGTAGAAGCAGAATACATGGCAGTGAGTCAAGCTACATGTGAGGCTATCTGGATGAGAAAGATCTTGGTTAGTTCGTTTGGTTCTCATTTAGATCTGATAGTGATTCATTGTGATAATGATAGTTTCATTAAACTCTCGATTATTCTTGTTTTTCATGATAGATCTAAGCATATAGATATCCGGTATCATCATATAAGAGATTGTGTGCAGTGGAAGATCATGTTGCTTCAATACATTCCTACGAAAGATCAGGATGTAGACATTCTGATGAAGGCGCTCACCAGGAGCAAATTCGAATACCATAGAGATAGGATTGGAGTGAAGGATAATCCCTTTCTTGTTGAGAGGGAGTGTTGAAAAGTCAATAATAAATGTGTGTCTAATTTATTTTTCCCTTAAATAAATTGGACAATATATATAAATCTATTATCTCATAATTACTTGAAATAATTAACTAAAATGGAAAATCAATTAACTATGGGAAATTTGAGTTCAAAGGTTGACTGGTGGGACATGGAACTCGAATTAGTTGTAACTAAGTGACTTGAAGTTGTAACAGAGTTATAAGTGTAGTTATGTGAGTTGTGAAGTATTTTAACTCAATTAAGTGAGTTAAGATCAGTTGTACTAGTTGTAACTGAACTTACACTAGTGAGAATTCAGTGAATTAATTATTAATTAATTCACAATCATTGATCTCACATGCAACTGAAGATTTACCACTATTAACTACATGCATATCAGTTCCAATGGAGACCCAGTTGAGATAACAGGTGAAAGGGACAATTTGGATATCAGTTGTGATTTGAGTGAAGTGCACTCGTGCAATCACACAGAGTGGATGTTCCCATGATCAATGCACATTCTAGGCAAGAGGAATTCGAATCATTTGTAGGTTTTCCATTAGCAGGGATTGTGCATAGGAGGCATGTTGTTTGGAGGCAGAGAATTGGCACATGTATTTGTTGACTTTTGTATGATAGTGTGAGATGATTGTATTGTACTAAGAGCTCTTGGATTAGAGTTGTGTATGAGATTGTTTCATGATCCATGATATACATAATATATGATAGTGGGGTTTTTAGCTTTATGATTTGTCGGTAAAAGCACCTGTGTTATGTGTGATTGATCTTTCTTCTTGATATTTCAATTGGCGATCATGTTTTAAATTCTACAAGAATATTTGTAGAAGTAATTATGTATTTAACAGTGGCATATCATTTTTAGATCAGGAGAATCCAAGCAATACATAATTTGTATAAAAAAATTTACAGAGCGCAAGTCAAAGTGGAGATCGTGGGATCTTGGCCCCTTTTTAGGGTCTTTTTGGGTTTTGGGCTGATGTAACAAGTATGGGATGTCAGCCCGTGGGTTTACCCACGTTTAGGACCTTTTTGTAAAGTATAAATAGATGTCTAGTTGGAGTAAGTTAGGAGAGTATGGAGGCATCTATGTGATGTTATTCTACGTGCAAGTGATAGTTGTAAATGCTTCATACATATTGTGTTGAGAACTTGCAAAGCTAAGTGCAAGTGACTGTAAGAGAATGTGTAAAGGATTTGTGTTGTGACCTAGCTCAGGGAAGGAGGATCTAGCAAAGTGCACGCAGATCTCCTATCCTATGCAAAGTAGGATCTGATTGCTCTGTCCATGTAGAAGATTGACAGAAGACAATATAAGAGAAGAAGAGTTGGTGGATGTAGCCCCAGGCAGGGGGTGAACCATGTATATCATGTGTTGTCGTTGCTTTGTGCTTTATGGTTGTCTTATTGTTTATGTGATTAATGCTTAGTTCACTGATAGATGATTAGATGAATCTGATATGATAGATTAATGTTGGATAATGTGAATGAATGCTAGATGTGATCTATGTTGATGTGCTTAGTGCTTGAATGTGTTAGATCTGGGTGACTATTGCGTTGCTCTGTTATTTAGGGTTTATCTATGCTATGAATAAAGGCTGAATACTAATGAACTATAACTGCTAAGTGCTCTGTTAAGGTGTTACAATCACATATCTGTGTCCCAGCTAAGGTTGTAAACACTGGAGTCCTGCAACCACCCCTGCCTCTACCTCGGGTGAGACTTCATCTACTTCATAGGTGTTGCCGAAAGAGATGGTAGTTAGGGTTTTGTTGGTGCCTTGTTGAAGTGTTGAACCCTGGGTCTACCCTTATGCCAACAACTACTTAATTGATGACTTCATGGTTTATTAACTAGGACTAGGTGGTAGTTTACTCAGGTTTCTGTTAGTGCATGTTCACATGATCTCTAGAATCTCAACTATGGTGATTTATCCTCATGTAGCTTATATGTATTGTAAATTATTCACTCTTTGATTGTGGAATACAATTATTTCATTCTTTCTCCATTATTCTCTCAACTTTGCAAGTTTGATTTTCATTGTTGCTAGCTAGATTCTCTGTGCAATTTTCACTCCAATTTCACATGGTCTTAGAGCCCACATGTGCTAGGAAAAATGAGAAAAAACTCTCTCTTGTGGATATAGAAGATTGGAGCGACCATAGAGGATGGATTTTTCGTCAATAGTGATTCTAACCCCATACTACCACTTTGAATGGAAGCCAAAGATTATTATTCTTATCAAAATAAAATGTTTGTATCAAATCACTATGGGAACTAAAACAGATCCCAATTCCACTGATGAGAAATCTCATTTTCTCAACAGACAAGATATGGATTTTAGACTTATATGCTTGTCTATCTCTCTTGAATTACTATTCCATGTTGAATCATTAACAACTCCAAATGAAGTATGGAACAAATCAAAGGTCATATTTAGGAAAAATGACGATCATGAAGAATGCATGTTGGAGAATACCAAAGAAAATTCTGGAGAAAATACACCAGAAGAACAGGCTTCTTGACTTCCTCCTAAAGAGGATTTTAGACATAATACATACTATCATCCAGATGATATTTTTGATTTGATTTATTAAATTAATTCGAAAGTAAATTAGCATGCATATGTCGATCCTGTTATCCCCATTTTGTGGGCTAAATAAGGAGATCATGTCTCGAGGCCCTTGGTTTACAGGTATGGAGTTTCGACACACCACATGACTAGCATTTTCCACTTGCTAGAAGCCCGCTCTATCACCACATTTTGGATCCATCATTAGCACATCCACCACACCAACTAGATTCTGGAAAGCGCATGGGTCTTGCTCCATGCAGTACAAGTCAAGTATTGTGGCAGGTAATCACCATAATATTTGAGGCATTTAAGCATGTTGTATTGAATATGCTTTTGATTATAGAACGTTTGCTTGGACATTATGATTTTTAACCTGTTTCACCTTGGTGAGTATCATTAATTTCCTAGTAAGTGGCCAAATTTTTGGGAAGGGTGAAAATAGGGGTCTCTTGAGGTGTCATCGTACCATTCTCGACCATAATTATTACTTTCCTCTCATTGAATTCCCATCACATTACCTTATTCTAGGCCCTTTTACTTTAGTGACCCAAGAAGGCCATGTACCTCATTTCATGGGAAGAAGGGGTTGAAGGCCCAGGGGGATGGTGGATGGAAAACGATAAAATCCTAAAATATAAACCTTCCAGATGCTCTCCTAGACAGGTCTTGAGAACGATGAACTGCTTCTCTTAAAAATTGAAGGTCTTCAAAAGATCAAACACATAATAATATTGTGCTTGAATGAAAGACTAACCCTAGTGTGTTATAACTCTTTGATGGTTATCCCTATGGCACTTTATGGACCTCTTCTTTCAAGTGACACTGTGTTACTTCCCCTCAATCTAGATGATCCACTACTGGGAGTACAAATGTGTTTGGATAATTAATTAATGAATAAATGGAAATAAATGGAAATAAATGGGCTTGGAAAAAGGTTGCATTGAAGACAAAGGTGCATTACATGTTGTGGTGGGAAATCCCCCTACAGACTATCATTTAGGGTTATATTATGCATGCATATAAGACCGAAAGAATCCTACTTTATACCTTTGTCCCCGGACCTAATCCCCATTTCTTTTCATCAAATACATGGTTAGACCAACATACCTTGTTCTAGACGTTCGATGTCGATCCTTCTTCACACTTTATCTCTTGTTAGCAGCTCTCCTCCCAAGGCTGACCTGCATACAAAACAAGCAACAAACTACACATGCATTTTACCTACAGACTAATGGGTTAGAGATTCAAACATATATTTACTAAACTATGAAGAAATCATATAGTGGGACGGGAAAATCATTTCATTATTATTAACTTTAATGAATCAACTTACAATGTCAAGACTAGCCACTACTCCATGAATCCTGATCCTGGGCTCCTCTTCAAATGTCCTCCAACTTCTTTGCTTTGTATCTCTCTTTGCACAAGGATGGCTAAAGGGTTAGGACAATGGGAATGTGCAATTGGGTAGAGTTTCTTTACTCTTCTTCTCCTCCTCCAAATGGGACCCCTAACCCTTCTTTTATAGGCTAGAAGAAGATAGCTATTTGGATGAACCCTCGGCCATGCATGCCCGAGAGTTTTAGTTAACTAACCCAAAGCTGTATGTTCCATCGGAAACTTTCCTTTTTTTGTGCTTTTGTAGGTCCACGCGGGTTTTTTTAGGTCAGCTAGCATGTACACGCATTCAGTAATGGATTAGGGTGCATGGACCCTTATAAAAGAGGTTTTTTAAAGAGTTTTTCAACAATGCTTTGGCAAAGAAGGGATCTGAGATGGCCTGATGCAAGGTAAGCATGTATGGTGCAAATTAAGGTTATAATAGTACACCCTCTACAAAGGCACCCATAAGTGAGATAATACAAGCCCTTGTATGTCATGAAACTCATTGAACTATGAATTCTAACCCCCTATCCACTTCATCATCCACTACATGACCTTGAAGGGGCACCCTTGGGAGAATACCCTACTTGAGGGTTTTGGTCTACCCAATAGGACTTTTATGACACCCCTCCCATACCTAAACTTGGTCAATTATATAAGGTCTTTGAGCACTTTTTTAATTTGATGAGGTATTTTTAATGCACATGTTTAGGTGCCTTGTTTATTATATGTTTTCTTCACTTGCCATGATATTTTGACTTGAGATCCTTGGAGGACATACCTATCTTTTTTGCAGGACCTTGTTTGGTGACCAGTTTTGGGAGAAGAAGCCTATCTTGGGCTTCCATTGGGCTTGAAGTCCGCAGGTTGGATGCCAAGGGACCACATGTCGAATCACGATGACTTTCCTTTAGAGTCCTAGAACACACTTTGGAGGATATTTCCTAGCCCTCACATACCAAATGACTTGCCTAGGAGGGGAAAAACGTCACTCTTTGGTGATTGACGTCACTTAGGGCTGGGGTTGGTGATGATGGAGTTATTTTTCCTTGACACTTGACATCATTTGATGGAGATATCACATTGACTTGTGGGAAAATACTATAGTGCATGAGGATAATTCTTTTGGAGGACAAATGTTCCATCCCCAACCTCAACGATTTGTTAAATATGCCAAAATGTTTCTCTAAGGGGGTGACGTCATCTTATTTTAAGGGTTTCTAATGTGTAAAAGTGAAATTTGAATTTGTAAAGGGGAAAAGTAAGGGTTTTTGACCCCCTACTTTGTGGTTTACCCTAATTAAGTGGAAACTATATTTTAGACATTTTGTATAAATAGAGATCATGTGAACCTCATTTCATAACATAACTCTCCCATTGTGAGAAGTACTTGGCTGAAATTTTCACTATTCTTGGGCATTTTCTCTCCCTCTTTACATGTTGTCATGGCTTACTTTGATATTGGTG
>JZKD02S0867744.1:1153578-1172210 GCA_000966675.3 Picea glauca
TTCTCCTAATTACAAGACTAAATTATGAATTACATGATCTCTAACTCTCCAAGCTAATATCTCCATGAATAACATGATCCCCCTCATGAAGAGAGAACACTCTCTTTTATACATGAGAGTATTGAAGAGTGTCATAATTACAGATCCATTATTCTCTCAATCATTCTCAACTACTTTCCTATTATTAGAAGATATGATCCCTTCAAATCCTCCACACATCTCTCACATATCTTAAATAAGATATGCCATACAAATCTTCCATGATCTTCTCCTTTGACTATGCTTGAAGATGAAATTCGAATTTGAGGCTAGGTGGTAATATTTGACTTTGTTAAAATCTTTAGATATGCCTTCACACATCATCAAACTCATCCAACCTTGATATATAATGAAAATATGTTATTTTTCTAATATTTAATCACAAATTCACTTATAATACTAAAATGAATACAATGGAAAATAATAACGAGAAACCCAAGTATCATTATGGAAACGGTATGATGGAAGGTTAATGGGACTGTTAGCACCAATTCTTGCAAGAAGGGTGTTTCTCTATGATTTCAGGCCCTTGGTGTAAAATGCGAAGAAATGGGGTTTAAAAACCCATCAAATGCATTTTATTCAAAGGCCGCAATCATGAGCACCCAAGCGTAGCACGTGTAAAATCTCCATTTCGGGCTTAAAATCAAGTGAGCGGTCACTTTGTCTTTCAATGGAGAGGATCCACAGATGGGACAGATTGACAGCCATCAGGTAAGTTTGGGTCGCAGAGTTTGCACATGGTATAGCACAGCTCCTGATTGTAAAGCTTTCCACTCATTTTTTGTATTTTTGTAAGGATCGATGGTATAGCACAGCTCCTGATTGTAAATCTTTAATTTAACCTCTGGTTCTTTGGTTATAGTAGAACTTTTGAGACTTCTTTCTTAATGGAAGCGAGCTTCTTCTTTTCTTTTTCCCTCTAAATCTAAAAGCTCGGGCATGGATGATCCAGTCGAGTGTTGCATAGCTATATAATGTAGGTTTGATTATAGCAGTTCTGCAATCTTTTTAGGTTCATTTTGAACTTTATTCGGCTCTAAGAGGATCTCATATCCAATACTTTTCTTCTTTTGTAAAGACTGCTGGAAGACCAGATGTCCAAAGAAGACTTTATTTCCCCTCTCTTTCCCTCCACTTACTCACCACTATCATTATTACTGGCTTAAGTTAGGTGAAGACCTCATATGTCACTGTTGTTCCATCCCAGTTTTCTAAGTTAGAACGATATGGTTCTGAGTTTCTTTCCATTTGATCAACCTTTATAAACAAATCGTGACATAAAACTAATGGGTGTCAGGCTCTGCTCCTGCTGCAATCTAGGAGTGACTTCCGAATCCAACATTTCTAGTGTCGTTGTCAGGGACGAAGTTGAAAATTTTCCCCGAGATTGAATGACATTGAGCCTCTGATTCTGAAGGTGTATCAGGCATCAGAGCCTTTGAATATTGCTACTGTGCCCTTGGCGACTCCACTGTGGCAACTCCAATGTTTCCACATCGTTGTTTCAGTTATGGCTACTGTTAGCACACCTAAAAGCTAACCCAGAGGAGCTTTCTTGAGAAGGTTTTCAGTAGCTTCTTTCTCATCTTGAGAAGTTCCCTAGGGTAATGACAATGTTAGGATCTGGCCTTTGATGGTGAACAAAGAACAGTCACATTCAAAGCTACGCATCTTTCACCTGGTGACTCCATGATTCGAGAATCGGTCGGTGACTCCACTGTTTCGATATGGAAAATATCTTAGCTCAAAGGTTTGCTTTCTATGACTTTTCCCAAATAGTTGGTTTTCCTAATCCATTGCCTGATAGAGATGAATGGGAAGATATCC
This sequence comes from Picea glauca, assembly GCA_000966675.3. Lineage (NCBI taxonomy): Eukaryota > Viridiplantae > Streptophyta > Pinopsida > Pinales > Pinaceae > Picea > Picea glauca. Next base: position 1,155,448 of record JZKD02S0867744.1, read on the forward strand.
TCCCTAAATTTCAAGAAAAAAATTCGGAGGTACCAGCTGAGCATTTACTGGACTTTCATGAAGTTATTCATCTACTTAATATCATGCATGAAGATGTCCAAATTAAGATTTTTAGGTATTCATTAAAGGGAGCTTCTCTTGATTGGTCTCAATCTCTTCCCACTTCAAGCATCCATTCTTTTACAGGTTTTCATATAGCTTTCAATTCATTTTGTAAATATTACTTCCCAGCTGAGTGTTTGTATGAAAACTATTGTGATGAGTTTTCTTTACTTCATGAAGCCTCTACCGACCCTGAAGACCATGTTTGTGATGAAGCTTTTACTATGGAGGAAAGCATTTTCTATGAAAATATAGAGGTGTTGAATGATATTTATTATGATATCCCTAGAACAGAAGCATATGACATCATTTCAGATACATTTGTTCCTTTAGATGTTCATAAATATCAACATGCCTCTTGTGAAAATTATGGGTTTGTAGAGAAGATGTTGTCTATAGTAGATGGCTCTCCTAGATATAGGGTTGAAGAAGATGTTCCTAGCAGCCCTACTTATGATGACGAAGACCTGCCAGCTTTTAATGAAGAGATGGTTGTGGAAGAGGATTCTTCTCTTTTCCTTCAGGAGGTTTCCCATGATATATTTTTACCTAGGATTAAAGAGAAAGATATTATGTATGAACAACCAGAAGCAGCAGTTACCACTGTCCCTGAAATGGATATTTTTGACATTTATATTCTTGATGGGATCACTATTCTGGAGGTTGATCATAGAAATGAAGGGCAACCCATTTTTGATGAATATTCTAGTGATGATAGTGGAAGTTTTCTTTCACCTAGCCCCATGTAAAGGATTTTATTATTTTAGGACTGTACATAAATAAGCTCCTTTGCGCATGTCTGTTTATTTTGTTTTTCTTTTACTTTTCGGCCTGTATTTTCAGTAGGGTGTTTTGAGCTTAACTCCATAGCCCAACAGAAGGCACTGAAGCTGCAAAATGAGTTCTTAGAGCATCACAGGGACGACTCTATCCCCCATGGAGCCTAATTTTAGCGCCAATCCTTGCAAGCAGGGTGTTTCTCTCCGATTTCAAGCCCTTGGTGTAAAATGTGAAGAAATGGGGTTTAAAAACCCTTCAAATGCATTTTATTCAAAGGCCACAATCATGAGTGCCCAAGTGTAGCACGTGTAAAATCTCCATTTCGGACTTAAAATCAAGCAAGCGGGCACTTTGTCTTTCAACGACGAGGATCCACAGATGGGGAAAATCGACGGCCATCGGGTAAGTTTTTGTCGCAGAGTTACATGTGGTCAAGCGCCTTAGCTCATCTCCTATGGCCAAAATCACGAAACGATCAAGCCATTTCGGTGTTTCGGCTACCAGGACTTCAACATATAAGGGTCTCTCCTCCTTGTATAATGTATCCCCGGTGCACGAAATCCTGAAAGAACCAAGACCGTTGATCAAGAAATGATCTAGATTGTCCATCCAATGGGACATGTGGTGCATGATCAATCCATTTCAGCTACCGGGACTTCGAGAGAATAGAGGGTCTCCTCCTTCCACGGAATTTCAGAACCCCGAAGCCTGAAACGCCAAAAGGGTCTAAGCCAGAGGCGGTCCCACATTTGAGAATTGATCTAGGTTGTCCATCTAATGGGACACGTGGCATGTTATCAAGCCATTTCAGCTACCAAAACTTCGAGAGAACAGAGGGTCTCCTCCTTCCACTGCATTTTAGAATCCCGAAGCCCGAAATGTCGAAAGGGTCCAGGCCAGAGGCGGTTCCACATTTGAGAAGTGATCTAGGCCATCCATCCAATGGGACACGTGGCACGCGATCAAGCCATTTTGGCTACTAGGACTTCGAGAGAACAGAGGGTCTCCTCCTTCCACTGCATTTCAAAACTCCAAAGCCTGAAACGCTGAAAGGGTCCAGGCTAGAGGCGGTCCCACATTTGAGAAGTGATCTAGGCTGTCCATCCAATGGGACATGTGGCACGCGATCAAGCCATTTCGACTACCGGGACTTCGAGAGAACAGAGGGTCTCCTCCTTCTACTTCATTTTAGAATCCTGAAGCTTGAAACGCTGAAAGGGTCCAGGCCAGAGGCGGTCCCACATTTGAGAAGTGATCTAGGCCATCCATCTAATGGGACATGTGGCACTTGATCAAGCCATTTTAGGTACCGGGACTTCGAGAGAACAGAGGGTCTCCTCCTTCCATTGCATTTGAGAATCGTCAAAATGTGAAATCCCGAAAGCGCCTTTGAAGATAGGCACAGGATCAGAGCCCGTGGTCACTTGGGGTGATAGAAAGAACTGTGCAAAGGGCCAAAGTGTCGGGTTTAGCTGCAGAAGGGATCACTACATTCTCTAGGTACCATTTCAACTCGGCCTTGATCTTGGTCCCTACTAAAAGTAAATGAAGGTGGGGGGAGGTAGTTGAAACCTCAGCTCACTCATTAAATGCAAAGCATGAAGGTTCCGGTAGGCAGTCTGCCTAAGATAGTCCTGTATGTTGGTTTTTTTCAAAGAAGCCATGTCGAGTCCTTGTCTGACTAGAGGAGTCTGAACATGCTATTTTAGCATTTAATGTTTCAGCTGCCCCCCCCTGCAAAGGCCATGCAAAGTTAAGGTGACATCTGACGAAGGAGTTTAGGCCATATTTGACTGAAGAGACGCCACACCCTAGAAGTTCTAAGATGCCTTTGTTGGGCGAAGGTTTAGGAGTATATTTACTTAGTTTTTGTATTTTTGTAAGGATCAATGGTAGAGCACAGCTCCCGATTGTAAAGATTTAATTTAGCCTCTGGTTCTCTGGTTATAGTAGAACATTTGAGACTTCTTTCTTAATGGAAGCCAACTTCTTCTTTTCATTTTCCCTCTGAATATGAAATCTTGAGCATGGATGATCCAGTCAGGTGTTGCATAGCTATATAATGTAGGTTTGATTATAGCAGTTCTGCAATGTTTTTAGGTTCATTTTGAAATTTATTTGGTTCTGAGAGGATCTCATATCCGAGACTTTTCCTCTTTTGTAAAGACTGCTGGAAGACCGAATGTCCAGAGCAGATTTTATTTCCCCTCTCTTTCCCTCCACTTACTCACCACTATCATTATTATTGTCTTAAGTTAGGTCAAGACCTCATATGTCATTGTTGTTCCAACCTAGTTTTCTGAGTTAGAACGATATGGTTCTGAGTTTCTTTCCATTTGATCAACCTTTATAAACAAATCATGACATAAAACTGATGGGTGTCAGGCTCTGCTCCTACTGCAATCCAGGAGTGACTTCCGAATCCAACAGGGACAATGAAATGTAAGGAATAGTGAAGGAAAAAGAGGATATAAATGTGACATTTCTGAGGCCCAACATGCCCCTCAACTCAACTTGTTGCATGTCCTCATGCAACCATGCATGGATCTTCTTAAGAACTTTTGGCATTTAGACTATGGTTTTGATTGATGATGTCCTTTTAATAATGAATATTTCCAGGATTTGAAATACAAGAGTAGCAACATGTAAAATACATGTGTAACAATATGTAATATGAGTGTAACAACATGTGAAATATGTGTAACAACATGTGAAATTTTCTTATGGTTGGTTCTTGTGTGACAACCATGAATACAAAAGATGTTGGTTCTTGTGTGACAACCATGAATACAAAAGATGTTGGTTCTTGTGTTAACAACATTCATTTCACTTATTTATTTTCTTTCTGCACTAATTTATCCATATACTCGCTGGAAATAATAAGCTATCAATGTGCATAAGAAAGCATCATTGAGTGTAAGAAACCTTTTTTGTTATCTTTATGAATCATGCCAATATGTATATCAATCGAAATGCAACAAAGTGTTGTTGGAAAAGAAATGTTAGTGAATCATAAATGGAATGATGAGATGGTAAAATGGAATAATGGTAATGAATATGTGGTGAAATAGTTCCCCCCCCCCCAACTAAATCAGTTTCATGCCCACATGCAACTTAGTGTAGTTCATGGAAGGAAAGAGAGCATGGCGAGGAAATTTTCCAAAATATTCAAGTGGGCATATAAGGAATTGTGTGATTAAAGCTTAGAAAAGAACATACCTCCACTTACCCAAAAAGTAGATGTAGTTGTTGTGGTTGCTGGATTAGGAAAATGGAAATGCTAATGTTGTTGCCACTGTAACTGGATCATGGGAAGTGAAGGAATATGAACTGCTACTGTTGAATCGTCAAAATGTTAGGCGGAAATATTGTCGTTTAATTTTGTTGTAGTACTTGTCCAACTATTTAATTTGTCAATCCGAGGTTTGTAGGCTTACGAAGCACACGCACTATATATGCAGGACTGAAGTAGAACTAATCTAATCGAATTTTTTGAAATGAAATTAATCTAGGAAAGCATTGAAAGACTAACTATGAAGGAAGTAAATTAATCTAGGAAAGCAATACAACATGTGAAGAGTTCAATGACAAAAGACATATGTGAGCTCACACAATACATCAATCTCAAATTATATTACAAGATTCAAATGACAAAGCATGAAAGAATAACAAAGCTAAGAATCCCCTTCTCCTAATTATAAGACTAAATTATGAATTACATGATCTCTAACTCTCCAAGCTAATCTCTCCATGAATAACATGATCCCCCTCATGAAGAGAGAACACTCTCTTATATACATGAGAGTATTGAAGAGTGTCATAATTACAGATCCACTATTCTCTCAACCATTCTCAACTACTTTCCTATTATTAGAAGATATGATCCCTTCAAATCCTCCACACATCTCTCACATATCTTAAATAAGATATTCCATCCAAATCTTCCATGATCTTCTCCTTTGACTATGCTTGAAGATGAAATTCTAATTTGAGGCTAGGTGGTAATATTTGACTTTCTTAAAATCTTCACATATGTCTTCACACATCATCAAACTCATCCAACCTTGATATATAATGAAAATATGTTATTTTTCTAATATTTAATCACAAATTCACTTATAATACTAAAATGAATACAATGGAAAAATATAAGGAGAAACCCAAGTATCATTATGGAAATGGTATGATGGAAGGTTAATGGGACGATGAAATGTAATGAATAGTGAAGGAAAAAGAGGATATAAATGTGACATTTCTGAGGCCCAACAATAGCCTAAGCCCTTGAATGAGATCAATAATGCGCTGATTGTGGAATTTAAAAAACCTAAGCCAGAGTCACAATGTATTACAGAGCTAAAAGAGATCAAGAAAAAGGTAGCATAACCTGTTTGGGAGTTCGATCAGCGAATCAAGACCCTAATAGGTTGATTAACTTTTCAGATCCCCAATGAACAGACCAAATAATGGTTCATCGCGGCATTGTTACCACACATCAGAGTCCCTCTGATGCACCAGAAGATTGCATCATAGGTAGAAGCTTTGGAGATATCCATGAAGCTTGAATCAACATCGATGGGAGAATCTAGCTCAGGCATGAGCCAGATCTTGAGCCAACTGACTAGTTTGTCTCTACAAGTCGAGGATACGAAGAAGGGAAAAGGGAAGGACAAAAGAGAAGATATATGGTGCATAAGATGCATATCTGAAGGCCATGATAAGGAACAATGTCTCGTATTTCATGATTATTTGACATCAGGAGCACCGAGTCCCTTAAAGCAAGTTAACCTACCCTAGTGTGATGTATGCAGAAATAGGCATAGCCCAGGTGAGTGCTATTACATGCAAAAGTATGTTCAAACACCCACAAACTTGTATTTCACATTCTGTAAATCAGTAGGGAACGATGATCGAGATTGTAGATCTTACGATCTCACACGTGAAAGGTCGAGGGACATATACAGGATTCAAGACGAAGTACAACATGAAGGAAACACTCTGCAGTACAACTCTCCAGGGAGAGGAAACTTCAATCCTCACGGTGGATACAGAGGAGGAGGAGGAGGAGGAGGTATGGGTCAAGGTCGAGGGAAAATAATCTATTACAAATGCACACAGCTAAGACATTTAGCAAGGGACTGCCAGAACCCTTGCACAACTTGTAGTTATTGCAATTCCTTCGAGCATGTCATCGAGGACTACCCTATGTTGTTGGCTAAGCTTCAAGAAAGACGAGGATCTTAGCAGAACCCACAAATACAATTAATCAAAGCGGAACCTTGCGAAGCTTATTCTAGAGTCATTATTATTACAAGAGGAGGTGCTGCTACAAGATAGGATAGAGTGGCCAAAGAAAAGATTGCAGAAGACTCGGGAGTCAGAAAAGTTGCAGAAAAGATCCAGATTTTTTATGCAAAGAAAGAAAGGCAAATATTTGAAGAGGCAAAGCAAGAATTCAAAGAAGATCAAGGATCCTCTTCAAAAACACAACCAGAAATAAGAGAATATGAAATGCCTCATGTATTTGATTAGTCTACTTCGCCCAGAGGGGGAAAAGAGGTAAGTAAACTTGTCAGTTTCTTATATATGTTTATAGAACTGCTTCAAGATGGAAAATCTATACAATAACTACAAAATATGGTTAAACAGTATGAGCTAGGAAAGATACACCCCTTACTGAATAAGGCAGTACACCAAATTGGTAAGAAGAGAAGGAAAAATAAGGAATTACACTTGAATGCTTGGATAGGAGAGTATGAGATAGATTATGTGGTCCTCGACTTAGGGTTGGAGGTCAATTTCATGACGAAGAAAACTTGGGCACTAATGGGAAAACCGAAGTTGGTTTATTCCCCTATCAGGCTTCGCATGGCCAATCAACAAGCTGTTAGCCCATTTGGATGATTAGAGCATGTCCCAGTGGACATTGATGGAGTAAGAACCTTTGTAGATTTTTAGGTAATTGAAATTGTTGATGATAGTTTCCCTTACCCTGCATTACTAGGAATTGATTGGGCCTTCGACAATTCTACTGTTGTTGACTTAAAGAAAAGACGCATGACATTTGAGAGAGTTGGACTTAGGGTCATTTCACCCTTAGATCCAGATTAGGGTCCACAATATACATAACCTATCAGAGAAGAAGACCACGCATATGAATTGGAAAACATCTACAAATTAACAGCCAGACAACAAGATTATATCAACCCTACTGCCGATGGAAATCTAAGTTGGCGAAGTGACAGCACATGTTCATCTGACTCAGAAGAAGCACTGGAGAACTGGCAGAACTAGATGTATGAAGTATCTATAGGAATATGTGCTAGACTAACCAGAGAAGTTCACTGGATCGGCACAACAGTGAGTAACTTACCCACATTTGATGGGATGAACCCCTTATAAAAATTCTTATCATAGTTTGAGACAAGTGTACCAACACAATAGAGGTTGTTGGAAATGGATGAGGCAATTAAAGCCACACCAAAAAGATAGTGGGGAATTCATAAAGGGAACATCACAAACTGGACACAATGTCGAGCTTTGATGACGACACGGTTCTCAGCACATGTAAGAAATTGCCAAGTAAGGTACATAGGTAGAAGTTTCCCAAAGGACCATGTGTGAATATGTGAAGAGGCTTGGAGTGACATTTCTCAAGAACAATGGGTGCATAGATTCATTAACACGCTGGACACGATCCCTATCAACTGGTACCTTCAAGCAGAGTTGCACCTCGTCACTCTAGATTGGGAAGGTATGATCCATAATTTTGTAACCACCTTTTTGTTTGAAAGTGAATTTCCTTCACTAGATCAAGCACTACAGGTTGTGAGGCAGAACGTATTTGAGGAGGCATCTAGCCTCCCTTTGGAGCAAGAAGAGGATGAATGGACCACACCATTCCATAAATTGCAAGGATGTTACAACATTAATGCCGATGAAGACGATGATTCGAGGAAGGTAAACATCGCTGAGCCAGAAGGCCATAGAAATGTGGAAGGACTATAAGTTGAGTTGCCATTTATAGAACAAACGATCAAAATAAAGAAAGTCTATATTGGGACAGAGGAGACACTGAAGCTTGCCAATGTCAGAGATTATTGGGACATTGCTACCATTGACAAGATTACAGAATTATTCCATGAATATCAGGACTTGTTCCTGACCAAGTTCACTGATATGAAGGGAATCAAAGGACCTATGGGAGAGATGAGAATACCTTTAAAACTAGGTGTGAAGCCAATCAAACAAAGACCATGCAGATTGAGCCTGAAATATAAGGAAAAAGTGAAGATTGAGCTCGACAGAATGTTAGAAGCAGGGATTATTGAACCTATCGAAGAGTCAGAGTGGATTATCCCTATGGTGGTGCAAGAAAAGAAGACAAGTGAGATCAGGATCTGCTTAGATCTCAGGAAGTTGAATGATGCTTGCCTGCATGATCCTTTCCGCACACCATTCACAGATGAAGTGTTGGATAACGTGGGAGTCCAAGAAGTATATTCTTTCACAGATAGGTTTTCAAGATACCATCAGATCCACATCGCCAAGGAGGACCGTCATAAGACTACGTTTTCCACAGAGTGGGGATCCTACCAATATACAGTAATTCCATTTGGATTGAAGAATGCCCCAACCATCTTTTCCAAGGTGGTGGTCGAAGCATTCAAAGAATTTTTGCAAAAATTTTTAGAAGCATACTTTGATGACTAGATTGTTTTTAGTTTGTTGAAAAATCATATTGAATGTCTAAGGCTAATGTTGGATAAATGAAGATAGTGTCAAATTTCTTTGAATATGAAGAAATGCATCTTTTTATCACCATTTGGAGTACTATTAGGTCATATTGTATGCAAGCATGGATTGTTGGTTGACCCATCTAAAATTGCAATTATAGTTGATTTGCCACCTCCCACTTCAGTCAAACAACTGTGCACTACACTAGGCCATACTGGATATTATAGAAAATTTATCAAAGGATATGCCCAAATTACAGCTCCAATGGAGAAGCTATTGAAGAAGGACTGTCAGTATGAGTGGACCAATGAATGTCATAGAAGCTTCGACACACTGAAATAGAAGATGGTCACAACGCCCATTCTGGTTTTCCTAGATTGGAGAAAAGAATTCCATGTGCATGTCGATGCATCTTCTATTGCATTAGGAGTAGTACTGGCACAATCAGGAGAAGGGGACATTGATCATCCACTAGCATTTGCTAGTAGGAAATTATCCACAAATGAAGTTAATTACACCACTACAGAGACAGAAGGACTAGCTATGGTGTATGCACTACAAACATTCTGCCACTATGTGTTGGGAGGACACTTTAAAATGTTTACTGATCACTCTGCGCTGAAGTACCTAGTCAACAAGCTAGTGTTGGGGGGGGTGAATATGTAGATGGCTTCTTCTGTTTCAAGAATATGATTTTGAGATCATAGTTAAGCCAGGAAGAATGAATAAGGGCCGAGACCACTTGTCAAGGTTGGAACATGGTGAAGAACCTACCAATATGGAGGATACATTAATGGATGCACAACTGCTCACCATTAGAAATATTGATGACCACTTCGTTGACATAGTCCAGTTCCTATCAACAGGAATGGCTCCAAGTGAGTACACAATTCCTCCGAAGAAACAGCTAGTAGTGCAAGTTGTAGACTTTTCACTTATAGTTGGACAATACAAAATGGGACCTGATGAGATACTAAGAATATGTGTGATGGAGGCAGAGTGCCTGATGATCCTCACAAAAGCTCATGAAGGCATCGCAGGAGGACATTACACTGGGAAAGTAACTGTGCAGAAGGTTCTGCGAGCTGGCCTTCGGTGGCCTACGTTACACAGAGATGCCAAAGAGTATACCAGAGCATGTGATGTATGCCAGTGAGTTGAAAAACCATCCCGAAGAGATGAAATTCCATTAGCAACATAGATGACCCTACATGCATTTGAGAAGTGGGACATTGACTTCGTGGGGCCTATAAACCCACCAGGAAAGTGCACAGGAGCAAGGTACAATATTACTGCAACAGAATACTTAACTAGATGGGATGAAGCTAGAGTAGTCAAGGACTGTAGTGAAACTACAACTACGCGTTTTATATTTGTTGACATAATAACCAGGTTCAAATGCCCCACGATCCTTATGATTGATCAGGGCACACACTTCATCAATAAGACAATTGAAGCCCCGACTGAAGAATTTGCAGTTCACCATCGGAAGAGTACACCCTACCATCCACAAGAAAACATAATGGTTGAAGCATTCAACAAGATCTTGGAGAGAGAATTGACAAATATTTGCAGCATGAACAGGGATGACTAGGATTTAAGAGTACCAACAGTACTCTAGGCTTACATAACCACTTCCAAGTAATTAACAATGCAGACCCCCTTCAAGTTGGTTTATGGTCTGCAAGTTGTTGTCCTGATGGAGTACCTAGCACCAAGATTAAGAATTGTTTCACTTACATACATGGATGATATTGGCATTGTTCATGAGAGGCTGGCACAGTTGGTCGAACTAAAATAAGATAGATTCATTGCAGGATTCCATCAACAGGTTCAGAAGGAACGAGAAAAGGCCTACCACGACAGGCACATCAAGAAGAAGATATTCAAGCAAGGTGATTTAGTACTGGTGTATGAAATTAAGTTTATCAAACACCTTGGGCAGTTTAGAACGCATTGGCTTGGACCATATGAGATTTCCTATGTTACAGAAGGAGGAGTTGCGCAGCTAAAGACATTGAAGGGAGATTGGAAGGAAGGCTTGGTGAATGGGAGTCGGCTGAAGTTGTATTATGACAACCAGCTGCCTCGCAACTCTCAATAAAAGTAAGGGGAAAAGAGTCCAGGTACCAGGTGTAGTTGAAACTGGGTACCAGACATAGAAAAGCCAGTCTACACAAAGATGGGAAGGACGCATAAAGAAGAAAGCAAAGTCTGGACTATGCGGTCCAAATTCGAAGTAAAATAGAAGGATCATATATGAAGTTCCTCGGGACAAGTCACAGGTGAGTTTTGGGGGCCTGTTGGCCCTTGTTTATGGAAGAAAGAAAAGATAGAGGAAGAAAAGGTCAAACACGAATTGCACAGGAGACACAATAACTGCCACTGGGTCGAAGTAAGAAAAAGAGAAGAAACGGTGGAGAGAAGTATGGAAAAGCAAGTTGTTGGATGAGGAGATCAGGGATGACAGATCAACAAGGAAGAAGGATCATGGACAACTCAGCAAGTAGAGAAAGCCATCATCAGATGCTTTGGAGCACCGCGTGACGAAGAAGGAAAGACAAGCTGGTGAAGCCCGAAAAAAGTGAGTCAAGTTGACCTAGGGTTTTGGTATTTAGGGTTTTGGCACCTAGGTTTTGACATAAGGCTGTCGTTGAGGGATTGTAATGTATAAATAAAGTTCAAGAGGACCTGGGTCAGGTTGATCATTGAGTATTGATACGATATTGTTGTTGACCTATCTCTATTACTATGGTAAGAGATCATTGTATTGTGAGAGAGAATTGCTGAGTAAGAGAGCCTTCTGGTATTGTAAGATCTTTAGCTAAGTGAGAAGGTCAAGTCCTACAGCTTGGTGTATAGGAAGGGGAGAGAATGAAAGGAAAGAATGAAGATCTGCCAGCTGAGAGCACAGACAAGAACTGTAAGCTTTATCTTAAATATATCATAAGCAAATTTCTGTGGACATAGCCCTAGAGAGAGGGTGAACCACGTATATTTTGTGTTTTGTGTGTGATTGATGCCCAAATCTCTGCCATTGTTGCATTTTTGTTTGCATTATTGTGTTAGATCTGATTTATAGTTGCACGGAATAGATCTAGCTGATAAGAGATATATGAATGTTGTGATTTTTGTTATACAAGATCCACTTGATATTCCCCTAGTTGTAGACACCTCTATCCTGCAACGCCCTCATAGTTGCTTTGGGTGAGACTGCATCTTCTTCATAAGTGCTGCCGAAAGGGCCAGTAGCTAGGGCTTTGTTGGTGCACTCTCAGAGTGAACCCTGGGTCTGCCTCTGTGCCAACATCTTACAAATAATGCATCTGTGCTCTGTCCTTCCATGTTCTTTCATCTCATATCCTATGACAACAAGGATGAGACCACTTCATCAAAATTCAAGGCAGTTGTATTACCACCTATCACCACAACTATATTATCCCACGAGTTTGGTAAAGAACACAATAAACTCATACACTTATCTTCATATGAAATTTTAATCTCAACAAATAACAACTGACTTACCACAGTATTTAAGGAGTTCAGATGCTTTGTCACCGAGTCTCCATCTCTCATCCTCAGGTCATACATATTTTTCTGTAGGAACAATTTATTTACTAGGGACTTAGACTGATACAATTTCCCCAAATTATCCCATAACTCCTTAGTTGTAGTTTCCCCTGACACATTCAATAATATTGAATCTAAGAGACACAATTAGATTTTGCTCTTTTCCTTTCGATCCAACTTTTTCCAGTCATCTGTTGATGTTCCTATAGGTGTAGTACCTAGATCCACTATGACCCATTGATCTCTATCTACCAACAAATATTCCATCTTGAGCTTCCACATCTCAAAACTTTTCCCATTAAATTTCTTGATCTTTATTTTTGAAATGCTCACCATTTCTCTTCACCTTAAGAATCAATATTGCAGATCTCCCATTGTAACAAGGCTTATCACAGTCCAGAGCCAAACCCATGACTACAATGGAATCCCCCTAAAGTCGATAATTTCTCTGATACCAAATATATATTTTAACCTTGTACAATTATTACAGAAAACAAATTTTAAGTAAAAGAATGGAAAATACACAATGGAAAATACACACATTACACAGAGATTTTTCCCCTGGAAACCCAAACTGGGAAAACCAATATATTCTATATTCATTCATATCATACATTGTTTACAATACAATATACGTATATGATCCAATGGTATCCAAAAACCTAATCCAATGACCTGGATTGGTCAACAACCCTGATTCCTTAACTGGAAATAGAAAACCATCGACAAAAAACCATGTGCTGAAAAACCACCCAACAATGGACACAAAAATCGAGGAAACCAAAAAATTGAGGAACAAAGGTGACATGTTTCCTGAGGAAAAAAATACCCCCCTCAAACCCCGCCCCCGCACGCCCGATGCAATGTAGCAGACACTAGGTCTAATCGTGCAAAGAATATAACACATACCCAACATAAGGTTATTATTCAAATATTTTCAAGTTAATGGAAATCCATACAATTATAATTAAGATATACTCATACCACCACTCGACATAAAATAGATCAAATCTATCTCTTCATCCCTTAATAAAGGTGTCTAAATAATAGAAATAACAATAGGGATGTTTTCATAATACTTTTAAAGTTACAATTCAAAAATTTATGCTCAATAACAATCCCTACTATTGTATAGAAAAAACTTGAAGATTTCCAAAAACATTTCTAACCTAAATGCTACTAGTTGATAACATTTTCCCGTTGATAACATCTGCCCCAACAACAGAATTTTATAGTCCTTGCAAAGTGAAATATCTCTTGCCAAATTCTATGATCACTATGGTCCTTGCAAAGTGAAATATCTCTTGCGAAATTCTATTATCACTATGGAAATATGTATGTCTCTTATACCCATGTGAGGCAACTCATAGCTATTTCATAAAAGCTTCAAATCTGGTTCATATTAGATAGGTTAAAGTTTAATTTAATGAAGGTGCTTTAGCCCCCCAAACCCAATCAGTTGGACTTGAGGCATCTCAAATATATTTCGTGAAAGATAAAAGAATAACATCTTTAATTCAGTAAACACTAGTTGCTTATCATATTAAACACTAGTCACTTATCATACTAGATATAAATTATTTATGGAGACACACCTTGTATAGTGGAAACCTTTTGACTTCAATATTGACATTTCATAAATTATTTTGCAGGTTTTCTCCATTTACTTCATTTTTTATCAATTTAAAAACCATTTTGTTAATTCAAAACCTTTATTAATTTCAAAACCACTCAAAGTAAATTTTAGCTTCTAAGAATATAAAATATTCCTCAACTTGTGGATATGGCCAACTATAAAATTCCACTCACATTAACCATTTTGGAAAAACCCTTGTTTGGATCCACATCTTTGATCTATAATGAAGCTAGATTGACAGGTGAATGGTTTTCAGTGTTGGACCTGTAATTTGACTCAAATGACATTAGTGTAGCAGATCCTATGTTTTGCTTCCAATCCTGATTTACAAAAGAGAGCTCCTTCTCAATCATATATCTTCAGACACTCTAATAAGAAGATAGTTTCAAAGTCTACTAAAATAGAGCTACATTCCACCTTTATCCCATTAAAATGATTGTAATTGGACCTGTAGATTAACATATTATCGAAGCCTGTGCCCATATTTTCAAAAGGGTATAAAATGGAAAGGTAGTAAACACCCAAGAAGGAAGTCACAACAAATACCCACACCACAAAGAAATATTGAATTTTTTAATCTCAATTCACATTTTCTCTTTAAATAGTTCAAATTTTCAAGTTTTATATAGAAATTGAAGATATGGAAGTATGAAAATTTCCTCAAACTATATTTGAACTCTCAATCAGGCTTATTCCTCTTCATTTATGTTTAGTGGTTAGGTGGGGCAGAGTATCTAATCCTTTGTATTTTTGTTTCGTGATTCCATTTTCCAAGATGGGCTTAGTTCCCAATTGGCTCTAATGTGATTATAAATCACTATATGCATTGAATAGCCATCATCAAGAATCATAATAGTCACATTCATTCTTGGAAAACACACACACACCCATATTATTCACACAATTAGAAAAAAACAAAGGCATATAACATACAAAAGAACTGGGCACATTCTCTTCACTACTGGTCACTTCTAGGTTGTTTCCAGGTCTCCACACAAATCTCTATACAATTACCAAGTCTCCAAGTAGCTTTCAATTTACAAGTTCTCAAATTTATAAAAAATCTACACATTGGATGAGTAAATTTTGAACAAGTCGGTAAGAAATTATAACACCATGATAAGTCATACACCATGTGAGTTTACATGCATATCTTCTTAGTTTTTGTGTGTATTTTATTAATTGAATAACTACATCTCATTTCATTTCAAATACAAGTTGGGCCAAAGAGCAATAACTACATCTCATTTCATTTCAAATACAAGTTGGGACAAAGAGCAATAACTACATCTCATTTCATTTTAAATACAAGTTGGGGCAAATAGCAATGATGGGACTAAGGTAAAATTACAAGTGTTTCTTAATACAACTAGCACGCTATGTTATATATTTCCCATCATCCATAACTATATACGTTGATATCAAGAAATTATATCTATTGTAGTATCACATGAATCTCTAATAGTGAGGTAGATGGCACCCATTACACTTACAAGACAAGCACTAAGGAGAAAGAGTGACATAGAGGACATTAAAGTGTGAACGTTAAGAAGAGGATAGGGTAGGGAATACATTCAATTCATTTTCATATTTAAACGAGGGTAATTGTGGAGCAACAAGTCCCTGCCAAGAAGGCAGAACCTAAAGTCAGGAACTTGCGCTCAGACTATTAGATTAAGAGGTACCAATCTTTGTGCTCCATAGTTGTAATTGGAGAAGAGGAGGGTACCACGATCGCAAGGAAAATGGGTTTTCGAACAGAGTCACTCCAGCTTCAGCATCTGAAGAAAATGGAAATTCCAGGCAGAAGGTAGATATCATGTAAGAAGAAGGAAAGACGAATCTGATAAGCCACCCAGACAGAGGAAGTCTATTGCGAGGAAGTTCCAGTACAATTCCTGCCTGAGCATTCAGAACTTGCTTGTAATCATAAAGGATATCCACGAGCCACATAGTCAATAGTGAGACATTATATGCTCACCACAGTATGAATTGCATCTCAATAAATTTCCATGAGATCATGAGATAAGAACATGTTCTTAACTTAGGTTCTTTCTTGTCAACTTTGCTTGGAACTACCTTGTTAAAAAAAAAGGTATGATAAGCGTGTTGTTGAGGAGAAGCTGAGGAGGTTTTTCCTAGGAATTGCACTGAGAACAGAGAATTATTCATGCTTGTTGGAGGAGAGTAAGCAACTCAACTTGTACTTAGTCTGGAACTTCCATCGTAGCTTAAGTCACACAACTCTGGAAATAGTTGCTTGGGATTCAACTAGTAGGTAAGTAGAGAAGGGGTATGATAGGTTTGCATGCTGGTAAAGGTTTGCATGGTGGTGTAGGTGGCAGGTTTGCATGGCGGCGTAGGTGGAAGCTGTAGATCAACTCACTATGAACTATGCATTGCAAAGATATTCAATCTTTAACATTTAATGTTAAGAAGTAATGTTAGAGTTATTTCTAGCATTACTTTGTTGGATAAAAACCATTATAAAAATGCATGCTTTAAATCAATATAGACTAAGCGATCTTCTCCCTCATCCTCAGGAAGAGGCCAAATAAAAGGTGCGATTCAAATCTTAGATTAAATTACTTGAATTCCAATTAGATTTGTATGAATTTCTAGATACTTTGGTTAAAACACTAAAACATTATTAGTATTTGTGCCAAGTTAAATCTTAGATTAAATTACTTGAATTCCAATTAGATTTGTATGAATTTCTAGATACTTTGGTTAAAACACTAAAACATTATTAGTATTTGTGCCAAGTTAATAGGAAAAACAAAATTTGATTACTAATAGTCATCAGCCCGAAGGGCAGGAACTAAGAAGAATTCTTTGCACTAACCGTTTTTCTATGTTTGTTAGATTGAAGGAAAACTTTGTCCAAAAAGTTTCTCAAATATAATAGCTATATATTATTCATCAAAACATTTTTAATTTA
>JZKD02S0867744.1:1190468-1236561 GCA_000966675.3 Picea glauca
CTCAACGCACTCTATGCGGAGGAATTCAACTGCACTCAATGCAGGAATCTCCTGGCCTAAGCAGAGAAACAATTGAAACTCATTCTCTCGGGTTTCTAACCTGATACGCAATCACATAAACAGCATATAAAAGATAAGCATAAAAGGAAGCAAGTATGCAACAGCACAATGCCAATAACACAAAGAGACTAAACACATCCATGGAATTTGAATCAGGACTCTTCCTATTAACTCAATAACTGTACATGGAGGTTCTTCACAATCTCTCTGTTCTTCTCTCTCTTGCTCCTGTCTAAATGAGAATTAGAATGATCTTACAATGATACAGGCGAGGGTGTCTATACTCTGTTTTCCCTCTCAAAAGGTAAACTGTCTAATCTACAGTTAATTCCTACCTATCCGCCTTAATAGTATTAAGTGCCTTCCTATCTATAATATAATACAAGTGCGCTCGGATTTGAATGCTCTTGATTAAACGACGGCGCAACAATACCAAGGTAAAATTCAAAATATGAAGTTCGCTGGCTTGTCCAGCTGTCTCTCTTTCTCCACGCGCTGGCTCGCTTGGTAGTTGAGCGATGCTCCTGCATCAGAAAACAAGGGAGGTCTTGATCCAACTTTCGTCAGTAAATGGATTAAAGGGTGATAGATGGAAGACTTGGGAGGAGGGCGAGCAAGACTGCCTCGGGCGACAGGCCTTCGAAAGCTTGAGGATGAAAAACTCAGAGGCCAATATCCTCTTGGTCCAGAGTTTCAAGGAGTTGAAGGGTGAATCGACTGGATCCTCCAATTCCCAGTCATTCAGCGCTAATAAAATCACAGGAACTGATTAGAAACAATGCGACTATTACAGTGATCCAACCTACATCATCCTATAACATTTACAACTCGACTAGATCCTCCAATTCCAAGCTGTTCTAACATAGTATACAAAGAAATGGATAAGAAACTAACATACATAAAGTAAGAAATCTCAAATTCCTTCTACATTAACCAGAGCGACCAGCACTTCAGCAAAAATTTACAATCGGGAGCTTTGCTCAACCATCGATCCTTTGAAAAATATCAAAACTAAGTATATATACTCCTAAAAATTTTCCCAACAGAGGCCTAATGGACTTTCGGGATGAGGAGTCTCTTCAATCAAATATGGCCTGCACTCCTTTGTCATACGCCACCTTAATTCTGCATGGCTCGTGCTAGGGGGTAGCTGAGCCTTTAAATGTTGAATTAGCATGTGCAGTCTTCCCTGGAAAATCGAGGACTCGACGTGGCTTCCATGAAAAGAACCAGTACAGAGGACCTTCTCAGGTAGACTTTCAGTCGGAACATCCATACTTTGAAATTAATGAGTGAGGTGAGGTTTCAACCACTCTCTCTCTTCTTTGTTCATTCCCAACAAGTACCGGGATTTAGATCACGTCAAATCGGCGTCTGGAGAACATAGTACCCCCCTTCTGAAAATCAATTCGGCGCTTTTGGCCTCCCTTTTGAAAAACCCTTTCTACTTTCTCGAGTGACCATGGGCCATGACGCTAAGCCTACCTTCAAAGGTTCTTTCGGCGTTTCGGGGTTTGTGGATAGGAAGGAGCAGGTCTTCTCTCTTCAGAATAGCGATGGGTGAAATGTCAGGAAGGCCTAGTGGTCACCATGCGTCCCCCCGCTAATCTGATGGTTCTGAAATGATTCGGCGATACTGTGGGCTCAGGTCCGAGACGTCTTCGATGCTTCATTCTTTGGGGATGTGAGAGAGTTGTTCCTTATGCTTTGAATTCGTGATGGGCAAAAAGGCGGAGAACCTAATCGCATGCCACGTGTTCCTCCAGGATGAACAGCTAAGATCACTCTCGGTGCTTTGGGGCCCATCTTGTCAAATGATAAACATTAGCGCCCCTCCTTTAGGCCTGCTCCTCTGCGACTAGGTGCCAAAACGGCCTAATTTTTGGCGCTTTCGTCATTTCAGGATTCGAGGTTTCGAGAAGTGAAATGATGAGGAGCGCTTACCCCTCGAATTCCCAAATGCCGACGTGATACGGATGTGCACTGCATGTCCTTCAGATGAACGACCCAGATAGTATTCGTTATTATAAAGGGGGCTGCCCCCATTTACAGGCTTGCTTGATGTGACCTGGTGCTAAGACCATGGGCTTAGCTCCAAAGGTGCTTTTGACGTTTCTCTGATTGATGATGTTAGCTGTAAAGAATGGGAGGCTCCTTGTCTCCTGAAACACCGATCCCCGATACACCGACTGGCCACCATGACACAGGGGCACACCACCCAGGCACCTCTACTCTCACAGGATCTTCTTCTTCTCACCCAAAGAACTCCAAGGTCCTTCTATTTCCCTATCGGGAAATCTGCACCCACAGAAATCTTTCCCCGAGGTCTCCCCTTTACCACAGGGAGATCAGCTAAATCTCGCTATCTCGCAAGTTCGTGACTTAAAACCTCCAACTCTTCCTTTCAAATATTGCGATACCCGACCTGGTGATACGGGTATAGATCCTTCCTTTATTAGTGCCCTCACCACATGCAACTGTGGGCTAGGCTTAAAGGTTAGCGCCTCTCGTAGCTCACTCCTTCGGGAGTTTGTGAGGCGTACTCTTGTGTCTTCCGTTGCGATCCTCCAAGATGCGATAGGTCAATGTCGAGTTGACTCCTCCCTTGATGGATTTCACTACTCGCAACATTGCAACCTCGCAACCTCGCGACCTCGCAACCTCATGGGTTGAACCGTCGAACTTTCACCCTCCTATTCTGTGAATCCCCGAGATGCGAGAATTCAACGGAATGTTGACTTCTATCTCCAAGAAACGTGTGTCCACCCATCGATCGCGCGGTCCCACCTTATGCTCTGCCATGCGTCCACACGAACCTCGGCTCCTCGGCACTTCATGACTCACGAATCCTAACGCCACTATTTCAGGACTTCTCATGGCGAGGTCCCGAGGGCTTCGTGCCACCTGTATTCCACTCATCGACTTCGCTATGGCCCACACTATCCTCTAGCTGTCGGGATATCGCTTTCTCGTAATCTCGCAATCCCCGCACCCAAATCCTCGAGTCTTTTCTCACGAGGTCCCGATACACGATCCCACGTGCAGATCCAATGGTCCTCCTACGATCTGGATCCAACGGCTATCCTCCTCTCGCACCTCGCGACCTCGCGACTTGGAGTACCCAATGTTTGGGCTCTCACCCTGCAAACTCCTGCAGATCCGACGGCTGTCGGGTATCTACCCCAGATCTGATGACCCAGATCTGTTCTCCTTGTGCGCTCTCCTCCGGCTGCTCCTTGGACTTGAAAACCAACGGTCCAAATTCTATTGGCTAATCCAACGGCCGATGTTGCTCCTCCCAAGATTTGGCGCTCTTTCTTCCTGCACTTGGAAGAATCTCAATCTTTCAAAGGCCTCGACCTTTGCTTCTTTCCTCTCAGAAAACTCCTAAATCTTGAGCTTCCCTACTACGTGTAAAAGCGTGGTTCCTCCTGAGCTTTGGGAACTTTGAACTCTCCAAAGGGTTATCTGGTCTCTGCACTCCTTGCAGCCCAACTCTGTGAATGAAAGCACTCGTCCTCCTGAGATTATCCTCTACTCAAGCAACTTCTTGCTGAGCCTTCTGGGTATTCAGTAACCTAGCGAAGATCCTTCAATGGATTCTTCCTCGAGTAGCAGAACTCAAAGAGTTCTCTTCTCCTTCTGTGTCTATCTGCACACTTCCTTGACACCCTCCTGTCAGAGTATCTTCTCGCAAAACGTTCAGTAGTTCTGGGTTCTTCTATGCACCCTTTGCACCTGCTCAATACCCTCTTGGCAGAGCTCTCAGAATCCTCAGCGATTCTGCTTCTCCTTCTAACTCTCACCAGAGTTCTTCCATCAGCACCTCGTGTTTACGCTCAATGCCCACCTGGCAGAGCCTCTACAGAACTTACAACAAAGTTTTGTCTGCAACTATGTTTCAGCTACACAGCCTTGTCTCATGAGGTGTTCAGTAACCTCAAAGATATTCCTTCTCCTGAGTTGTTGACTTTAGTCCTGTGCCTCAGCACATCTTTGTCTGACTCCGTAGAGTTCAGAAGTGCATCCTCTGTGCATGGCTCTCAGAACCCACAACGTTCTGTCACACCCTCCTGGTATGAAGCCTCAAAGACCTTTCACCTGAAATCAAACGAACTCCTATAGAGTGCATCAACATAACATACATTCACAGCATACATAGAGAACACACACAGACATCCATTCAACACAGAATAATGCAAAAAAATTGCTATGTTATATATTAACAAATGGAAAATGCTTGTATTTTACAAAGGTGTTCTCGAGCTCTCCTCGACTCTTCTTTACTCTACTATCACTTCAACTTCACTCATCTCTACTAACTCAAAATGAGATCTATAAATATCTTTTACCTGAGGGGCTCATCAAGCGCTTCCCTCCAGGTTCACCTACTCTAATAAATTACATTCAATGGTTGTCTAGTCCAACATCTGGATCTAGATCTCAGCTGATATTGCATTAAAGTTGATCTTATCTAACGCCTGCACAAAGGCACAGCTTCCATGGCTCACCAGCCTAAGACAATTAATTACATTGAATTTCGAATTTCAAATGAGGCTGCGCCTCTTCTTAAATGCACGATTTGAATTCGCTAGCGTAGCTGGCTGGCTTGTTGGCTGACATGGAGAGATGCTCCTGTATCATACTCCATAGCTACAAAAATCATGAGCTCCTGCTCATGAGCTTCCCCTGTAGTTGTTGGAATCGTCCTAGATCCCAAATGAATCTGTGGAGCTTTCCATCTGCTCCATCTTTCTGCTGTTGTTGCTGCTTCTGCATTGCTGCTGCTGCTTCTGCTCTTCTGCCCAGCCTCTCCTCGCTGGCAGTTTATGCTAATCGAATCATCAGCTCCATGATCTCTGCGATCACCTCATCTAGCTGCTCCAGTGGATGGTTTTGTTCATGCAGTCTCCTCAGCTGCAAAAATTTTTGGCCATTGGGTTGATCACTATGATCTCCCATGCCTCCTTCATCAACTTCCAACTTTACTTGTTGGATGTGCATGCTCTGCACTTTCACCCTCTCTTCCAGGGCTTCGAATTGTTGCCACAGATTAGAAAAAAAAATGCTGCCTGCTTCTTCTTCCTCTGCTTCTGCAACCTCCCATGTTGTAGACTTTTCAGCTTCTTGGCTAAAAATGTTGAGCCATTCCTCAGAATTATCATCATCCTCTTCTTCCACTTCTTCTTCTTCTGCTGCTATCAGCTCCAATGCTATAGCGCTCTCATCTTCCTGGCTGAAAGTAATGATCCATTCCTTAGAATTCTCATCTTCTTCATCTGCTTGGGCAGCTTCCAAAGTCTGCTCCAACTTATCCTCTTTCCTAATAGTCATCTCCAACTGTGACTGTTCTATTGTTGCACCATTTGCAACACAAATTTATTCCTCCTCCTGGGCACATGGTAGGAATATCCCAATTCCCCCAATCATCAAAAGATCATCTTGATCTCTCACCTCTGTCAGCTGCACTTGCTGATCCAGATTCACCTTTGAGCTCACCTGCTCTGTCAGCTCCCCTGGCTGATTCCAACTCACTTCTGAGTTTATGAGACCCATAGGTACTCTCATCTGCTCATCCCTACCCACCTGGCAATATGGGATGCTTCCAATGCTTCCCTGGCAGACCATGAGATCAACCGATCCCATCTTCATCAGCACTCCTTGTTGAATTGAACTCCCCTCTGAGTCCATGAGACCCTCAGATGGTCCCAAAGGTTCATCTCTGCCCTCCTGGCAGTCTTCGATGCTTCTACTGCCCTCCTAGCAGTCTTCGAGATCCCTCAGCAATCTCTCATCATTGCCCAATTCATCCTCTTCATCATCATCGAGACCTCTCCCAGTCTCCGGTTTACATACCTCAACCATCTTTTCCTATGTGGCCTTGAGGTTTTCAGCATACCTCAACCATCTCTTTAACATCTTGCATTGTCTCATGACCATCAACTCCTTGACTGGCCATTTTGTTGTTGCCTTCCTCATAGAAAATTCATGCATCTGTCTCCTCCTCCTATCCTTCCGCATTCGCAGGTCGAGCTTCTCTATGTCTGCTTTTAATTCATAGATCTCTCTAGTCCTTTCTTTATCCCATTTGGCAAGTTTTTCTTCCTTTCTCTTCTTTCTATGGCCTTCAGTAGCCATCTTACTGTCCCTGTCTGCCTCCCTGAAAAACCTATTTCTATCACTCTACATATTGAGTGTGTCCAGCTTCATCTTACAGTCCTGCTGACTGTCTATAGACTGTTGCCTACCTGCAAACAAGTCCTTACAGAGTCCTTCAACAACTCTGTCTTCTTCTGCCTCCTCTGTTCCCCTCTTGCCTAAAATATACAAACAAGAATTCAAGCTCTGATACCACTTGACACAAGGGCACGCTACCCAGGAACCTCTACTCTCACAGGATCTTCTTCCTCTAGCCCGAAGAACTCCAAGGTCCTTCTATTTCCCTATTGGGAAATCTGCACCCACATAAATCTTTCCCCGAGGTCTCCCCTTTACCACCGGGAGATCAGCTAAATCTCGCTATCTCGCGAGTTCGTGACTTAAAACCTCCAACTCTTCCTTTCAAATCTTGCAATACCCGACGTGGCGATACGGGTATAGATCCTTCCTTTATTAGTGCCCTCACCACATGCAACTGTGGGCTAGGATTAAAGGTTAGCACCTCTCGCAGCTCGCTCCTTCGGGAATTTGTGAGGTGTACTCTTGTGCCTCCCATTGCGATCCTCTGAGAGGAGATAGGTCAATGCCGAGTTGACTCCTCCCTCAATGGATTTCACTACTCGCAAGCTCGCAACCTCGCAACCTCGCGACCTCGCAACCTCGTGGGTTGAACCATCAAACTTTCACCCTCCTATTCCACGAATCCCCGAGATGCGAGAATTCAACGGAATGTTGACTTCTATATCCAAGCAACGTGTGTCCACCCATTGGCCGCGCGGTCCCACCTAATGCTTTGCCACGCGTCCAAATGAACCTCGGCTCCTTAGCACTTTGCGACTCATGAATATTAACGCCACTATGTTGGGACTTCTCGCGGCGAGGTCCCGAGGGATTCGTGCAACCTGTATTCCACTCGCCGACTTCGCTATGGCCCACACTATCCTCTAGCTATCGGGATATCACTTTCTCACAATATCGCGATCCCCGTGCCCAAATCCTCGAGTCTTTTCTCACGAGGTCCCAATACACAATCCCACGTGCAGATCCAACGATCCTCCTATGATCTGGATCCAACGGCTATCCTCCTCTCGCACCTCGCGACCTCATGACTTGGAGTACCCAATGTTTGGGCTCTCACCTTGCAAACTCCCAAGTTCGCGAGATCTCTCGATCTATGCCACCTATCCTCCTCAGATGGATGGCTACAAATCTCTCGCTACTTCGCCGCTTCGCGTCCTTGCGCCTCGTGACTTTGAATACCCAATACTTGGGATTTCACTCTGCGAACTGCCGAGTTTGCGATATCTCTTGATCTCTACCACCTGTCCTCCTCAGATGGGCGGCTCCTATCCTCTCGCCACTTCGTCGCTTCGTGATCTCACACCTCATGACTTTTAACACCAAATCCTTGGCTCTTCCACTCACGAGCTTCCGAGTTTGTGAGATCTCCCGATCTTTACCACCTGTCCTCCTCAGATGAATGGCCACAATCCTCTCACCACTTCATGACTTCATGACCTCGTGACTTCATGACTTGGGATACCCAACACTTGGGCCTTTACCCTACAAACTCCCAAGTTCACGAGATCTCTCGATCTCTGCCACCTGTCCTACTCAGATGGACGGCCACAATCCTCTCGCCACTTCGCTGCTCGTGAAGTCGAATGAATTCCTCTTCCAACCTCCGGTGCCCGAGTCCCTAATGTGGGTAATATCGTGACATGCATCCACTCCCAACGAATGGTCCAGATCCTCGTCGGGATTTCTCCCCTGCTGTTCACAAAGGCTTAACCTCCATGCAACTTTCTGCAGATCCGACGGCTGTCGGGTATCTACCCCAGATCTAATGACCCAGATCTGTTCTCCTTGTGCACTCTCCTCTGGCTTCTCCTTGGACTTGAAAACCAACGGTCCAGATTCTATCGGCTAATCCAATGGTCGATGTTGCTCCTCCTGAGCTTTGGCGCTCTTTCTTCCTGCACTTGGAAGAATCTCAATATTTCAAAGGCCTCGACCTTTGCTTCTTTCCTCTCGGTGAACTCCCGAATCATGAGCTTCGCTGATGCGCGTAAAAGCACGATTCCTCCTGAGCTTTGGGAACTTTGAACTTCCAAAGGGTTCTCCGGTCTTTGCACTCCTTATAGCCTGACACTGTGCATGAAATCACTTGTCCTCCTGAGCTTATCCTCTACTCAAGCAACTTCTTCCTGAGCCTTCTGGGTATTCAGTAACCTAGCGAAGATCCTTCAGTGGATTCTTCCTCGAGTAGCAGAACTCAAAGAGTTCTCTTCTCCTTCTGTGTCTATTTGCACAATTCCTCGACGCCCTCCTGGCGGAGTATCTTCTCGCAGAACGTTCAGTAGTTCTGGGTTCCTTCTGTGCACCCTTTGCACCTACTCAATGCCCTCCTAGAAGAGCTCTCCTAACTCTCAATAGATTTGTTCCTTCAGCACCTCGTGTTTACGCTCAATTCCCACCTGGCAGAGCCTCTACAGAAGTTACAACAAAGTTCTATCTGGAACTGTGTTTCAACTACACAGCCTTGTCTCCTGAGCTGTTCAGTAACCTCAAAGATCTTCCTTCTCCTGAGTTGTTGACTTCAGTCTTGTGACTCGGCATGTCTTTTTCTAACTCCACAGAGTTCATAAGTGCATCCTCTGTGCACGGCTCTCAGAACCCGCAGTGTTCTGTCACACCCTCCTGGTATGAAGCCTCAAAGACCTTCCACCTAAAATCAAACAAAATCCTGCAGAGTGCATCAACATAACATACATTCACAACATACATAGAGAACACACACATACATCCATTCAACACAGAATAATGCAGGAAAACTTCTTTGTTATATATTAACAAATGGCAAATGCCTGTATTTTACAAAGGTGTTCTCGAGCTCTCCTCAGCTCTTCTCTACTCTACTATCACTTCAACTTCACTCATCTCTACTAACTCAAAATGAGATCTAGAAATCTCTTTTACCTGAGGGTCTCATCAAGCGCTTCCCTCCAGGTTCACCTACTCTAATAAATTGCATTCAATGGTTGTCTAGTCTAGCATCTGGATCTAGATCTTAGCCGATCTTGCATTAAAGTTGATCTTATCTAATGCCTGCACAAAGGAACGACTTCCATGGCTCACCAGCCTAAGACAATTAATTACATTGAATTTTGAATTTCAAATGAGGCTACGCCTCTTCTTAAATGCGCGATTTGAATTCGCTGGCGTGGCTGGCTGGCTAGCTGGCTGACATGGAGTGATGCTCCTGCATCACACCACCTATCCCAATTGGATCGGACGACCCAGATTTTCCCTGAACTATGGGCGCTACCCTTCGTGCTAAATCCCGGGAAAATTGACATCCCCGAAAACGCCATGACCATCGATCTGCTCTTATGGATGAATCTGGACCGTCGACAACATAACCTTGCCCCCCTACATGCTTGAAAGCCTTAAAATGAGATTTTTCCATACTGCTCTGGGGAACTTCTTGTGCAACTTGCATAACCGAATACTCTTGTGTCTACGACAAGAAATGTCACTAACATAATTCTCCATGGGGGATAGAGTCATCCCTGTGATGCTCTAAGAACTCATTCCGCAACTTCAGTACCTTGTTGTTGGGCTATGGAGTCAGGCTCAAAACATCCCGCTACTGAAAATACAGGCCGAAAAATAAAAGTAACAAAATAAAGCTACATGCTCAAAGGAGCTTATTTATATACAGTCTTAATGCTAATAAAATATTTTACATGGGCTAGGTGAAAGAAAACTTCCACCATAGCCATTCAAGCAACTTCCTAGATAGAAGCTCCTTCCTTCTGTCGATGATCACCAGCAGATGGTGTAACCATGACAACAGAATGGCTACACTCTTCAACTTCTCCTCATAGGGTGAAGTTCATATGGAATAGGGCGGCTCCAAGGCATAAAGGACATGCCACTCCATGTACTCGCTGACAGGATCATAGAATGAGTGGTGAATTTTGGAAAATTGGTGATAGGCAGCCTCCTTTGCTACAGAGTTACTCATATGTGGTTGAATATATTTGATAAGCACAGGTGAGTGGACAACTGACCTAGGCTCACTGATCTCAGGTGGTAGCTGCTCGTTGACTGGCTCTGGAATGAAATATGTGCTCAGTTGTTCCTCTCGTTCCTTTTCCTCTTCTTGTCTCTCCCCTGGTTCAGATTCGTATTCATCATAAATAGGGACCATGGGGTGGTTCTTCTTGCTGACTGGCTCTTCAGTATATTTATAGTGATCAAATGTAGCATAAGGTTGCTGCTCATCATCACTAGAATATACATCAAAAAGGGGTTTTCCTTCATTGATATGACCCTCCTCCAGAACAGTGATCCCGTGAAAAATATCCATTTCAGGGATAGTGGGACCTGCTGCTTCTGGTTGCCCATACATAATCCTTTTCTCTTTAATCCCAGGTAAAAATATATTGTGAGAAACCCCCTGGGGGAAAAGAGAAGAATCCTCTTCCACAACTAACCCCTCTTTTAAAAAGAGAGGGTCTTCGTCATCATGAGAAGAGATGCTAGCAACATCTGTTTCAACCCGATATCTAGGTGAGTCATCTACCATGGACCTCATTTGCTCTATAAACTCACAATTTCCACAAGAGGCATGTTCATCGTTATGAACATCTAAAGGAATATAGGCATCTGATATGATGTCAGATGCTTCTGTTCTAGGGCTAACACAATTAATATCATTCAACACCTCCATATTTTCCTGGAAAATGCTTTCCTCCACAGTAAAAGCTTCATCATGGACATGGTCTTCAGGGACAGCAGAGGCTTCATGAAGCAAAGAAAACTCCTCACAGCAGTTTTCAAACAAACAATCAGCTGGATAGTAGTCTTTACAAAATGAATTGAAAGTTGTATGAAAACTTGTTAAAGAGTGGATGCTCGCAGCGGGAAGAGATCGACACCACTCAAGAGCAACTCCCTTCAATGAATACCTGAAGAGCTTCATCCGGACATCCTCATGCGTGATATTGTGTCAGTGAATAGCCTCATGGAAGTCCAGTAAATGCTCAGCTAGTTCCTCTCAACTTGTTGCATGAAATTCAGGAAGGAAATCTTCCCATTGGTCTCTATCAGGAAGTGCATTACAAAACCCAACTATCTGGGAAAAGTCATAGAAAGAAAACCTTTGAGCCATAATTTTCTCCATATCGAAACAGTGGAGTTGCCAATCAATCCTCGAATCATGGAGTCGCTAGGTGAAATATGCGCAGCTTCAAATGTGCCTGGTCCTTGTTCACCATCAAAGGCCAGATCTTAATGTTGTCGTTACCCCAAGAAGCTTCTCAGGATAAGAAAGCAGTTGTTGAAACCTTCTCGAGAAATCTCCTTAGGATCAACTTTCAGGTGTGATAATAGTAATCACAGCCGAAACAGTGATGTGGAAACAATGGAGTCGCCACAGTGGAGTCACCACAGTGGAGTCGCCAGGTGCACAGTAGAAATCTTTAAGGGCTCTAATGTCTGATGCACCTTCAAAATCAGAGGCTCAATGTTGTTCTTCCCAGGGAAAATATTCAACTTCGTCCTTGGCAATGGTGCCAGAAATGTTAGCATCAGAATTCACCCCTGGATTGCTTGCAGGAGCAAAGCCCAATGCCCATCAGTTTTTATGTCATGGTTTAATAAATGGGGTGATCAAATGAATAAAGGCTCAAGATGATATAGCTTTAGATTAGGAAACTGGGCCTGGCATGTAGAAAACAAGGGAGGTCTTGATCCAACTTCTGTCAGTAACTAGATTAAAGGGTGATAGATGGAAGACTTGAGAGGAGGGCGAGCAAGACTGCCTCAAGTGACAGGCCTTCAAAATATTGAGGAAGAAAAACTCAGAGGCCAAGATCCTCTTGGTCCAGAGTTTCAAGGAGCTGAAGGGTGACTCGACTAGATCCTCCAATTTCGAGTCATTCAGCGCTAAGAAAATCACAGGAACTGATTAGAAACAATGCAACTATTACAGTGATCCAACCTACATCATCCTATAACAGTTACAACTCGACTGGATCCTCCAATTCCGAGTTGTTCTAACACAGTATACAAAGAGATGGACAAGAAACTGACATCCATAAAGTAAGAAATCTCAAATGCCTTCTACATTAACTAGAGTGACCAATGCTTCATCAAAACTTTACAATTGGGAGCTTTTCTCAACCATCGATCCTTTGAAAAATATCAAAACTAAGTATATATACTCCTAAACATTTTCCCAACAGAGGCCTACTGGACTTTCAGGATGAGCAGTCTCTTCAATCAAATATGGCCTGCACTCCTCTGTCATACACCACCTTAATTCTTCATGGCTCGTGCTAGGGGGGTAGATGAGCCTTTAAATGTTGAATTATCATGTGCAGGCTTCCCTAGCGAGTTGAGGACTCGGCGTGGCTTCCATGAAAAGAACCAGTACATAGAACCTTCTCGGGTAGACTTTCAGCTGGAACATCCATACCTTGCAATTAATGATTGAGACAATGTTTCAACCACTCTCTCTCTTCTTCATTCATTTCCAGTAGGTACTGAGATTTATATCATGTTGAATCGGCATCTAGAGAACACAGTGCCCCCCTTCCGAAACTCAATTCGGTGCTTTTGGCCTCCCTTTTGA
This sequence comes from Picea glauca, assembly GCA_000966675.3. NCBI lineage: Eukaryota > Viridiplantae > Streptophyta > Pinopsida > Pinales > Pinaceae > Picea > Picea glauca. The sequence continues at coordinate 1,203,331 of JZKD02S0867744.1, forward strand.
ACAACCCTTTCTACTTTCTCGAGTGACCACGGGCCGTGACCCTACGCCTACATTCAAAGGTTCTTTCGGCATTTTGGGGTTTGTGGATAGGAAGGAGAAGGTCTTCTCTCTTCATAATCGCGATGGAAAAAATGTCGGGAAGGCCTAGCGGTCACCACGTGTCCCCCCGTTGATCTGGTGGTTCTGAATTGATTCGACGATACTGTGGGCCCGGATCCGAGACGTCTTCGATGCTTCGTGCTTCGAGGATGTGAGAGAGCTGTTCCTTATGCTTTGAAGTCACGATGGGAGAAAAGGCGGAGAAACTAATCGCGTGCCATGCCTTCCTCCAGGATGAATGGCTAAGATCACTCTTGGTGCTTTGGGGCCCGTCTTGTCAAATGATAAACATTAGCGCCCCTCCTTTATTCCTGCTCCTCTGTGACCCAGGCGCCAAAACCATGAGCCTAATTTTGGGCGCTTTCATCGTTTCGGGATTCGAGGTTTCGAGAAGTGAAATGACGAGGAGTGCTTACCCCTCGAATTCCCAAATGTCGACATGACATGGATGTGCGTCGCATGTCCTTCAGATGAATGGCCTAGATAGTATTCATTATTATAAAGGGGGTTTCCCCCATTTACAGGCTCTCTTTATGTGACCTGGTGCTAAGACCATGGGCTCGGCTCCAAAGGTGGTTTTGACGTTTCTCCGATCGATGATTTTAGCTGTAAAGAATGGGAGGATCCTTGTCTCTCGAAACACTGATCCCCGATACGTTGATTGGCCGCCACCTGTCCCAATTGGATCAGACGACCCAGATTTTCCCTGAACTATGGGCGCTACCCTTCGTGCTAAATCTCAGGCAACTTGACAGCCCCGAAAACCCAATGACCATTGATCTTCTCTTATGGATGAATCTGGACCGTCGACAACATAACCTCGCCCCACTACGTGCTTGAAAGCCTTAAAATGGTATTTTTCCATACTACTCTCGGGCGCTTCTCATGCAACTTGCAGACCCGAATACTCTTGTGTCTAGGACAAGAAATTTTCCTAACACATTCCTTTAAAGCCAACTTCCTGATTGCATAGAAATTGAACCTCCTATGTCTCCCTAAGTGGCATTTAAAGCATAACAACAACAGTTGCAACTATCATGACCATTTGTAGAGATACACAAATAATGGAGGCACCAAAACTTCGAGCTTATTGGTTTTGAGAGAGAGCTTCTTCAGCCTCTTGAGCAGTTTAAAAAAAAATATAAAAAAAATAAAAGTAAAAATACCACCATTCCAATTAAACGCTAGCAACCTCTAGAATGCCTATGTCACGATTGCTAACTTTACACTTATATCCATATGATACTCTTTTCAGACAAAATATAATAATTATATCTTTATCTTTATATTGTACCTGGATTTTTTTCTTTACTTAGAATATCTCCAAATTATTATAGTTATGGAATTTGTTTCTATAGAGAAGCCCCATTACTTATGTTTATTGCAGGTTCACAGACTTCTATATATGCAAAATTTCAAAACAAATTACATACATTCATGGAAAACTAACTTTTCATTTTGTTTGAATATTGGGAATAATCGAGCATAAATCAGTTTCTCTTTACAGACTAATCCTCATTCAACGATGTTAAGGTTATATTGGCAATGGAATATTTACTTCCTCATAAATATCCAATCCCATTAGTATTGATTTATAGACTTATAGACATCGATAATGGCCTTTTTGTTCCTAGAATTTGAGCCTTCGCTCTGATACCAAATGTAACACCCCTCTACAGGATGTTAAACAATTAATCTTTCATTAAATACATACACATTAACAACTTAGTTTTAGCTTAATTCCATTGATTTTCATTTTACACAATTGTTCTACATTTGCTCAATGATAAATCTAGATAGCATGATGAAATAAGTAATATGTTAACTCTATGAATTAGAACTTAAAACAAAAGTATATACAAAATATCAATAACCAAATACCACTAAAAAATACCTCCTCCTTACCTTGTCGAAGCTCATCGGTTGTAATGTAGTCTTGGGCGCTTCCAAGCATTCTTTTCCCACTTTCCCAGAGTGAAACAACGGAATCCTCCCTGCCAACTATGAGTCTAAATGTAACACCACTCTACAGGATGTTAAACAATTAATCTTTCATTAAAGACATACATAATAACAACTTGGTTTTAACATAATTTCATTGATTTTCATTTTACACAATTCTTCTACATTTTCTCAATAATAAATCTAGATAACATGATGAAATAAGTAATATGTTAACTGTATCATTTATAACTTAAAACAAAAGTATATACAAAATATCGATAACCAAATACCACCGAAAAATACCTCCTCCTTAGCTTGTCGAAGCTCATCGGTTGTAATATAGTCCTGGGTGCTTCCAAGCATTCGTTTCCCTCTTTCCCAGAGTGAAACAATGAAATCTTACCTGCCAACTAGGAGCCTAAATGTAACACCCCTCTACAAGATGTTAAACAATTAATCTTTCATTAAATACATACACAATAACAACTTTGTTTTAGCATAATTTCATTGATTTTCATTTTACACAATTCTTCTACATCTGCTCAATGATAAATCTAGATAACATGATGAAATAAGTAATATGTTAACTCTATGATTTAGAAATTAAAACAAAAGTATATACAAAATATCAATAACCAAATACCACCAAAAAATGCCTCCTCAGCTTTTCGAAGCTCATCGATTGTAATGTAGTCATGGGCGCTTCCAGGCATTCTTTTCCCACTTTCCCAGAGTGAGACAACAGAATCCCCCCTGCGAACTAGCAGCCTAAATGTAACACCCCTCTACAGGATGTTAAACAATTAATCTTTCATTAAATGCATACACAATAACAACTTGGTTTTAGCATAATTTCATTGATTTTCATTTTACACAATTCTTCTACATTTGCTCAATGATAAATCTAGATAACATGATGAAATAAGTATATGTTGACTCTATGATTTAGAACTTAAAACAAAAGTATATACAAAATATCAATAACCAAATACCGCCGAAAAATAGCTCCTCCTTAGCTTGTCGAAGCTCATCGGTTGTAATGTAGTCATGGGCACTTCCAAGCATTATTTTCCTGCTTTCCCAGAGTGAAACAACAGAATCCTCCCTACCAACTAGGAGCCTAGCCGGCTTCCTAGGTCCAAGAAACCATTCAGTTTCTTGGCCCTCCGTGCCCGTGACTCCAAGAACAACAAAGCACAATGCTCAAAGAAAACCTTCATAAGAAATACATCTTCCAAAGATTTCACAACCTCTCATCATGCTCAAACCTCCCAATCCCCCCTTCCTCACCATTTCTCCTCCCTATTTATAGGGTTTCCATACACCCTTCCCCAAGTATCCTCAACCACCCTCATTATTATCCATCAACCTCCCTTATCTATATATTTTGGGAAAATATTAAAATAAAACTAAATATAAATGACTTGCATTAAACAACAATAAATAAAATGAAAAGTCTTTCTTCTCATGCTAGCTAATAAATGTTATTTGATCATTTTCCCCAAAATGTACATAACACCCCACCATGCTCATTTAATGCATCATACCCACCATCTATCAAAGTCAAGAAGGTATTTAATGCTTCTAGATATTTTGTATGCAATATAATTTACATATTCAATAAACATTCAATTAAATAGTTAATAATTTAATTTATTAATTAATACATTAATTACTTATACTAGTGTACATGGGTAGGGTATGTGTCTGTAGCTAGAAGACACATATCTCATGTATGTACTAATGATAAACAATCATTGCCTCTAGTGCATAGTTCATAAATGATCATCAAGACATGGAGGAAAACAGATCAAGTAATGCATCATTTAATAATCTTAACAAACTAAATTACACCAATTCATCAATAACTCATTGTCATACTTAAAATATCAATAGGAAATCAAAGAGGGTTTTAAACATAGTGGCATCTCTAATCCCTAATCAGTATTCTCAACTAACATTGAAGCATCCTTCCTTCCTAACCTACTTCCATATTCCATCCTATCCTTTCTTCTGTTGGACTAAGCTGGAGCGTCAACTATATTGACCTAACTCTAGATAGAACCCATAAGTGGAAGTGTCATACATCTTGACCAACCTTCCCCAACAAGCAACTAGAAGTCGTCATCACACATCTAGGGGAGTGTGACTTCACACAGACCTCCCACGACTCTAGGTTTCAGAGGATAAATGATGGAAAATACCTCCACCCCTCCTCATAGAAATAGGGTCAACACAACTAGCAGTCGTCATCACATGTCTAGGAGAGTGTGACTTCACATAGCCCTCCCACGACTCTAGGTTTCAGAGGATAAATGGTGAGAAGTACCTCCACCCCTCCTTATAGAACTAGGGTCAACACCCTACATGAAGCCCTATTGTGAAACTAATGTTCTTAGAGTCACTTCATCAAACAACCACTGTCGGAAAGTCGTGTGTCCTATCAAAACCACACTTACCACAAATCATAGAAATATTTCAAATCATAAATTAAATAATAATTATAACTTATAGCATGCACTATCTTCTTGATGTCTATGACATCCATGTTATCTCATCACTGTAGTCATTTGGCTATCACATAGCTCATCAACCTGTAGGTTAATTTACCAATAACTCATATCCATGTATATACATCATAATTTTATATAAGAATCCATATCTGTATTGACGTTCAATTAAGAAATGTATGTTTATTTTTATCATGTCTTAGATCCATTATGCCTTCTCAACATAACTTTGAATCGTTATCCATGTACCTAAATTCCACATCTTAATTTGAATGTTTAATCAAATCAAAGAGTTATCATCATCATGAGCATATAACAATTAAAATAATAGTATGAAACACATAACTAGGTCTAGATGTACACTTCTCACATGTCTATATCAATATCGTTGAGTCCAAATAGTTGTTAATGAACGAATTACTAAGATGAGAAAAATCAAAGTTCTAATCATCTAAAGCCAAAATAAGGGGCGTTACAGGCCAGGATGGGAGAAAGACAACTGATCAATGGTCACGATCTAGCCCTCGTGTGGAAACAACAAGACCCAGAAAAATGTAGCGACCACTGCTTTAATGGAATAGGTCCAACTCCTTCCTAACAAGATATTGTAGTCGAGAGACGCATCGACCACTTCAACCTTGACACACACGATCTTCCCCCCTAACTGCATGGGGAAAGAGGGGATGATTCCATGTGGTCGGAATGAAAGACCATCGAAAGCGGTAAGAAGAGTAGGTGATGGAGACAAAAAGGGTTGGCCAATGGCCTTCCAACATGCCAAAGACATTACACATGTCAAGGCGACCTCATCAACCACCATACGGAAAATGTTTCGAGTAAAAGTTTTTGTGGTGTAAGCCACTAATTTCTGAAATGCCACATGGTAAGGGAGACAAGGTTTTAAGTCGATCATATCAAGCATGATCATACCCAGATTACAAGTCTCAGCAGATCATAAGGTAGCTAACAGATCCTTTCTTTGGGAAGGGAAGCTCTGGAGGACCTCCAAAGAAGACATCACACAAGGGGTTTGAGACAAATCATCCACCACATAGTAGTTCTGGGCAGCCCTTGTGTTTGTATTGTGAGAAGCTTTCTTGAATTCACCTTTTCGTATTCATGTCATTGTTTCTCCCAATGTCTTCTCTATCTAGAGAGGAAGAGGTGGATTTTCGGCTTCTTTACTTTTCTCAGAGATGCTTGGCATTCTGTAATCATGTGCTATAGTCGATATATAGGTGTCACCTTTCATCATATACACATTCACGAATGAAGGATTACTCGAAGATGGAGGGGGTCCTTGACTGCCCCCATCCATGCTTGGAGAGGCTTGAGTTAAATTTTTCCCATGTTGAAATGGGTTTGCTAACACAGCAGGTCGTTGTTGTGCCAATAACATTTGGGCCTCTACAAGCCGAGGGCACTGGTGAGTCAGGTGGTCTTTTGTGCACAGGTTACATGGATACTTCACCTTCCTCTTTTCTATGTTGCCCCTGCCAACATTATTGGTAGGTTTCTTATCCCCCTTACCCTTCTTTCGTTGTTTCTTCTTTCCATCAGGTTGTCAGGTAGCCTTCAGGTTTGTCGATTGCACACTATGTACATTTGACGTTTGGGTAGGAGTAGCAGCCGGACCAGTGGTCTGGCTGGCCACTTTCTGTTGTATCGACAATTGCTGCAATTGTTTTGACAACTGATCAGTGGGATTCATTTGTCCTGAACCAACAATACCATCGGCATGTGGTCTAGCTTGTTATTTTGTCTTGTCAAGTATTGACCATGGTGCATCTGGAAAGATTTCATAAAGTAAACCAGATTGAGAGTAAATCAACTCTAGTTCTTAAGCTCTCATTATCGCATCCTTTTCTTAAAAGACCCTCGATGTTGCGACATCTTTGGATAACTTAGGTACCAAAGACTTAAGGACCCACTCAAGTAGGAGTGCTGGTGGGACTGGCACTTTTATTAAACTCTTTCAGTGTCTCCATTCTCGGATGTGATCCAAGACATGGTCTTCTTTTGTCTGCTCAAAGTTACTGAACAATTCGATGTCAGCATTGTATCTCATAGGTAATTCGAAATGGTTTAGGAAATCCATTTCCAATTCACCAAAGGAAGAGTATCTTGAGCGGTCGAGCTCAATGTACCATTTCACAACACTCCCTATGAGAGTGTGTTGAAACAAACACAATTGTATGGAGTCATCTTTCAAAGAGTTGGACGAGCACCAAAGATGGAAGGTAGTCACATGATCACCCAGATCTTCATTAGGATTGGCTTTGAACTTTGGAATGTCTGAAGGAAACTTGGTTAGCATAGGAGGCCAACACAGATCATGACAGATAGGGTCATTCAAAAACCTTGTCAAGTCTAGCAATTGCAAGGTTGACAGAAACGGTAGTTTGGGTTGTTGATTATAACCATGGAAAAAGGAGCATGTAGTTTGACTAGCACCAGGTTTCCAGGAAAAGTTAGGTTGCTGGTTAGGGTTTTTGTAAAAGCCATGGCCATGACTAACGTACAAATTATGTGCTTGTTGAGACATCATTGGCTGACTCCCATAATAGGACATAGAAGGTTGGGTTGGCGTTGCATTCGAATGATTTTGGGAAGGGTTTCCCCATGCCGATCCGATGGGCATCAGTCCTGCACCTTGCCCAGGGTTCCATTGGCTATGGAAGGGGTTCCCCTGGTCAGCATCCTTGGCGAGGGAACTAATCCCTGCCACAGGTTCCAAGGTCCTTGTGCGGAAGGAATTCTTGGGTTTGTCCCCTGTGCAGGAATAGTACCCTTCATAGGATTTTTTTGTCTGTAATCGGGGTTTCCCCCAGTCGGGAAGGCAGCTGACGAGAAAGTGTTGTTACCAAACTCGTCAACCAAAGAGAATAGTGTTAAACCTACTGGAATGCTATAAGAAGGTAGTCCTTGAATCCCTTCTCCAAACGAACTGTAATTTATGTTCGGCCCGATGAAATGCTGGTGAGCACTATCGAGCGAAGGGGACGAAGGAGGTATATGACCCCCTTCGTAAGGGAAATCATTATAGGGAGATGAAGTGCCCCCCATGGATCCTTGGAGAGGAGCGTTGGAGCTCCCTTCCCCAAGACCTAAAGTCTATAGAGTGGAGTAGGAAAGTACAAGGCTCGTACCTAAGCTAGGCATCCTGTATGAGAACGGAGGGCATGTTGCACTCTGGGTGAAAGGGGCAGTGATCGCCGCCATAGACAGAATTAGACCATTGCTTGAGGTAGAGGCAATCAATACCATAGTGGCCCGGCCCGACGATGGTGGGTTAGGAGGTGGAACACCCCCTGTAATGACAATCATAGAGGGATTATGAGAATTCCCTAAAGAAGTCACAACATTAGTTTCCATTGCTTCTTGTGACACTATCTAGCGCTCATAAGGATAAACCTGTATGACGATGGGCATCAATAGATAAATGATAGGAGGTTCGTATGGACCAAGAGCTTCTTCTCCAAGGTCTAAAATAGTTGGTTCCTTCAGAATCAAATGTTCCTCTCTTGGAGATGGTTCAGGAACAGTTTCCTGTGACCCGGTCGCCTCAAATGACCCTTGTTGGTCTAGTTTTTTCCTTAGCAGTGGCAGGGGTGGCTCCAAGGTAATCAACAGTAGGACAAGAATCCTTCGTGACCAGTGGAGCTCTTGATCCTCCACTATGTGAGAACATCAATGACACACTAGGGATTTCTATTAATGTTCAAATCTAGCCCACACTAGAAAACGTTCTTATGAGATAAGATAAGCAGTCACTAGCTAGTTGGAAGAACAGTTACAACAACCAACACTAGAGCAACTTACCGGTGCAAGTGAAACTCGAATATGGAAGCACCCTCCAGGTATAATCTACAAAGAATGGCCTGATGTGTGTCCTAAGTACCGCGGTATACCCCTATAGTCACCTGTGTAAGTCCCTAAAATAAAGGAAACCAGGTCCCCAACGCGTGAACAATCACCAGGCGGGTACAGTCGACAGTCGGGTGGACTGCAATGAGCAGGTTATCTAGCCCAAAACCTATCAAGGGTATCGAAAGAAAGTGTTTCGAAAGAAAAATGAGGACCTCAAACGGATTCAAGATCCATGAAGCTCTGTGGCAAATGCGATCAAACGAATCCCAAGATAAGCCCTCTATATGCATTCCCCACTATGCTTGGTCTGACTTTGGAGGGGTTATCTCTGGTACCTTTCCAAACGTGACCTCATGTTTAGCCCCTGTGTTAGAGGGGGGTCCTAGATAAATTTCACGATACTGGACTTTTAACACTCCCTAGCACAGACTCTTATGTCTGTTTTTATATCCTTGAAAAGTTTCCTCTCCAATCCTAAATCAAGGCTCTAGCCTAGACTAGTTGATGGACTCTACAAATATAAAGTTCTAGTTGATTTTAATTGATCATTAATTTTAGTGGCGTGTATTAAGTCAAAGGATGCGGAAAATTAAACTAGTGATGTTTTTAAGAGATGAAAGAGAAGAGCATGCAATGAAATTGAAAACAAACAAAAAGGTGGAAACAAATATACTTCTTCTTCACAAATTCAGATTTGCACATTTAAACCCTTTAACCAACTTTTCAAGATATTTTTTCCTAAGATATTCTAACAGAAAAATCAAAACAAGATTTCACTTGACTATGAGCTACTTATTTTCCTAAGTCAACAGTCAAGAACTTATGACATTAGTCTTTTTCCTGATTATTAATGCAAACAACCAATCACTTAACCAAACAAAGATAGTAAACATTTTCTTATGCTTCCAAAAAAAGAAATTTTTTTGATGAAAAGAAAGCTATGCTAAGTTCAAACCTAGGCTACAGACTATGATCACAGAGACTAAGGCTAGATCAAAGAGACCTTTGAGAAGTCTAACTTCTGACAGGGAAGAGGATGACTGCCTCTCCCTTTCAAAAGGTCTCCCCAACATAGACACACCACTGTCACTTCATCAGAAAGTGTATGCACGTGTGTTGTCCAAAGTCGAGGTGCATATGAACTTGTGCAGGGATACTACAAGGCACGTATACCTATGTAAAATGATCAAAATAATGAAAAAACAATAGTCCAACACAAGCAGGGAGTACCGGTATGGAAAACTAGCATCCCTTAAAGACACAGAAACTTATTTTAATAAGAGAAAATGCAAGGAAAACTTTGATGAAGCAAAGATAGTCTGAGGTTATACCTAGGCTACTGATTGCAACAACAGGGACCAGGAAAGGATCAAGAAAACCCCTAAGAAGTATTACTTCTGACAGGGGACAAGATGACTACCTCTCTTTTAAAAAAATAAAAAATCTGAACCTTTGCATGCTACTGACACTTCAGCAACAAGCATATGCATGTGGGTTGGCCAAAGGCAGGGCACATATGTACACCTGCAGGCTTACTGCAGACCATGTACACCTTTGTAAATTTCCAAAAATGGAAAAGAAATCAAGAAATCAAAGCAGGGAGTACTAGTATTGAAAACCAAAATCCCTAAAAAAATCAAACTCTTGTTGAAACTCAGAAAAAGGTAATCAAACCAATTTAAAACACCCAAAAAGTATCCCCAAAAAACCTTAGAGAACTCCCTAGTATGGTCGCCAATTCTATTGTGGGTGGGAAATCCCCCTACAGACTAGCATTAAGGGTTTATTAATCCATGCAGAAAATGACCTACGAAACTCTCCTACTTTTTTATATTATCCCAACATAGACCCCACATTCATGCATAAAACACAAGGATAAAAGTATCTGGTAACTCTACCTTAAATTTCATGTTTGATGTCAATCCTTTGGTGTTCAATTGATCCTTGACTGCAAGTATCCTCCCAAATCCAACATGCATTCATAAACAGACAAACAAAGAACTCCAAACATGCATCTTATATATAAATTAGTGGGTTAGAGGTTCTAATAAAATATAATCAGAATTGAATGTTGAACACCTCATATGGCAGGACAGGAAAAGTACTTCTTTATTATTAACCTCACAAATGTAACTTACAATGGTGATAGTGGCCACTGCTCCATGAATCTGGTCCTGGGATCCTCTTCAACTATGCACCAACTGCTAACACACATGCTTCTCATCTTCAGTGAAATCACAAAATGGTTGCAGAATCTTAGGGCAAGGGGAACACAAAAAAGGGCAAAGTTTCTTTGCTATTATTTTATTTTTTTTTCAAATGGGAACCCTAACTCTTATTTTATAGGCTCAAAGAGGGTAGTTATCTGATTGAATCACTGGCTATGGGTGGTCAAACGATTTAGGAAATTTACCTGAAATTCTATACTTCGTCTGCAACTTTCTATTTTTTGTGTTTTTGTTAGTATACGTGGGTTGTAATGGGTCAGCAAGTGTATATATGCGAGCAATAGTGGTTTAGGGAATGTATGCCTTCAAAAGGATGGTTTTTAGAAGACCTATTTAATCGTGTCTTGGAAAAAATGGCAAGTGAGATGGCCTGATGCCAGGTATGCATGTCTAGCGGAAATTAGGGTTATAACAGAATTGCGTGCAATAACAATGAAAACTTAGCATTTATCAAGTAGATTATTTAGCGAGTGTCACAAGTAATTTTTTAGTGAGTTAGATATGCATTAGGTTAGTGTATGCAACAAATTAGTATGAATTAGTATGGTTGTAGCAATGATTTGTAACAAAAAAAAGTTAGCTAGTGAATTAGTCTAAGCTAGACTTAGTAGAAGTTAGTAGAAACTTCAAAGAATAGAGTTTGATGGTTGTTTGATCAATTCCTTCAACAAGAGAAAGTAGAAATCAGTGGCTTTTATGGAGTCAATTACAAAAACAACAAATAACTTGGAAAGATAAATGATAATAATGGTCTAAGGATGGAGAAATAAAGTATTTAGGTGTTGGCACTTCAAGGCCTCAAGCTCTAAGTCTCAAAGATGGAATTTTGGCTAGAGTGCAAGCTCTTTTGGGCTCTAGCAAATTCATCTTCTGCTTGGACACTAAAATATTTGCAACAAGCTCTAGAAAAAAAACTTCTAAAGTATTATCACTTTAGGGCTTTAGAAGCTTATCTATACAAGATATTCTTAGAAATTAACAAGTGGAAAATACTAGAGAGAGGAAGAAGCACTTTATGTCCCTCTCCTAGGGTTTCTAGCAAGCAATTTCATATTTTAAATATGAAGTAAAATTCCCACAAGAATTCATTGCATAAAAAAAATTGCAGATTTTACTTACTTCACCAAGAATAATCAGTCATGAAAACCTTAGTTTGCATAAAATTCCACCATACATGGGCCAAGAAGCATCCAAAACACATCCTCCAAGTGTTGTGCGCTAGTAAAATTCAACGAAGGAACCACTAGGGAGAAAATTTTAGACTTGCTATCTTATGAGAGGAAGAGTTATGTAAAAATGAATTTGCAAAGGTGTATTTATATCACTTTTTCCCTAAAAATGTCAACTTAAAAATATAACAAGGATGACCTTAGAAAATTCTCCTTAAAATTCAATTTTAATAAAATTACATCAAAATATCCCTCGAGGGTGATGTCATGCCCTTTTAGGGTGACGTTAGGATCCATGAAAATGGCGTTGAGGATGCTTAGTGGAATGTTGGGCCTCCAAATACCAATAACCATGCCACACGTGCTAAAATTTCATGCCAACACCTCCTTCAATCAATATTTGATCCCCATCCAATGTTAGCCTTCTCCTGGTGGCATGAGGGGCTAGGTGAGTGGCATCCAAGCCTCCAGAGGCCAACCTCCTAGTGGAAGAAGTGAGGAGCCCATCATCATCCATGCTAGAGTGCCTCCCAAGGAAATAATCTCATTATTCACTTTGTAAATTCTAATCACCAACCTACCCCAAACGTGGGGTCTCTTCATCCATCTTTGGTCTCCAAAGCCCCATCAAGGTTTGAAAAATTCATCCCCTCATGAATACTTGTCCACTAGGAAAGGTCCTGCAAAGAAAAACACGTACACCCTCCAAGGGTTCATAAGTCACAAGAATCATGCCAAGTAAGCCACATATAAATATAGAACCACCCAAACATGTACATCAAACCCCCTTTCTCAAACTAAACAAATGCTCAAATACCTTATACAATTTTTCAAATTTAGGTGTGGGAGGGGTGTCAAGGAATCCTATTGGGTCAATCAATACCCAAGTCAAAGGTTTTTCCCAAGGGAAACCTATCTAAGCCATGTATGAATATGAGGTGGAGTGGGGTAAGAATTTTTGGCATGGGGTACATGACATACGAGGGTTTGTATTGTCTCATTTATGGGTTCCTTTGTAGAGGGTGTGACACACCTTCATTTTCAATGAAACTTTTTTCCAATCTCATTTATTGTCGTTAATTGATTAAAGTCCAAAATAATTGGGTACTATAAGACAGGAAAGAAAAGAGTATCGCAACATCACTTGAAGCTAGAGGCACATAGAGTGCCATATGCATGGAAAGAAAGGGACACCACATACATGTACACACCTCAACAAGAGAGACATCTATATAATGTGAGTTTTCTTTTGCAGGTATTTCAATTATTTCAAGAGAAATGTTTCATCATTCTCAATAAATCTTGGGTGAGCATATGCAAGGTTATGATTTGGATTTTATCTTTTTCTAGCTACATTTCCCTCTAGGAATTCATCCCCTTCTTCCCATGAAGTGAGGTACAATCCCTTCTTGGGTTAGTGCACTCGAAAATCCCAAAAGATGAGGAGATGAAAAGGAAGAAGTATGGAAAGTGATAAGTATGATTAGGAATGGTACGATGACTCTTCAAGGAACCACCCAGTAGCACCCTATTCCCAAGGGTGAATAACTTACTAGGATGTAATGACACCCACCAAGGTTAAATAAGGTAAAGAGTATATTTTCCAAGAAAATGTTTTGTAATCAAGAAAGATTTTTTTGCAACATGTTCAAATCCTTCAATTATTATGGTGACACTTACCATGATACTAGACTTATTACCTCATGGAGTAAGACCTATTCTCCTCTGGAGCCAGGCCAGTGTGATGGATGTTTCTTTGCTTCTAGTGATGTATGGTGGTGCATTAATGAATAGGAGGGCCCCTATAGGGCTATGCTAGTCAATCTGGCTCTCGACACTCCATGTGTGCTACCTATAGGCCTATGGAGACATGATCTCCATAGTTTTTTTTTGTGAATAAAAAAGGGGATAGTCCTATTATATAGCTTTTATATTACAAAAAATCCACTTGGATACAGTCTGCCAGATGTTACACCTATTGATATTATGGTAGTTGCGGGAGGTATTTACCTCCATGTGTAAACCTGACAAGAATAGAATATTCTGAGAAGCAAGAAGAAACCCTAATGAGTTGGATAATAACCCTACAAGACAAGTTGGCTCAAGAGGATAATATGTATTAGGTTATTAACCTCCAAAAGAAGAAGTTTTCCAGAAGAAATATTATATACTAAGTAAATAGGCACCCAGAATGAGAATTCGTCCCAGGCAGTTAACCAAAATTACTATAAATACAAGAGGCTAGTCTTCATTCTGGCAGGAATTATCATAACTATAGAAGCAACACTTGTGCGTACTGCAGTTGGTCAGTTGTGCACAAGTTTAGAGGAGAGCTGCCATTGCAGCTGCTGCAACTAGCAGATACATTTTTGTCTTGGACCATCTCTTGGTTATGGTCTGGACTATCTGATCATCTCTTGTTTGGTGTGCTATCCTTAGAGAAATTTGTGCTACCCTTTGTTTGGCTATCTATCCTAGGGTTTGCTTCTGGAGTGATTCTATGTCAAGGTTAAGGTGCTCGAAGGGTGGCTTCGACTTATGGTTGGGTGACAATAGTGATATTTTCTATGGTAAAATGAGCACATCCATCATATTCTAATAGGTTATGGGCCCACACCTCCTTCATTTATTCTAACCACTGGAAGGGAGCATAGACATAAGGATAATAAGATCGTTGAAGAACTGTTGCTAGGGTTTCTAGCAGGAGCAGTCACCAAAGCACTGTCGTTAGGGTTACTAGCAGGGCCATTTGCAGAAACCCTAACCCTCTCATTGAGGCACCTGAAGTGAAGGGATTGACATAATTTTCAGATAAACCAATGTACCCTAGCCTAGCGCATCTCCTGGTACTCTCAGCAAGCCAAGACGTCAAGTTTGAGTTTTTGGCCAAATTTAAGGTTGACCAAGTCAAAGCAGCCATGACTTACTCTATGAAGTCAGAAAACATGTTAGATGGAGCTTCTAGCTTTAGAACGTGGAAGAAAAGGATTGACCTCATCCTTGTCAATAATAAAGTGTTGGATATCGTGAAAGGAAAGATCATGGAACTAGAGTTTGAAGAAGGAAAAGAGAAGGAACCATAGAACGCTGCAGTTATGGAGAAGTTCAAAGACATTGAAATCAATTCCATGAGTATCGTAGTGGACTCTATAAAAGACCACTTGATACCCTACATCTCCCATCTTGACTCATCAAAGAAGATGTACGATGCCCTAACAAACCTCTTCTCAGTCAAAAACATTGGACAAGTAATGAGTCTGAAGAATGAGCTCTGTGACATGAATATGAATGATGATGATAGCATAACATCATACTTTGTGAGATTATCTCAGTTAAGATATCAACTACAAGATAAGAGATCATTTTAGATAAGGAATTGGTAAACATAGTACTCAATGGTCTTCCCAAGACGTGGTATGAATTTTCCGCAAGCATGAACACAAGGAAGGAGTATCCTACATTTGAATAACTTTGGACTTGTTGTGCTCAAGGATCATTTCAAAAGAGAAACCCTAAAAGAAGTACAATGATCAAGCCTTCACAACAAGTTTCCAGGATTTCAGGAACAAAAAGAAGTTTGGCTCTAGGAAAAAAACAAATCAAGAGAAAGATATGTCAAGGATACAATTCTTCAATTGTCAAAAGTATGGTCACTACAAGAAACATTGTCCGGAGTTAAATAAAAGGAAGGAAACACACGAAGCATCAATTTTTGAAGAAAGAGAACCCTCAAAGAAATCCAAGAAGGACAAAATAAACTTCTTCTTCTAAGACAAGGTAACAATATTCTTCATAGTTCTTGCACATACCATGTTTTTGGTACATATCTTGCATATCTATTTCTTAGAATATAATATGTTCAAATAGAAACTATAATTATGGAAGAACAAAAAGATAAGAACTTCTATCACTATGACTATAAGACAAGTTGCAAGATAAGCCGAAATCAGAAAGAAACCTAGAAGAAGTAAAGACAAAAAGAAGTCAACAATAAAGAGGAAATTGGAAAAAGATTTGTAACACTTTGCATAAGGAAATAAGGATGCAGACAGAAGTGTGGACTCTCCTAGATAGAGGGATTCGATTATATATTACCAAAATAATAGTATACATTCATACATGAAGCACGGATTAGGAGGGAGCTAGTCCTATCATCCATTAAAGATGATAAATTATATATCCATGGTAGTAGCCATGAAAAGAAGTGCGTGTTTATTTTGACTTTAGAAGAAGTCTTCTTCGAAAAGAAGCCTTAAAGTATCCCTGGTCCTACGATGAAAGGAAGAAGCTGGAATATTTAGATCATGGAATCTATAGAAAACTCCATGGACCCAAGATCTAAAGAGAAACATGAGTAATAACACGAAGATTCCAAGAAAGAAAGAGAAGCCAGAACAACCAGTCATTGTATCGAGAATCAAAAGATTACCAACCTGATATGAACTCACTAAAAGAAATCAAACAGAGGAACTAAAAGTTGTGATGAAGAACAATGTATGGAAGACTTACATTGTGATATCCAGAACTAGAAGTTCTCCCAGATGGAGGGAGAAGACTATGATGATTGTTTGTTCCAATAAACATGATATATCTCTACATGAGCCATTATATCATCTACAATATCCATAGGTTGGAATTGACATCAAATGAATGAAAAGAATGTTCTCAGAATAATTGAACAAATATCATATGTAGAGAAACCTCAATGCTTTGAGGTATACCAGAAAGAGACCCTTGTATGCAGATGGAAGAAGACAACTTGGTGGAGAACTTCAAATGCACAATAGAGGTGTGGTGAAGACTTTCTATAACAAAGATATTGTATCAGAATGATTACTCAGAAGATCAGGATGATGGATTTCCAATCCATGACAAATATATCATGATGACAGAAGAAGTACCACCTGGATATGTTCTAGTTTGACTCTTGCCATGATGTTGTGAGCCAGCAGGAAACAAATATGAATCCAACAATGATATACCTTATTGATCAGAACTATATGAAGCCTTCAGAGAAAACCGGTGAAATCAAGCATTACGTTCTCCATGATGAAGTCCAGTAAAGAGAAAGTGGTTCTACAATATATATCTCCACAGATGAGCATAGAAGAATACATTTTGGTAAATCCTATGTCTAAGATGAAAGATTTTGCATACTCAAGTTGGAGCTCGTGGAGACAACTTCCTTATTGAAAAAGGAAGAGATGACTCCCAGGTTAGGAGGGATCACTGGTGTGTTATTGATTTATAGACAGTCATTTTTCAATTCAAAAAATGGTCCAGGATGAGCAATTCCTTTCCAGTTTGGAAAGTGGTTTCAGATTTATGACGGACAAGCATTTTCCAGTTCAGAAAATGGTCCAAATCGAACGGTCATTTTAGTAATGAAAATGGTTTGATGGATTGTTGATGCACCATAGACAATGATTTACCATTATGGTTAACATGGGGAATGGTCTAGGACAATCTCTCTTCTTGATGGTCAATCAAGAAGACTGGTCCGCCTCACCGGATAGTCATTCTTTCGAAGCTCGCAGTTGTGAGCAATTTCGAAGAATGGTCCATTTTGGAGGTTGGTGCAGGATAGTCATTTCCTTAGGAAATGGTCTGGACAATCATTCCCAAGGGAAGATTTATTCTCTCTAGGTTGCACTTTGTTTGTTCCAGAGGAATGGCCTAGGTAGGTGAATGGTCCAGGTTCAACAATCGGGACAGGCATTCCTTAGGGAAGACTCATTCTCTCCAGGTTACACTTTGTTTAGTGTTGGAGGAATGGCCCAGGGTGGGGAATGGTCCAGGCTCAAAAATCAAGACAGTTATTCTTCCTTTCTTGAGAAGAATAGTCCAGATAGCTCATCATTGATGTTTGACTTTCTGAGGGAATATGCTCTTCCAAATCTCACAGATGTGAGTGAAAGAATGGCTCAGATGATTCAGTTTATATCATAACAATTTTTTCTATGTAGGTTGACATTAGATGATTATTATGGAGACTGTATGTCTTTGGATAGTAGATGTATGCTATTGTGGTGGTTGTGTTCCACTGATTGTGATTATATGTCATTGATCAAGTATCTGTGTGCTACTTGGTGTGGTAGTGTATCACTGGATTGTAGTTGTGTACCACTATGGATAGACATAGTTGTGTTCTATTGAATGATATTGTTTTGATTGCCTTGAAGACTAGCAACAGTGTTGGAAATGATTATCAGCTAGATGGATGATCAATGGACAAAGATTTCCCAGATGGAAAATGGTCCAGGACATTTATTCTTCTAGGACATATGTCTGGATTAGAAGAATGGTTCTTGTGTCACTCTATGGAATGAGTGACTTATCCAACATCATGTTTAATTACTCAGATGGAGTATGGATTCAAGAGATGATGCAGTTGATGACATTGATAGTGATGATGGTACTCATGATTTAATCTTGAGATAGTATGTACGACTATGATGATGCTACTAATTCAATGGTATGTTTTTTCTCAAGAACATTGTCTTCAATACCTCCCTAGCTAGGAGGGAGTTTTGATATTATGGCAGTTGCAAGAGGTATTTACCTGCATGTGTAAACCTGACGAGAATAGAATATTTCGAGAAGCAAGAAGAAACATTAATGAGTTGGCTAATAACCTTAGAAGCCAAGTCGGCTCAAGAGGATAATTTGTACTAGGTTATTAGCCTCCAAAAGAAGAAGTCGACCAGAAGAAATATTATATACTAAGTAAATAGGCACCTAGAATGAGAAGTAGGCCCAGGAAGTTAGCTAGAATTAGTATAAATACAGGAGGCCATTCTTCATTCTCGCAGACATTCTCACAACTGCATAAGCAACACTTGTGCACACTGCAGTTGGCCAGTTGTGCGCAAGTTTGGAGGAGAGTTGTCGTTGCAGTTGTTGTAGCTAGCAGATTATGTTTTGGCTTGGACTATCTCTTGGTTATGGTTTGGACTATCTAATCAGCTCTTGTTTGGTGCCCTATCCTTGGAGAAAGGTGCACTACCCTTTGTTTGGATATCTAGCCTACAGTTAGAAGATGTGAACTGATGACTGAAATACTTTGTAGACGTTCAAGCAAGGGTATAGACTCAGAGAACCTGACAGAAGCTGCACACAAACATCCAACAAATATCATGACATACTTCAAAACCCAAGGCAGACATACCTATGCTTGGGTGATCAAGACTTGTGAGATATGGCCGCCATAAAATACATTGCGGATCCATAATTATATTGATAAAAAGGTATAGCCACTGAAGATGCAATGTGGATCTATACTCTGATGACTCGGACTGATCATAGCCACGAAGAATACATAGTGGATCTACGAGATGACAAGACATAGCCACGACCAATACAAAGTGGATCTATGTAACAGTGTATGTGTTCTTTGTCCAATAAAAACTCCTTCACAACCTGGGAAAAACATATATCAAAATGGTCATTCAACCTAGGGTCTTCTTACCAATCCCAATATGGTACGAATCTAACCATGCGAATAGATGTCTTGATGTCGAACATGGCAGAAACCACTTGATTACCGGTCGATGATGTAAACCGTTAACAAGTGCGAGGGAGATCACCATTAATGTCAATGATTCCCAAGGTACCCTAGTACATTCCATTGAATGTGAATAGATGAGCTGAGGGCGATCATCCGTGGAATCATTTGATCAAAGGTCAATGATGTAAACCTACTGTCGAATGTGAGGAGGCCTGCCATTGAGGCATGCAGGTCCCAAAGTACTAACTAGTTTCTAAGTATAATTCCCAGATAATGTGTTGAAGTCGACAGGAATAGACTCGTCGAGGGAGGGCCTTGATATATCCCCCATCAACGACGTGAAACAGACATAAATATTTAATTGGTGGATCAAATGGACATGGATTGACACAGGTTTTGAGGCAAGATATTTGGGATGGCTGACTCTTGAGGCGGATACTTCCCCTGAACACTGAGGAACAACATCAAAACATGACGTGGACCAACACTTATGCAATGGATGCGGCAACTTGCGTCAGGTGACCTAAAGGAGCGAAAGGAACTCAAAGGATTGGCTCGGTGCAGAGGTTTAGCAGATTATGATATGTGCAAATGACAAAGTGTCATGTTCAAGGGCGACTCTAAGAAGTGTTGGATGATGTCCTCAAGAGACTGCTTGGCTTGCTCCTTTCAATTTCCCCCCCATCCAAATAGATGAGTACCTCTTTTTTATTTAATGAGCTCGAGGAGGATAACACATGCTCGATATAACTCACCTTCGGTAAGTTCCTCTTCCTTTGTTTAACGAACCGGAAGAAGTAAGGGATCGGTCCCATATGGGTCTGTCGATGTGTTCTTTAACGAGTCCAAAGACAGAAAACTCGAAGGTTTTTTGGGATTATAGAGTTTGGAAAAACACTTAAAAGAGAACTGTCTCAGTTCCTTTTTCGTACAGTAATCCAACGAGACCAAAAAAGGGTTAAACTATCGCTCGAACGATGCCCTTTCTGACCTTTTAGCAAGTGTGAAAGGAAGCAAGGTCACTCGACAATATTTTCATATTTAGAGAGTTTGAAAAGGGTTTAAAGAAGATTCCAGGGGGGTTCCTTTTTCGTGTGTTCATATCTGTACGGGTCCGAAAAAGAGATAAAAGTTTACCCGATTACGTTCTCATATTATCGAGCTTGAGAACGAACTAAGACTATGCTCATAATTGTGAAAAGCTGAATAATCCATCAGGACTGCTAGGAAACCTGCGATGCCAGAACTACAAACCAGGGTTTAGTGAAGCCATTACATCATTAAAGAAACCAAAAAATGACCATACCTTATAAAAAATGAAAATTTATAAATAAAAATTGATTTGAAAATTCATTTACCATTTCATTTTGCAAGGATTTTTGGAGTAGTGGAGAATCTCATTTTGAAGCAGATCTTGTTTTGTTCATTGCTGGAGCTATGGTTGACCATTATTCTCGCCGTTTGGATCAAGTAGGTGTCCATCTCTTGCTATTTCAATTGCATGGTTTCACATCCATTTTCATAGCATTATTTGTTTTAAAACATGAAGCCCTAAGTCGCCCCAATTAGAACCCAAATTGGCCTCTTTTAAAAACTAATGGAAAAGGGGAATTCTTTTACAAAAAACACTTTAAATAAGGATGGTTAAGATGTCAACATCCTTGTGGTCAATTAGATAGGTCATTTTTAGTAAAAGAACTCACAAAAAATCCTCCCAAGTGCCCATGCAATCCCCAAAGTCGTTTTGAATTTTTAAAACGTTTTCATCATTGTTTGATAAGTGTTAAATGTTTAGGGGAGGGCATGGTGTTTAAAAAGAGTGAGTGGTTGCTTTTAGATGGTGTGGGCATCTTATTTCATGTTTTAAATTGTTTTTGAAAATTATCGAAATTGCCAAAACGTGGAAATAACGAATTTCTTGATTTTTTGTTTTGTAGGTAACTTTGACAATCATGATTGAATGGAAAGAGAGGGAACATGAGATGGATGACTTAGCTGCCTTACGGAGTCCTCGTATGTGGGATACTTTGCGATCTTGTGGCTTTCTCAAGTTCTTCAAGTTACAGAAAATGAAGAGAGAGATTCTATTGCTCAAGTATATGATTGGCCTCTGGGACGTTGCAGAACAAGGATTTCGAATCGACACACATCTTTTAACCATTGAGTTAGAAGACGTGTACTTTCTGATCGGCCTCTCGAAAAGAGGGGCCCCCATATCTTTCACTGGTCAGAGGGAATTACCTAAACAAGTGGACGTGTATCTGGCACGCCACTGCATCCCAGGAGCAAGGTTGGTAGGGGGAAGAATCCCTATCAAGGATATTCGATATTTGTCCCTTCGGTCTATACTATTTTCTATCACAAGCGTGACAGGTAGCACTAGTGCCCATCTGGCATTGATATCGCAGGTGGCTTATGGTTTTCAGTGTTTGCAACCAACACTGTTCAACTGGAGTGCAGCGTTTCTTCGGAATGTGAAGTAACAGATCTCACGGTGTAGGACTGGTCAGAAGTAGTTCGGTTATGGCTCATTTTTGGTCTCATCTTTTCTAGAGCGCATCCCTCAGATGCAGCCTCAGATATCACTGGCGGTGCGACCAGTTGATGAACCGAGGATGGAGAGGTGGACTAGTCTGTCCCCAAGGCTAGTGTCGGAGTCAGAGTTCCATTTTACTGGTGATTTCTTTGCTTGGCTGAGATGGCAGTACCTATGGATAGAGGACTTCCCTTATGCTGAGGTAGACTTCCATGGGAGCATGGAATTGATTTTTTCTGCGGGGGAAGACTGGGATGAGTCAGGTAAGAGACTAAGCCATACCTTGTCTAGTTTTTGTGTTTTGAGTTTTTGATGTATATATTTTTTTTGGGTATGTAGAGGAGTTTTAATAGATGTATTGTTTCCAACATGCAGATAAGGGAGCAATGTGCCCGACTGATAGACCGGTACCAGGACGTTGCGGAGGCGCCCCGGTTGCAGCAGATCTGGCAGTACCAGTAGTAGGTCTCCAGGAGGTTGAGAGGAACCTCAAAGGCCTTACGATGGGTATCCCTCCTCTGCGGAGAGGAGAAGTGCCTTTACATCTGCAAAGGCACACCGTAGAAGTACCAGAGAATAAAATTCTCTATTAAGGCACGTAGTGCATGCAATGATGTGTTACTCACAGCACAATGTAGTGCCGAGGGATTAGAGTCTCTCCCATGATCATATTTTGGTATGCCTTGTCATGCGACGTTGTATGGGTGGAAAGCCCCAGTATTTTGCTCTTCTACATAATTTTTGATGTAATACAAACATTTCAGTCACACCATATGCATATATATATACAATTTCAAGTTTTAGAATGCCAATGATTTATACATGATGATGTCTATGATGTGTTTTAATTTACATGTAATGTACAGTTTTGATTTCCTTGAATCTTATATGTGGGCAAGATACCGATCCATGATATAATTAGCTAATGAATCTGAAACACTATTAAGTTCTCTTGGAATGTGTCTATATTCAATGTAATCGAACATTCATTCAAGACGGCGAACTTGTAAGTGAAGATGTAGCAGGATAGGACTACGGATAGCGTAAATATGGTTGAGTTGATATACCACGAGTTGGGAGTCTAATTAAATAATGATCCGAGAAATACCTAGGGAGGAGGCTTGGGTCAACAGTCTAATGACAGCGTGATATTCTGCCATATTGTTGGTTGCTAGTCCTAAGCAGATACCTCCTGAACTCACCACCTCGTCAAATTGGTAAATAACCCATGCTGCCAAAGCATTGTTCCGGGTATGTTGACTAGCGCCATCTGTGAACCCAAAAAAGATAGAAAAGGAAGACATCATCTACGCATGAAAACACAAGCACAGTCATGAGTGGCGAAGGTAACGACTCGAGCACGCGAAAGAAAAAGACACATCAAACTAAAATACAATAATGTACAAAGTACAGATGCTAGGTGATCTAGGCATAGTACTTTTTAAGGTAAAGCTCATTTCGGGGCTCTCCCAGGGAAATTCCATCATGATCAACTAGCTCGTAGGCACCTCTATGTAGGACACGCTTCACAATGTAAGGATCGTGCCACATAGGTTCTAACTTCCCTATTCCCAATTTATCGTGTGCTTGTTCATAAACGAGGACTAAGTCTCCTTCTGCGAAGGTCCGAGGATGGACGGATTTGTCATATTGACTCTTAATTTGTTTCTGATGTGCCTCATTAACGAGAGCAGCATCGCGACCTGTTTCGTCCAATTTGGATAGATACAAGAATCATTCTTCTTCAGCAGAAGTATGGGGCAGGAATTCTACTTTCAATTTGAGTGATGGAATCTCACACTTGATTGGTAGGATGGATTCAATGCCATAGACCAACTGGAAAGGAGTGAATCCAGTTGAAGTTTTCACAGAAGTGCGATAGGTCCAGAGAGCGGAGAACAGTTGTAAATGCCACAATGTCTTGTTTTCCCCTACCATGCGTCGGATCATGGTTTTTAGGACTTTTTTGATAGCCTCAACTTGCCCGTTCGCTTGAGGGTAGTAGGGGGATGAGTTTTCATGGAGAAAACCCAATTTGACAGGTAACGAGCTCATCATCTAGTTTTTGAAGTGTGCACCGTGGTCGGTGACAATGGCACGTGGTACACCAAAATGAGTTATGAGGTGGTTGAAGAGGAATAGAGCTGCAGTACGGCCATCATTAAGGAAGGTAGGCATAGCCTCAACCCATTTTGTGAAGTAGTCGACGGTGACGATGATGTAACCGTGCCCCCCGGCTGAGGTAGGCTTACACTGCATGAAATCGATACCCCACTTGGCAAAGGGGCCGATGGCGATAATAGGGTGCAACGTGATAGGGTGGGTACATGCCTTCTTGTTAAAGATTTGGCAGGGTGGGCATTTTTTGACAGCCTCGATGCAATATTTGAAAATCGAGGGCCAAAAGTAGCCGGCACATAGGATTTTTTGGGCTGTGGCCATTGATCTGGCGCTTGAAATTTTGGTATTTCGAGAATCAGGGAATGGAGGTGGTTGGCCTTTCCAACTTTGCGAGATGCGAAGTCCCGACAAAATTTGGGTCATGGATTTGTGGGAAGCTCAGGGCCATTGATCTTTAGAGTGGAAGAATTTCGAAGCTTCGGACTTCGAGATTTCAAGGAGGAGGAGCTGGATGAGTTTTCCAACTTTGTGAGTGGTGAAAACCCGACTGAATCTAAGCCTTTGGATAGAGAGAGACATGTGAACCGTCAATTTAGCTTGGTCACGGTTTCAAAGTTTTGGTCATCAGGAAAATGGAAGTGAAGACTTTTCCAAATTCACGAAGGAAAATCACCGACTTAATTTGGGCCATTGGTTAGCAGAGGGTTTGGAGTCGTCATATCTTCGAGAGTCAGAGATTGGGAAGGGAAGGAAGAACTATTCGTTATTATTTGAATCACAAAGTCCCAAAAAATATGGGAGCTGGGACCCATTCTTAGAGGAAGGTCACACCATAATCATAGGTGGGAGGGCTAGTGCTTGCTAGGCCCCTAATCGGGTTTTAGAACTGGGGAGTTGGAGGAGATAGGGCACCTTGCATCGGAAGTTCTGAAGTCATGAAATGCGATGTACCATTTAATCTAAGCCTATGGTCATGGGTAGTGGTCACATGGAGGAGGATAAGGGAAGAGCTAGCCTGCACTAGGTCCCTGTTGGAATTCAGGGATTTTGTCCCTAAAAAAAAAGGCAAAAAATTTATTATGCCCATCATGGGTGTGTGACACTATTGGGCCACATAGTATGCAAACAAGGTTTATTAGTAGATTCGGTAAAGATCACAGTCATTGTTAACTTGCCAGAACCAAAACTAGTCTGTCAGCTAAGAGCGGAGTTAGGACACATAGGATACTACATGAAATTCATCAAAGGGTATACGTAGTTCACAACACCAATGGAAAAGTTGTTAAGGAAGGATACAAAGTTTCAGTGGAATGACGAGTGTCAACATGGCATGGATACCTTGAAGGAAAAGATGGTTACCGTGTCGATATTAGTATTTCCAGACTAGGAAAAGACATTTCATGTGCATGTAGATGCATCAGCCATAACATTTGGAGCTATCTTGGTGCATCCAAGAGTGGGAGACTTGGATCACTCGATAGAGTTTGCAAGCAGAAAGTTATCAGTATCAGAACAAAACTATAACACGACAGAAAGAGAAGGCCTAGCCATGGTCTATGCACTACAAAATTTTAGGCATTATTTATTGGGAAAACACTTTAAGATGTTCATAGATCACTCAGCCGTGAAATACCTAGTCAACAAGCCAGTGTTGGGGGGGAAAATCTATCGATGGTTACTACTATTCCAAGAATTAGACTTTGAAGTAAAAGTTAAACTAGGAAAATTAAATGTAGGACATGACCACCTGTCGAGGGTCACAAATGAAGAAGAACGTACAAATTTAGAAGACAAATTTCTGGATGCACAGTTATTCTCAGTACAGATTGCTAATGAAAACTTTGCATATATCATTTAGTACTTGAGTACAAGTACTGCGTCACAAGTATATACCACTGCGTAGAAGAAGAACCTGGTATTTCATGCTACCGACTATCAACTAATTGTGGGACACCTATACAAAATGAGCATAGATAGCATTTTGCGAAGATACATTTTAGAGAATGAAATACCAAGAGTTTTAGCAGAATCCCATGAGGGAATAGAAGGGGGACACTATGCAGGTAAAGCTACTGTGCAGAAGTTATTATGTGCAGGACTATGGTTGCCAACAATTCACAGAGACTCAAAGGCATACTGTCAAATATGCGATGTTTATCAAAGGATAGGAAAACCCAACAAAAGAGACGAGATGCCACTATGACCACAAGTAACATTACAGGCATTTGAAAATGGGCAATAGGATTTGTGGGACCAATTAACCCACCAACCAAAAGAATAGGGGCAAGGTACATTATCACCGTGATGGAATATCTAACAAGATGGGTGGAAGCTGCACCAGTAAAAGATTGCAGCGGAAATACAGTAGCACACTTTTTGTTTTAACAAGTGATCACTAGATTTGGGTGCCCAAGAGTTTTTATGAGAGAACAAGGCACGCACTTCATAAACAACATCATCCATGCGATGAATGAGGATTTTTAATTTCATCATCAGAAGAGCACACCGTATCATCTAGAGGAAAATGGCACAGTGGAAGCTTTCAACACAATTCTAGAGAATGCACTAACAAAGATTTGTAATGTTAACAGAGATGATTGGGACCTCAAAGTACCAGCAGTATTATGGGCGTACAGGACTACATGAAAAAATTTGATAGGGCAGACACCATTTAAACTGGTTTATGGCCAAGAAGTAGTAGTGTCATTAGATTTTTTAGTACCCAGCTTGTGTGTAGCAACTATCACACAAATGACAGAACGAGGCACATTACTCGAGAGACTGAATCAATTATTGACCATAGAGGAAGACTAAATCTTGGCAGGATTCCATCAACAAGTGCAAAAAGCAAGAGACAAAACTTGGCACGATCGACACATCAAGAAGAAAATGTTCAAGGAAGGAGATCTAATATTGATGTATGATATTAAATCATTTCAACACCCAGGAAAGATTAGAATGCATTGGTTAGGACCATACGAAGTAAAATCTGTCACACATGGAGGAGTTGTATAGTTAAGAGATTTTGCAGGTGCAGAACTTAGAGGAATGGTCAATGGGAGCCGACTGAAGCTATATAAGGAGAGTCAACCACCCACCACGCATGAAAAAAAAAAATTGAAAAGAGAACAAAAACATAGAAAGGCCACACGAGGTTAGAAACACGAATTCGATAAAGGCAAGGACAACAGTTATATACAAAAGGAAACAAAAGGGAAAAGGAAAGTCAGCAAAAGCAAGATGACAGGACAACACTAGGTGGAATTAAAGGAAGGAAAGGATTGATGGGACATCACATTAATCGCGCCAACTGGAGATGGAAAAGAAAGAGTAATGGCAAGTACTAAACCATCGTAGATGCATTGAACCCACAGTTTTGTTGCATTAAACCTATAATGGAGGAAGCACCCTTGATAAGCTTCATGGCAAGTCGATACAACACGCAAGCACGAGAGAAACTACTCTATTCACGAAAGGAGAACAGACAGAGAGCAGTAGCAGCTAGAATGCACAAAGCGAGGCTATAGAGATCACATAAGTCATTCGAACCTAGCAGACTTTCGCCAGTCACCACTATGGCACCACCAAAGCTAGTAGAAGCAAGCTAGAGTGCCAGACTGACTAGGGTTCAAACTAGGTCATGAGGACCATTAGAAGAGAATGAACAATAGCAGTCAGAGATCGTCGATATCGATGAAATCCCATCCCCAAAGATGATACCAGTAAATTCTACATTGATTCTAGAAGAAATTCAACAGCCAGAAGTAGATTCCATGAGATTATATACGCCAGCAGTGGCCCAATAGCCTTAGAGCCAGGAAGAAAAAACCCAAAAGGAGGTGCAACCAGAGAGCACCGAAGCAGCCCTGGAAGTTAATGGAATGACATAGAATCTAGAAGTAGCAGTGGAGCCATATGAGTCTCAAATGACCATCTCAGGACAAACAACAGGGGCGATCGTTGAAGATGCCTCGGCTTGGCCATAATGGCTTATGGGGGAGCAACCGAAATTTGTTGGAACTTCAAGCCATCCACCGTGACAGAAATATAAAATACAGATACCAAGCTCACCTCGGAAGAAACTTGCAGTAGAAATTTTTCTACCATGCATACCAATGGGAGTATAGGTAGGACCAAAGCTACTGGGCCACGTCGGAAAGCTCAAATATTAAAACCCATGATGTAGCAGACAAAAAAAGTTCTCAGAACTTGCGCAGAGGGTATTTATACAAACCATAGGCACAACTCATCTTAGAGAAATGATTAACCAACCATACCAGTGGGTAACTGCAATGGAGAAAATAGGAATCTTAGGTCTGCTGAACCTACCACATTTTGGCAGAGGCCAAAATGCAACAACATGCGCCAAACAGTTGTTAGCAATCACACATGGAGGGGACATATGGATGGACAAACCCATTCCCATAACTGTTGATATTATTGCAAAAATAACAAGGTTACCAATCTGAGGTATGGATCTCGCATTGGTTATGGATGACAAATCCAAGGAGAAAGCACTGGTAGAATAAATGAAGAAGAAGTATGGCACCGCCAGGGGAAGGAGAGGCATCATTATCAAAGGAATCAACAATGCAGCCACACAGTTGGGCGCAAAAATCTTATCCTGCAAGTTGCTAAGAAAATGTCACAGAGAGGAAGTACAAGCTGGAGTCATTGCAGTTGCATCCCAGTGCACAGAAGGCACCTCAATGAGTTGGGCACCATACTTATTGAAATTATTCCAAGAGGACTGCAAGGATGCATAGGACCTAGGCACAAAGTTTCACTACTCATGGCTGATTACCTTAATATCCTTCATGGGATGGCGAGAACCATGGTATGTAGTTTTTTGTACCAGACCACAGCCAGTGGGCACGAGCTATCTATTACTAAGATTCAGGCCAAATGCCAAGCATAAGAGGGAGAATGGGATCATATTTGAAGCATACCTATTAGACATATAGGAAGACATCATCCAATCATGGAGAATAATACCAGAGGTGGTTGTGTGATATGCGGACATCGCCAATTTTCGGGCCACACAACAAGTAATGTGGATACAGGCAAGGCAGGATCCAGTGAAACAATGGCTATAGATGTGATACTTCATCACAGAGGGTGATATCGACATGGTCATTAGTGAATGGTTGGACGAATGGAGGATCCCAACCATTAACCGGGAAGTTCTACAAAGAACAACAGAAGAAGAGACAGAGAAGGGAGAAATGCAACCTCCAGAGATCCAAGTGCCCAAGAGACCAAGAATGGGCCAAGTCAAGCCAACACAAATAGATAAAGGGCCAAAAAGTATAGGAACCCAGAAGGGGAAGAAGGAGAATACAAATTCGACCAATGAACAACAGAAACAGGCTGAGGGAGAGTAGAAGACCACCCTAAATCCAAACACACAGAAACCAAGGGGAAATAAGAGACCAGCGACACAGGCAAGAGGCGTGCGCAAGAAATCAAAGGCACAATGAACATCACCAAACTATGCAATCATGGAGGACGATGGGTAAATGATGACCAGAATGGTCTAGGATTGTCTAGTAGAGGACTTCGACCATGCAGCACATCATAGGGACAAACTGCAAAAAGAGTTGGCAAAAATGGGGTAGTTCCTCAAGAAATTTGGGGAAGTATATATAGAAAACATAAAAAGGGTCATAGAGCCATTAGCACCACAGAAAGAAGGAAGAGTGTAAGAGGAGAATCAATAGTCAGACAAGGGGATATTGCAAGTACATGAAACATTCCATATCAACCCCAGTATGTTGTGCATGGATGAAATTGTGGGGTAGACACCCTTGAAAGACTTGAGCTAGATCCAACCGGTGTTGAAAAGGATACCATCAGGTCATTACAAAGGTTGCAGGTGAGTGTCAACAACGAGGTACAGTCTCACGCATGCAGAGACTTAATCAAATTGAAGAATGTAACAAACAAACAAGACCAATTGAAAATAGGCTACGAGAAGGCCAAATCTGAGACCACGGAGGAAAGGGAGCGCCTAAAAGGATTGGAGCAGAAAGTGGCAGGAACTTATGAGAAGATTCCATAGGCCACGCAGAGTGAGAAAATCACAACAACAGAAAATATTGATCGGACTACGCAGGCAATTGATCAATACCAGAAGGAGATCAAGAATCTCCAACAACAGCTCACACCAACCACTCCACAAGCAATCAAGGAGAAAAGTAAATATAAAGCAACAATGCAGTTGCAGAAGATAGACCAGTAGGTTAGCACAGTAGCTGAATTTTTCGATAAAGTAGTGCAGCTTTGGACAAGGTTGGAGAAGGATCCATAGGTCCAACGGTGGGACAAGGAAGAGGAAAGGATCAATGCAGTGATCCAAGAGCTCAAGTAGAATCAGAACACCATATGAATCCTAGAACGAGTCAAAGGGATGTAGGGGATGAAGAAGATGCAGGCAGAACTTATCACTGCACAAACACATAAATAGGAGCGTCAGGCTCAAATAGAGCCATTGCAGGAACGAGTAGCAGAAGTACTCACATAGGTAGAGATAACAAAAACCTAGGCAGAATGTGTAGGATTGATTAGCGACGAAGTGGTAGTCCAGGTCATGGTCACAATCAAGGAGAAGACCGTGCAGGCACTGAAAAAAGTAGCAAAGCTCAAGGCAAAGTTCTAGATGATCACCAAGGAGATTGAGGAAGCTCGGTAGGATTAGGTGGCTCAAGATGAGCCACATGTCAGTGTTGGGGTTCTATTGGTAGCAGGCCGAAGTGAAAAGAAGGATGATCATAAGGAAATAAAGCGTGCAGAAACTGAAGTAATAGCTGGTGCGAAACACAACACATGTGCATGCAAGAAAGCGTGCACAAGGAAAGTGACAGCTAGAAAGAAGAACAACATGCGTGCATGGGAGGAAGACCTAACATTGGTAGGGTTAAGGTTTTGGTAATGTTTTGTAAATGACTGAAGAGCCCAAAATGTATAAATATAGATATGTAGGTATCATAAGGGGTTCCTTGTTAGTTCATTTTTGTATTAGATATGTATGAGTTCATGCAATATGTAATGTGGTTATGAACTATTTTGTAAGTTGTTGAGCTAGAGGAGAGGAGAGAAGGAATATCTAAGGATTAGATTGCAGGCTGAGGATCTTGGTGCAATCTAGTTCACCTCATACAGATATTACCCATCAGAGGAGGATTGTAAGTGCACGGCGCTGGAGATGCAGAACTACCATAATAAAAGAGCCAAGAGCCAAATCTTTGTGCACGTAGTCGAGAAGGGGGTGAACCACGATAATATTTGTGTAATGTGATGAATGCATGCATATCTTTGTCTTCTTTTAGAAGTTAATTGTTGTGCTGAATGAATGCACGAGTTATTATATTTCTATGAAATATGGTTGTTTTGTTAAGGGAATAAACAGTGGAAGATAGTGCATAATTGTGAATACAGTAGATTATAATCAAAATTTATAATAGATGGCTCTGAATAATGATCCCCTATCTCATACTCAATCCTAGGCTATAAACATCTGAGTCTTATAGCCACCCATTAAAGTTATCTCATGTGATACTGCGCAGTGCATCCTGTGTGTTGTGTTTCCTTCTGGTTTACCAAGAGGGCCGATAGTTTTAGAGGTTTTGTTGGAAACTTGAAAGACATGAACCCTGGGTCTATAACTCAGATGGTAAATAAGGAAGAACAATAACCAATAGCCTCCTTCCATTTAGTGGTGAGGGGAAGGGTGTCAAGTTTCCATATTAATGGTGTGTGTCTGGGCTAGGCTATGTGGCCTCCCTGTGCAACGTGGCACCCCATCCGGGACTACATAATCGTTCCTGGCCAAGTCTAGACAACGATATAAAAGCTCAGATCAAGGAGAGGTTTGTGCATTCCATTGAATTAGTTCTGTCATGGAATCTACCCCTTCATTTTCCAGACAATCTGCTACTTTGTTTGCCTCTCTTTTCACATGTGAAGGGATGAGGGTGATGCTAGACTATAGGAGGGATCCAAACTCTTCCAGTAGTCCTGAGAGTCTCCAACTAGGAGAGACCTTAAGGGGGTGTGACCCATGAACAATTTTGGTTATGAGCTAGATGATGATCAGGGAATCCCCCTCCATTATGATCTTATGGAATGTTTGGTCCATTGCTACCTTAATTCCTCTAAGAAGGCTCCATAGCTCAATAGCGATATTTGTATTGAATCTGAGATAGACTGTTGTGTAAAAGAGAATTTCCCCTTCTATATTTCTGAGGACCGCACCAAAACCTGTCAGACTTGGATTCCCTTTTTACACTCCATCAAATTTTAGTTTGATGAAACTCAGGGGTGGGGGGGACCAAGTGCTTGGGCTGCTGGTTGTTCTGGTGACCCCAGTGCTCTATGTAGTTCTCGTAAGATTGAGCTTCTAGGTCTAAAGGATATGCATTTTCCCCGTATTGCAATTTAGGTCCTCTCTGTTGGTTGTGGAGCCTGATTATCTTCCTGATTTATAGGTCTTTTACTTCCATCTGTGTTTATACCCCTTGAAGTATTTACACCCCAAAAGTATGTACACTCTTCCACGTGAGGGAGTGGAGAGGGGGGGTACCCCCTCTGCGGGGTCCGAGGGGCCTATTCCCTTGGCTGGGAGGTCTGGGGGCAAGCGGGCCCCCAGCAGGGGTTCAGGGGCAGCGTCGCCCGATGGGGGTTTGGGGGCAAAGCCCCCAAAGAAAAAATTGCCTTGTAAAATTATATTGTAATTTCATTGTAAATCCGGACCGTTCATTATAAGGTCGCAGATCTAACAGTAGAGATTATGTTGGAGTTTTTTGCCCTAGAAGGAAACCCTCTTTTATGAGGGAAATGTATCATGACTATGGATGGTGGTGAATATTGTATTCTGAGAGAGGAGACTGTGAGAGAAAGAAGAGGAAGTTACAGCGGGTTTTGTTGTAGGTTGAATCCCTTCATTTGTTGGATAACAATAAAAGAAGGACCTGACAATTTCTCTGGTGGACATAGCCCACACTGGGTGAACCACGTAAATCTGTGTCTCTCTTGTATTGTGTGTCTTTTGTGTTTTGTTTCTGCATTTGCTTTATTTTATTGCTCCGCGGTCCTATTTTTTTAACAACTCGTATCAGAGCATAAGGTAAATCACAGGAAAAGAAGGTTCCTGGTTCGAGTGGGAGCAATGTTGGAAGATGGAAAGTTTAGGGTCGAGAAATTTAACGGCCAAAACTACCAGTTATGGAAGATGCAGATGGAAGACTAT
>JZKD02S0867744.1:1244514-1257630 GCA_000966675.3 Picea glauca
TGCCTGCGGACAAGTAGATCGACCTCTAAGGCTTGACCTTAACCTTAGACAGAAAAATGCTTATCATGGACACTGACTTCCTTTCAAATATATCTAAGCCTAATGCATGAGAAGGAAGGATGATAGAAGTACCTTTTAATCGACGTTTGTCCCTGCATGCTCTGAGTTGCGCTCCAATCCTTTTGCTCCTCGCTGAGGTCTGTGGACAAAACAAGATACAACCACTTCCTACTCTACTGACATTAGCTTGAAAACAGATCTATCAATGAATGATAAGTTCATGTAACATTAGACACAAACTAGAAAGAAACAGGCCAAGCTTATCATATTAATGAGAATAACGACAGCAGTACTTACAATCGTAGATACGAATGCGACAGCTTCGTCAAGTCCTCTTTGTCTAACCCTTGCCTGAAAGATCCACAACCTGGATGACAACAGCTTCAATAATTACTCTCCTTTGGCTGACTGCAAGTTTCCTCCAAGATCATAAGTTCCATATGCTCAATTCTTCCCCCCAATTATCAGCTCCAGCACCACTTATCAGATCATAAGTTTGGTGTAATTCTCCAATTTGCATCCTCACTTCTGAGATCATAAGTTGGACATCCTCTATTTTGCAGCCCTCTTTCACCATTAGAAAGCTTTCTTATATAGCCTTGGAGAGGCTCAACAATCTTGAGATATCCTTGGGGAAGGTGAGGATTTTCCTCCTTCAGTTGAGGATCTTCCCTAAGATCATGGATTGATCAGGGATTCAAGCTCAATTTCCTTCCAAGAATGAAAAGATGCTTCCCCCATTCATCTCAACAGTTTAACAACTTCCCAGAATAGGTAGCACTCCCTCAAAGGGGCCATCAGAGCGTTGTATCACTCCCTAGTAAGCTTTAGGGGGTGCCAACACTCTCAAAATCTATAACTCTCCCTCAAAAGGGCCTGGGAGTGTTATAACGCTCCCTGACAGTGTATGGGGAAGCGTCGACGCTCCAAGATTGTGTAAGGGGGAGCGCTTCTCTCCAAAACTCATTTTTTGAGGTGCTTTTAGATGGAAAAAGGTTTGCAAGCCTGTTGACTCATTTCTCCTCTTCCAAATCAAATGTTTGAGGTGTTTCAAGTGTCCTTCTCATGTCGTTATAGGCATGACATAGGCATCATGGCAGCATGACACTTGCGACACTTGCGAGCAACATACGACACTTGCGACCTTTGTAATGATGACACTTGCGACACTATCAAAGTGAGTAATTTTGATGTGTAACAGGGGGTACCCCCTCTGCGGGGTCCGGGGGGCCTATCCCTCTGGCTGGGGGGTTTGGGGGCAAGCGAACCCCCAGTGGGGGTTCAGGGACAGCGTCCCCCGATGGGGGTTAGGGGGCGAAGCCCCCAAAGAAAAAATTGCCTTGTAAAAATATATTGTAATTTCATTGTAAATCTGGACCGTTCATTATAAGGTCGCAGATCTAACAGTAGAGATTATGTTAGGGATTTTTTCCCTAGAAGGCAACCCTCTTTTATGAAGGAAATGTATCACAGCTATGGATGGTGGTGAATATTGTATTCTGAGAGAGGAGACTGTGAGAGAAAGAAGAGGAAGTTACATCGGGTTTTGTTGTAGGTTGTATCTCTTCATTTGTTGGATAACAATAAATGAAGGACCTGGAAATATCTCTGGTGGACGTAGCCCACACTGGGTGAACCACGTAAATCTGTGTGTCTCTTGTATTGTGTGTCTTCTGTGTTTTGTTTCTGCATTTGTTTTATTTTATTGCTCTGTGGTCCTGTTTTTCTAACACTCTTGGGACCATTGCCCACTCTTAATTGTTTCTCAAATGAAGTCCATGATTCTTTCCCATGTTGAGCTAGGGGGGGAGGTAGTCGAGTGAAAGATCCTTTTGTTTCTTTCCTTCCATATTTTCCACATAGTGAAACTAGGTAGAAGTTTCCAAATGCGATCCAAGATTGGGTTCTAATAGGAAATTGAGTCCCAGTATTCCAATGTGCTTATGATACTGGCCCTATTTATGTTAAAGAAATGCATTATTTGTGTCCCCAAATCCCAAATTGTCTCACTGTAGTGGCAATGTTTGAACAAATGATCCATTGTTTATTCATGTTCCTGACAGAGGGAGCAGATGGAAGGGCCTATGAAACCTTGATTTCGGAGATTGTCCCAGGTGAGAATGCAATTATGAATTGTAAGCCATAGGAAGATGGACACATTAGGCCAGATTTTTGGATTCCATAACTTGCCCCAGATGCACTCCTTAGGTTTCTCCTGGTAATTCCCCTGTAAGTAGTAGGCTTCTTTGACTGAGAAGTTTCTTGTTGTGGAGTGCCCCCATCTGAGTATGTTTGGACCTTCTCTGATGTAGATTTTCCATAGATTAGCACAATATTTTCAGGGCTACAGATCTAGCTCTGTTTGAAGGTGAAGTTCATGTATTTCAGTCTTCCAAATGCACCATGATCGGTGCCCATCATTCACTTTCCATAGATCCTTTACTAGCCAAAAGTCCCCGAACTACAATTGTTGATGCAGGGGAATGAGTTCCTCTAGAGTGGCTAAAGGTGGTTTTTGTTTCCAAGAGTCTTGCCAGAATAGGGCGTGTTCACCATTTCGGATCTCCCAGAAGGCATGCTTCTGAATGAGCAGTTAGTTGTTCCAAGATGTGTTCCATATATTGGATCCCTGAATCTGATCATTGAATCTAATTCACTGATCTTCTCTGGTGGTGGGAGAATATTTCCTTTTCCATATTTTTTCCTAGAGTTATGTGGTGTGCTTGAGATAGCGCCACCACATTTTTTCCCCCATGACTTGATTTAATTTTCCTGGATTCCTAAGCCCTAGTCCCCCCAAGGCCTTAGGATTGCATATCTTGTCCCAACCTACTAGTTCCCACTTCTTGTTTGGGTGATGCCCATGCCACAAGAAGTCACGCTGAATGTTCCTGATGGATTGGATGACAGATTGGGGAGATACTAAGGCTGTAAAGAGGTAGGTTGGAAAGGCTTGAAGAACATACTTTAGAAGCACCAACCTAGCTGCAAGATTAAGAGGTCTGAAGGTCCAGTTGTTGAGTCTATTCGAGATGAAGAGTAGTAGGTTGTCCCAGGAGATATTATGAGCAATCGCTCCTATGAGAAGGACACCTAGATAATTGGATGGAAAGGAGCTCTTGGGGATGCCCAGAAGATGAAAGATATGATTTTGGATAGCTACTAGGGTACTGAAGAAGTAGAGCTTTGATTTTTCAAGGTACAAGGTCATACCTAAAGCATCAACAAAGTCTGTGAGGATGGAATTGATATTATTGGCTTCCTTGAAAGTCAGAGTGTTCATTAGAAGAGCATCATCTACAAATTGGTTGTGAGAGGGGGCTAGTTGAAAATTGTGTAAGGGTAGGCCTTTAAGGGAGCCTTCTAAAACCGAGGCCTTGAAGTAGCATCTTAGACCCTCCGCCATTATGAAAAAGAGGAAGGGGGAGAGGGGTTTCCCTTGTTAGATTCCTATGGTGGGAGAGAATGGATGGGAGGGCACTCCATTAACCAGGATAGAGAAAAAGGATGAGGAAGTAAGTCTCATGATCCAGGCTACCCAGTGACTGTTGAATTTGAAGGCTTCGAGGAGGGAGTTCTTGCATTTCCAACTAATTCTATCAAAATATTTGGAGAGGTTGAGTTTGATGAGCATACCTAGAATATTGGTTGTTTTCAGTGAGTGGATGACCTCGTGAGATAGGATAATGGTGTCCATGATTTTCCTTCCTTCCACGTAGCCTGCCTGCTCTTTGGAGATAATAAAAGGCAAAATCGGCTTGAGGTGCATGGCTATGACCTTAGTGATAATTTTTTAGATGATATTACAGAGAACTATTGGTCTGTATTGTTTGGGATGCTTGACCCTTTCGTCCTTTGGGATGAGCGTGAGGAAGGTGGCTTTGAAGGCTGAGAGAACTTGTCCCAAGGTTCTGGATTCCTCCACCACCTACCAAACTTCTTCTCTGATCATTGGCCAATAGTAATGGAAGAAGTCCATCATGAAGCCATCTGAACCAGGAGCTTTACATGGGGGAATTTCCTTGACAACTTGATCCACTTCCTCTTGAGAGATGGGCCTCATCAGGGCTTCATTATGTTCCCGAGTGATTAGGGAGGGTATGTTCCTCGTAATTTTTTCGATTGCTAGCATTTTGTCATTGTTGGTTTCTGCTAGGAGGTCTTTGTAGTAGTTTTCCAGTTCATCTTATATTCTATTGTGGTCCTTGATGGGGTTTCCCTGGGCATCCTCCATTTGGGTTATTGTTTTGATGTATCTTCAATGCACCTTGGATCGATGAAAGAATTCGATGTTATTTTCTCCTTCTTTGAGCCATTGTATCCTGGATTTTTGTCTCTAGAGTATTTCCTCCTGCTCCTTTCTTGCTTCCAATTCTTCCTTGAACTCATCCTCTTCCTTCATTAAGGTTGTCATTTTGTCCCCCATTATGAAGGTATTTTGCAAGGTTTCCAGGCGCTACTCAATTTCTTGCATTCTTTGCAAGATATTCCCAAAGACATTCTTATTCCAACACTTTAGTTGAGTCTTAAAGTTTTTGAACCTTTTCTATAATTTTTGTTGGCGTTAGAAGTCACTCTTGGATTGCAGCAGGAATAATCCTGAGGCCCATCAATTTGAATGTCACGATTTATTGATAAAGGGTGATGAATGGAAGCAAACTCGGAACAATATCATTCTAACTCAGAAACTAGGCCAGGCATGCACAAGAAGATGAGGTCTTGGTTCAATTTCAAGCAGTAAGTTGTAATAAGGGTGAGTAGGAGGAAGACTTCTGTGACGAAATGTGAAGGGCTGTTGTGGGCATTGGGATTCCAACAACTTGTAGAAGAAAACGTTGAACACAGGAACTTCTTATATTCAAAAACAGAAACACTAAAAGAATGTAACAGAGCTATAATAAATCCTTTATCATAACACAGTCAGGACAATTCATATGAATCATTCAATCATGAGCCCTTTCAGTTTGAGATCGAAACAATTTAAAAAAGAGAGTTGCCTTACATTAAACAAGGAAATTTCATATACAGATACATAGCCCATAAAACTAGTGCTTCATTAAAACATTACGGTCGGGAGCTCTACTCTACCATCCATCCTTACAAAAATACAAAAACTGAGTATATATACTCAGAGAAATTCACCCCCTTGGAAATAGGAGGGTAGATGATACATTAAAGTATAACTTAGCGTGTGCAAGATCTTCTGGTCAGTCAAGGACATCAGATCAGCATGGTTTTTTTTTAGGATTGTCCTGCACACAGGACGATCTTGGGCAAGCTGCCTACCAGAACCTCCATACCTTACATTCATGGCTTGAGCTAAGGCCTCAACCACCTGCTCAATATTCATTAACTACTTCTTCCATGGAGGGTGGCCAAGACTGAAAACGTTTCACGTTTTGGGTTTCGACGATTCCCAATGCAATGAAAGAGAGGCTCCCTTGTCTCTTGAAATCCCAGTAGCCAGAATGTCAAAACGACATTTCACGTTTCGGGTTTCGACGATTCCTAATGCAGTGGAAGAGAGACTCTCTTGTATTTTGAAATCCCTGTAGCTGGAATGCCGAAATGGATTTTCACATTTCATGTTTTAGCGATTCCCGATGCAGTGGAAGAGTGGCTCTCTTGTCTTTTGAAATCCCGGTAGCCGAAATGCCAAAATGGCTTTTCGTGTTTCGGGTTTTGGCGATTCTCGATATAGTGGAAGAGCGACTCTCTTTTCTTTTGAAATCCCGGTAGGCAGAATGCCAAAATGTCTTCTGGGTGCTTTTCGCATTTCATGTTTCAGAGTTTCGAAATGCAGTGGAAGAGTAACCCCTTTGTCCTTTGAAGTTCCGATAACCGAAATCGTGAAATGACAAATCACTTCACGACTTTGGCCATAAGATATGAGCCCATGCGCTAAACCTCGTGCAATTCCATGACTCAAGCTTACCCAATGACCGTTGATCTACTCCATCTGTGGATCCTCACCATTAAAAACAAAATGCCTGCTCGCTTGATTTTAAGCCCGAAATGGACTTCTTTTGTGCGCTACGCTCGACGCTCATGACTACAGCCTTTGAATAAAACTCATTTGATGGGTTTTTAAAACCCATTTCTACGCATTTACACCAAGGGTTTGAAATCGAAGAGAAACAACACCTTGCAAGAATTGGTGCTAACATTAGGCTCCATGGGGGATAGAGTCGCCCCTGCGATGCTCTAAGAATTCTTTCTGCAGTTCTTGTTTCCTTCTATTGGGCTATGGAATCATTTATTAAGTCAAAAATAAACAGAAAAACAATAAAAACAATATTTACAAAACATAGAGGAGTCGTCTAAGGCTCAAACAAAACATTTCTTCAGGAAATGCCCATTGGCTGGGCCGTTAAAAACTTCTTCATCCTCCAAATCCTGCAACCTATACGTGTTATTTAAGAATACTTCAGAGATTTGAAGGTCCCAATCCAGAGGGCATAAAACTTTCTATGTTTGCCCCTATCTTTCCTGGGTGCATCCCAGTTAAGCACCAAATCTCCAAGCTCGAATTCCTGCTTCCTGGCCTTCTTGTCAAAGGCCTGCTTGATATTCTACTGATGACTGTGATTTGTGCCCATTAATTGCTCCCTTATCTGTTCGACTTCCACCAGTTGATGAATTCTTATAACCATATGGTCTGGCTCTGCTTCAGGATCTTGAAAGAATTTTGCTACAGGTAAAGCGAGCTGAGTGGGAAACACAGCCTCCGTCCCATAAACAATTTGAAAAGGTGAGGTGCCCAGGGACCTATTTTTTGTCACTCGATCGGCCCATAGAGAGAATTTGAGGTTTGAATCCCAGGCCCTCCTATTGTATTCCAATAATATTTTAAAGAGTTTGATTATACTTTTATTGGAAGATTCTCCCAGTCCATTTCCTTGAGGATAATAGGGACTGGAGTAAATTAGTGAAATCTTGAACTTCTCACAGAACTTAACTAGAGGCTCAGACTTGAAAGAAGCAGCATTATCAGTGACAATTCTACTGGGACAGCCAAATCTGGCTATGATATCCTCCAGGAAGCTGATAATTACCTTGTGTGATGCACTCTTGGTGGGGGCAGCTTCTATCCACTTGGTTAAATAGTCTGTTGCAGTCAGGATCCATCGGTGATGGCCACTTGAAGGAGGATGAATTTCTCCACTGAAGTCCAAACCCCACTGTTTAAAGGGTACTGAAGCTACTATGGGCTTTAGTGGCAGAGATTTGAGCTACTACTTCCCTGAGAACCTTTGGCATTTGATGCAAGCTCTGACTTCTCTACAAACATCATTGAATAAGGTGGGCCAGTAGTACACAGCCCTGAGAATTTTGTGATCTGTGGTTTTCTAGAAATGATACCCTCCACAAAGGACGCTATGGAAATCAAACATAACCTTTTGGGCCTCCTGTGGGTTCAGACACCTTAGAAACACTCCTATAGGGTCTCTCCAGTACAAGACATGGTCAATAAGGAAATATCTGACCGCCTTGAGCTTTAAATCTCTTGCCTTGCTTTTTCCCATTCCATCAGGAGGCTTCAACTCTTGCATAAAGTACAAAATGTCTCTGTACCAGGTGCATTCTGCTAGTGATAAGACACCCTAAGTGCTTTTGTTGGATGACTCAGCTTGTTGATTTCTTGAGCAAGCGTTGATGAAGCTAACCCCCAAGGCCTTGCAATTGGATTGATCCAGCATCTTGGCTAAACCCTTCCCTTTAACCAACTTGGTGGGCTTTATCTCCAGGTCAAACTCGAGGATCTTGGCAATCCATTTACCTCTCCTCCCATCTATGTCAGGCTGTATAAGGATGTCTTTCATGGAGGCTGAAGGAATGTATGCAGTCACTATTGAATGCAAGACATAGACTATGAAAGATTTGAGATCTTTCACCAAGGCATAGGCCTACTTCTCCATGATCTAATACCTTATTTCTGCATCTCTTAATGCCTTAGTGAAGAAGGAAATGGGTTTCTCTCACCCTTCCTCATTTTTCTACAATAAGACCACTGCTACTATATCAAAAGAAGCAAAATAAAAAATTAGGAAATCCTTGGAATAATTAGGACTGATCAGCACAGGTTCCTCAGTCAATGTCTTTTTTATTTGGAAAAAATATTCCCTGGGTTCAACAGTCCATTTTACTTCATTTCCCTTTATGAGCATGGATGTGATGTGTTTCACCACCTCAGAAAAATTTGAGATGAACCTCCTCAGAAAGTTAATCTTCCCTGAAAAATCCTGAACTTCATTTCTAGACTTGGGAAGTGACGGGGTGTGAATTGCCTCCACCCTATTGGGATCAATTCTCAGTCCCTTTGTTGATACTATATGGCCTAATAGTTCCCCCTCTTTCATAGCAAACAAAGATTTCTTGGGATTTAAGGATAGGCCAAACCTTCAACACTTCAAGAAAACTTTCCTCAAGTAACAGCGGTGCTCTTTATTAGAGCTAGAGAAGATTGTGATGCCATCCAGATAGATCACCACAAACTAATCTTTCTCCCTGATGAATGTTATGTCCATGGCTCATTGAAATGTCACTCCTACATTTATTAATCCAAAAGGAATTTTGGCATACATGAATATACCCCAAGGAGTGGTGAAGGTAATTTTTTCTCTGTCCTCAAGCATGACTGATATTTGATTATAGCCAGAAAAACCATCAATCATGGATATCCTAGATGCACCAGTTACCCTCTGCAATATGTGTTCCATGTTGGGCAAGGGATAGTTGTCTTTCTTTGAGCTCATGTTCAGGTTCCTGAAGTCAACACAGAGCTTGATTTCTCCATTTTTCTTCCTCACCAGGACTAAATTGGCCACCCACTCAGAATATCTCAAGGGGACAATGATTTGGGCATCTAACAACTTTTTCACTTCTCTCTCCATGATGGGAAACAACATGTGATTTATCTGTCTTAGCTTCTGCCTAAATGGATTAGCCTCTCCCTTCAGTGGGATCTTGTGTTCAATTACATATGTGTCATATGTATTGAGGTCTTCATAGGTCCATGAAAACATGTCAGCAAATTCTTTTAATAACTCAGTATATTTGGCCCTCTGTTCTTTAGTCAAATTGCTTGACAACTTAACAAACTTGGGCTCCTCTTGTGTGTCGATATTGCACTTCGCTCTATCATCATATCCATTTGAAACCCTACCCTTTACTGCCACATCATTCCCATCGAACAGTCTTTCTAAAGGGACTAGTCCCTTCATAATGTGATTGCTAGAAAGATGAATAATATGGTGATTAGCAATTTTATTTAAAAATACCTCAGGGTGAGGGTGACTTTTGAGATCAGTATCTTGATCAATGTGCAATGCAGAAAATTCATCGACGGACTAAAGAAATTTTTCAATTTCAAGATCATCTTCGAATACCTTCCAATGCTTGATATTGTCTGGAACAGATGGCCTATATCTTATTTCAACCTCATATTTGATCTTAGGCGGTAGAGGGATCTTGAATAGACTAGCTGAGATAGCTAAGGAATCATCCAAAGTATTTTTCTCTCTAGGAATAAAAGAAATGTTGAAATCTGAGAAGAAATTATCAATCAGGTCCCACACCTCATTTCTGTAACCCCTGAGCCAAGGATGCTTAGCCCAATAAACATTTTTGACTTTTTGGATTATCAACTCAGCATCTCCAAACACTTCTACCTCCTTAATTCCCATTTCTTTTGTAGCCCTCATACCCAGAAAAAGAGCTTCATATTCTTCCACATTATTGGTAGCTTCAAATTCTAGCTTGTATGACAGGGATATGGTTTCCTGACAAGGCGACAGAAAAACCACTCCAGCACCAACGCCTTCGCTAGAACAATCTCTGTCAAAGAACATCTTCCAAATAGAGATGGTTGGAGGAGGTATCTCTTGATTAAATATGGGTTGCTTTCTTATTTGAAAAGGGGCTTCAGGAGTCTCAGTGATCTATAATAAACTAGACCCCAAATCAGTGTCAAGTGCAAAGATAGGATGATTGGTGGGGTCCACTTCATCACTAACAATGTAGGCCAGTTGAGCTTCTCTGTAGAACCTCCTATGTTCCCCTCCAAAGATTGGAATGGTGGAATATGTGAGATCCATCTGTAATGTTCCTCCAAGTTTTTTAATCCAAGATCATGATAACAACATGCCGAACTTGGGGGGAACATCAGCTACTACAATGTCCATAACCACACTCTTCATTGGTAACTGAAATAAAGAGACCACCAAGTCTTTGATGACTCCAAGGCATTGCACCCTCCTTGAATCAAAAGAGTATAAATCGTGACAAGACTTTGTCACTTTCTATCCCAATTCTTCCATGACTATTTTGGGCATAAGGTTGTGGGAAGCTCCTTAATGCATGAGGCAATTATACAGCACCTTATCATGTATGTTAAGGAATGTGTAGAAGGGAGGGGATGAATCATCTCTGTCTTCTACCATGTGACCTAGGACAACTACTATCTTTTCATATTGAAGATTTACTGAGTCTATGGAAGGTTGGGGGGACTCAGATTGTAGTAGTTTGCAAAGGGACCTTTTGAAATCTTCATTTTTAACTAGTTCTAAGAGGGGTACAGGAATTCTAATCTTTTTAATTTCATGCTCAAAACTAAAGGAGGGAAAAGGATTAGGAGCTTCCCTTACCTCAGAGACAGGTTCTTTGGCTATTGGCGAAGTATTCTGAGTTTTCTTCTCTTTAATAGTGATTGTTGCAGATTTAGCAGGTTTTTCCGCTATGAGAGGCTGATCATGGCTATCAAAATTCCCTTCTTTCTTCTTTGACCTGAGATGATACCTGTTAGGAGTGTTGTTGGCCTTTTAATCTTTACCCAACTCATTGACTTGATTGTTCATAAGGGATTCTTCATATATATATTGAATCAAATGGGTAAAAGGGAAAGTGTCTTCAATACAGTGAATTTCAGGGTCGAGCTCATCTATCTCCTATCCTTCC
Organism: Picea glauca; assembly: GCA_000966675.3. Classification (NCBI taxonomy): domain Eukaryota; kingdom Viridiplantae; phylum Streptophyta; class Pinopsida; order Pinales; family Pinaceae; genus Picea; species Picea glauca. Next base: position 1,255,531 of record JZKD02S0867744.1, read on the forward strand.
TCATGGGAAACTAGGTTATTTGGAGAGGGGTTTCAATCCTTTCATCCTCTCTGTCTTTTCTCCTTTGTTCCCTTGGTAAATCTCGTGGCACATTGTTTCTAGGCCTTCTAAAGCCTCTGTTATCAGTATTTTGGGGATTTTTGTACATGGGCTTCCCTTCTAACCCCCACTTTTCCATTCTAGCCGAAAGGGATTTTAGCACTTTAGTTACTTCATCTACCTGAAAGGGAAGGGGAGAGGAATTGGATGGTGAGGCTTCAGGTCTCTTCCTGGATATGTCTCTATCAGCCTTATTCCTAAGTCGGTCAATAGTCAATATGTTAGATTCTACTTCCACGGCTGCATCCTGCATGTGAGCCAGAGTAGTTTCTCTCCTTTCCCTCAATAGAAGGAAGAAATCGGGATCAAAAGTGCTAGCATAAGTGATTTTAGCAGAGGCTTCTGAGGGATTTATTTCATTGGGGATCTTATTGTACATTTTATTGAATCTCTTGGAGAAGTCAGAGACAGACTCTCCTTCCTTTCTCTTCAAAGACCCAAACTCTGTCATGTAATACATGAAGTCTTTTTTGTCTCCCCATTGTCTCAAAAAGGCATTATCCAAAGACTCAATCCCATCAATAGATCCAGGAGGCAGGGCCCTAAACCACTTTCTAGCCTCGCCTTCAAGGCTATGGACAAAAATTCTCATCCATACGTCTGCATGCATGATAACATGATCATCTGTAAAATTGTAAAAGACTTCAAGGTGTTGTTTTGCAACTATGTCCCCTTCACCTGTAAACTTGGGTAGCTACTTAAGCTATCCATCAACTAGAAGGGCATTGAGAGGCTGAGGTAACACAAGGGGAGCATACCTAGCAGCTATTATAGCCTCCATTCTGGTCATGGGGGGATTTTCTCCCGCCATAGGAATATTAGGTGGAGGCGAACTCGGAGGAGAAGGAGATCGAATAGGGGATACTGGAAATTGTTGAAATAATGTAACTACGAAGAGCATTCTTATTATTGGATTAAATCCCCATTAATCATTTCATTATTGTTTTTATTGTTATTGGATTAATCCCCATTGAGGATTAATCATGTCGGTAATTGTATAAGGACCAAATCCCCTTTTGCGGATTGGTCATCGGACAATTACAAAGTACAGAATAAGAAGTCGGCCCTAGAATTTATAATGAAAGGGCCAAAATTAATTAAAAGTGGGTTTACCCACCCAGAGTGAGAGGTTGGCCCTTCCAGATGGTGACTCTTCACACGTGCCAGATTGATATAAATAAGAGGCTAGCGCCTCACTTCTAACACACACTTCACTTGCTCATTATCTTATGAGGCAAGCTGCAATTGGAGGTTGGAGAGAGGAGAAGAAGAGTGGCGCATCTCTTGGGGAGGACTATCTATATTGTTTTGATTTATCTCTTGAACATTGTATAATCCACTTATGATAAGGAAGTTTTTGCTAGGTTTTCTTCCCCTAGAGGGTTTCCCAGGATAAATGTTGTGTCTCTTGTGAATGTGTATTTCTCAGTGATCTTGTTCTTATTATGCTCTTATCTTATGAAATGCAAAGAAATATGATAATGGCATAAAACATTAACATGGTATCAAAGCCAACCTGAAGGAAGCACAATCTGCAAGAGGAAAAATGTCACTATTACCGTACCCCAAAATTAGGGTTTTGAAAAAGCAAGTATTTTCAGCTCCCTAACACCCTAGAAAGTTGCGCCATCCCCCAAGGATCAATTTGGCACCTAGAGAGCACCTTTTCATTGGTTGGATCTCCTAGAAAGTGAAACCCTAGTTTCACAAAATACCATAAAACCAAAGTACCAGAAGTACCAGAAGTACCAGAGTACCAGAAGTACCAGAAAACCAGAAGCACCGGTCCAGAAATCCACAGATCAGATTTGAAGGGGTAAAAGTTGGATTTTCAAAATTCCGACTGCACCAGCTAACTCGCCTCAACCCAACGCATCTATCCCCTCGATCAGAATTTCAAAATTCAAAGTTTGAAAAATTAGGGTTTCCTCATAAAACCCTAAGTTGCAGTTGTAGTTGCAGTCTCAGAACCAGTTGCAGTTGTAGTACCTGTTGCAGTTG
>JZKD02S0867744.1:1319861-1337184 GCA_000966675.3 Picea glauca
ATATACATATATGCTCCCTATTAGCTATGCAAGATGTGTATACGTTGGTTTCTCTACTACAACCCGCATACATCGAGATTTGTGCCAGAAAATAAAAAAAATGAGGTTGGGTTTCCATGTCACGAAAAAATATCTCTGATCCTTGGCCTTCTACATACTGGAAACATTTCAACTCAGCCCTTCTGTTGAATTCTGAAGACTATAAAAGCATAATTTTGAGCTATGGGAAAAGAGGAGAAAACATTCAAATTTGAGAGCAAAGTTACTCTGGAGAAATTACTTCATATTGAGTCTACATACCTTTGTCCCTCAAGTCTAAACACAGTGTTCAACCCCCGAGATCTTTCCCCATTGTTGAGAGAACCTTATTGACTCTCTCTTATGAGATTTCCTTTTGTGGAGGATTGAAGTGGTGGAGGCCCAGTTGGAAGGAACTTGGCTTCTTGGTTTTGAACCGTGCCGACATGGAAGTCTGTAATGTTGTCACTTTTGCTGATCAATTATTAATAGAAATACTCCTTTCTCATCCTATTGATATATTGCAAATGTATGATTATTATCCATGGGCATGTTTGTAATGTTTATTGATGGATTATGCTATCTAATGTGCTAACCCCTTTATATCATCACTATATACTTTCTCTGCTTGTTTGTTAAGAACATATTGTAGGTATAAAGCTTTGGGTCGAAGTGCTCAATGGTGGAACATCATCAAACGTTGGATCGAGGTAGGCCTCTTTCCTATATTGCACATTAGTTCATATAGCATATGTTGGAATTGAGTTGATTTCTACAGTCAGAACTATCTGTTGTGGTTAACCCTTGGCCATAGAGAGTTTTTCCCTCGTAACAAGATTCCCCTTGCAATAAATCCTATTGAAACCTTGGCCATGGTTACATATGCTAGTGCTTTTGACCTCGAGATTTTCCTCCTGTTGAGAGAAAGAAGGGCCACCTCGTTGGTTCATAGGAAATATGAAACCCTTGAAGTAGAATCTAATATACTGGTAGTAAACAAACTTAGGAGAAAATATGATAGAGACAAGAGAAGAGGTAAGTTTGAAGCTTCATCCTCTAATTCCTCTATCGCCCACCCCCTAGAAGATGAAAGCACTAGGTTGATAAAATCACTTTCTACTAAGGTGGAAAGGTTGAAGTTGGAAGCAAAGAAGAGTTATAGGTATCCCACAAATGTTGATAATAGGGGTAGCTTCAAAAGACCAAACAATGCCCCCCAAATCATCCAAAGAAATCAAATAAATAGAAATAGAGATAATAAGAAAAATCAAGCTCCTCTCCAAAATAACCTTGTTACTAATGAAGAAGGAGAGGAAGAAGAGCTTGACCCTGAAATTCATTGTCTTGGGGACACCTCCTCATTTTCTCATTTAACCCAAACTGCATATGAGGAGTCTCTCATGGATAGTCAATTAAATGAGTTAAGCAATGGGGAAAAGGCCACCAATCATCCAAATAGATATAATCTGAGGACAAAGAAGAAAGAGGGGAAGGTTGATATTTTTGAGCAGCCTACCAGAACTGAGAAGCCTTCTAAAGAGGTGGTAGACATTAGTAAAGAGAAGAAGGTGCAAGAACCCCCATCATTGTTCAAAATCCTTATCCCATAAGTGAAGGAGATTTTGAAGCCTCCCTCCTCATATATCTTAGAGAAGGAGTTTCAAAATATTAGGATCCCCATACCTATTTTGGGGTTGATCGAGTATGAGGACTTCAGAAGGTGCCTCTCCAAAGTGTGGCATCCCAAACCTTTGTCTCATCCCACAGACTCAGTCAACCTTCAAGATGAAAAGCCAGTTGTCATGCTAGGCCCTTTGATAGAGGATAGAGATGATTCCTCACCTCCCTTTTATACATCATTGAACATCCATGATGAGGTGTTGCACAATTACTTGATGGATTCAAGGGAATCCCACAATATTATGCCTAAAATTGTCATGGATGAGTTGGGGTTGGAAGTTACAAAACCCTACCATGACCTGTATTCATTTGATTCCAGAAAAGTGAAATGCCTTGGGGTTATTAAAGACCTAGTCATCTCCTTGTTCCAATTTCCAATGAAGAGTGTGGTCATGGATATAGTGGTAGTTGATGTCCCTCCTAAGTTTGGCATGCTTTTTTCTAGATCATGGATCAAAATACTAGGGGGAACTTTGCAGATGGATATATCATATGCCACCATTCCTGTGTTCAGAGGGGAACATAGAAGGATTTATAGAGAAGAACAACTTGCCTACATTATCAGTGATGAATCCAATCCCATAAACAACCCCATTTTCTCAGTTGACACTGATTTAGGAACCATTATTTTGCATCTCTCTGATGCTCCTCAGCCACCTATTGAAATTAGAAAGAAACCTATTACCTTTTTCAAAGAGAATCCCCATAAGACCTCTGTGTGGAAAATGTTTTTTGATGGATCATCTTCTAAGGAAAGTGTTGGTGCTGGAGTAGTTTTTATTTCCCCCACCCAAGAGACCATATCTCTGTCATGGAAGTTGGAATTTGAAACAACAAACAACATAGCAGAATATAAGGCTCTTGTCTTGGGTTTGAGAGCTTCCAAAGACATGAAAATTGAGGAGCTAGCAGTGTTTGGAAATGCTGAGTTGATTGTTCATCAAGTCAGAAATTTGTATCAAGATAAGCACCCGAGGTTAAGGGCCTGTGGAAATGAGGTATGGGATATGATTGCCAGTTTCTTCTTGGATTTTAATATTTCATTTGTTCCAAGGGATGAGAAATTTGTGGAAGATTCCTTGGCGATCTCAACAAGTAATTTTAAGGTCCCTTTGCCCCCCAAACTCAAATATGAGGTGGGGATAAAATACAGACCCTCTATTCTTGAAAACGTCAAACATTGGAAGGTATTTGAGGATAATATTGAGATAAAAAAGTTCCTTGAGACTGTGGATGAATTTTTTGACATGCATATCGACCAGGATCAGGATTATGAAGAAATCCCTCATGCTGATGTTTTTATGAATAAGATTTCTAACCATCATATTATTCAGTTCCCTAGAAACCATATTGCAAAGGGGTTGTCCCTTTGGAGAGATTTCTTGACAGAAATGATGTTGATGTAAAGGTTGAAGGATCAACTAAAGAGGTTGATGTGACTGAATGAAATCTAGGAATAGAGGAGGATCCCAAATGGGTCAAATTGTCTAGCAGATTGTCAAAAGAACAAATTTCTGAGTATGTCAGACTCTTGAAAGAGTACGCTGATGTTTTTTCTTGGACATACAATGATTTGAGAACATATAACACCAGCATCATTGAACACAAAATCCCTTTGAAAGAAGATGTCAAACCTTTCAAACAGAATCTCGAACAAATAAATCCCATGTTGCTGTCGATTATGGAAAAAGAAATCAAGAAGCTATTGGATGCACAGATCATCATCCCTTTGATATTTTCAGAGTGGGTGGCTAATTTGGTTCCTGTCAAGAAGAAGAATGGGGAAATCAGGTTGTGTATTGATTTCAGAAATATGAATAGGAGCTCCAAGAAGGATAACTACCCCTTGTCGAAAATGGAACACATTTTGCAGAAAGTGACGAGTTCATCCAGGAGGTCTATGGTCGATGGTTTCTCTGGTTACAATTAGATCTTTGTCTCTCCTGAAGATAGAGAAACAATAGCTTTCACAACTCCTTGGGGCACATTCATGTATGCTAAAATTCCCTTCGGATTGATGAATGTGGGAGCGACCTTCCAGCAAGCTATGGGCATTGCCTTTGTCAAAGAAAGGGATAAGTTTGTATTCATCTATCTGGATGACATTACAATATTATCCAGGTCTGATAAAGAGCATTGTTATCATCTGAGAAAGGTTTTCCTAAAGTGCAGAAGGTTTGGTCTCTCCCTAAATTCCAAGAAGTATTTATTTTCCATGCAAGAGGGAAAATTGTTGGGGAATATTGTGTCAACTAAAGGGGTGAAGATTGATTCGAGCAGAGTGGAGACCATCCAGTCCTTGTCTTTTCCTAGATCTAGGTAAGAGGTTCAGTCTTTCTTGGGAAAAATTAATTTTCTGTGAAGGTTTATTTCTAATTTTGTTGAACTGGTTAAATACATTACAACCATGCTCAGGAAGGGGAATGAAGTGAAGTGGAATGTTGAGTCCAGAGATTATTTCAACAAAATTAAGAGGGCGTTGACTGAAGCACATGTGCTCATCATCCTAGACTATTCCAAGAAATTTCAAATATTTTCCTTCGCTTCATCTGATACAGTGGTTGTTGTTTTGATACAAAGAAACGTACAAGGGTTAAAGCAACCTATTTCTTTTTTCAGCGGAGCACTGAGAGATGTAGAAACAATATATGATATCATGGAGAAGAAATCTTATGCTTTGGTGAAATCCCTCAAGGCTTTTAGGTTCTATATTCTGCATTCAAAAATTATTGCATATGTCCCCTCGACCTTAGTAAAGGAGATTTTGATCCAACCTGATCTTGATGGGAAGAGAAGCAAGTGGATCACCAAAATTATGGAGTTTGACTTGGAAATAAAACCCACCAAATTGGTGAAGGCCTAGGTTTAACCATGTTATTGGCTGAGTCTAATTGCAAGGCATTGGGGGTAAATTTCATGAATATAGACTAAAAAAATCAACAAACTAGGATTGTTGGTGAAGACGGTTATGTCAGACCTAACTTAGCAAAATTCCCCTGGTATAAATACATCATGTACTTCTTGCAGCATTTGAAGCCTCCTGATGGTTTGGACAAAAACAAGGCGAGAGCTTTGAAACTAAAAGCAATCAAATATTGTATCATTGATTAGGTGTTGTTCTGGAAGGATCCTCTGGGAGTTCTGTTGAGATGTCTGGACCCACAAGAAGCCCAAAGGGAAATGATTGATTTTCATGACAGCTCATGTGGGGTATGTCATTTTTGGAGGACCATGCCGTATAAGATCCTCAGAGCTGGGTATTTCTGGCCCAATATTTTTGCTAATGTTGGTGCAAAGATTAGAGCCTGTACCAAGTGTCAAAATTTTGTTGGAATGCAACAACTCAAGTCTTTTCCTTTGAAGCCTGAAGCCATTTTTGGAACTTTTCAACAGTGGGGTCTTGACTTCATTGGAGAAATCCACCCAGCCTCAAGTGGCTAGCATAGGTGGATTTTGACTTCCACTAATTATTTTACCAAATGGATAGAATCCATCCCCACAAGGAGTGCCTCTCAAAAAGTGATCATAAGTTTCCTTGAAGACATCATGTCCAAATTTGGCTATCAAAACAGGATCGTTACAGACAATGCTACCTCTTTCAGGGCTGAGCGATTAATTAATTTATGTGAATAGTATGGGATCACACTAGTCCACTCTACTCCCTACTAACCTCGGGGAAATGGATTAGCAGAGTGTTCTAACAAGAGCCTCATAAAGACCATCAAGAATTTGTTAGAAGAGAAAAAGAAAGCCTGGGATTCAAAGATGAAATTTTCATTATGGGCTGATAGATTTACCACAAAAAGATCACTAGGCACTTCCCCTTTCTAGATGGTGTATGGAATTGAGGCTATCTTTCCTTCTCAGCTCGATTTGCATATGGAAAATTTCCTCCAGGACTACCAAGGAGAACCAGATGACATGGTCAGGAGGATACTACAGCTGGTAGAAGTGCAGTTGAACAGGGAGCAGTTACCTTATAAAGCACAAGACCATCAGTAGAAAATAAAACAAGATTTTGACAAGAGCGCAAGCAAGGAAAATTTCAAGTTGGGGGATCTAGTGCTTAAATGGGATGCACCCAACCAAGACAAGGGAAAACATGGTAAATTTGAATCCTTGTAGATTAGCCCCTTCAAGATTTCTGAGGTTTTTCTGAACAACACTTATGAATTGCAGAACTTCAAGGATTCTGAGGTTTTGGGTGGCCCTATCAATGGTCATTTTCTCAAGAAATTTTTTGTTTAGGCCGTGACTGATGTCCCACCAATGTAAATACCACCCCCTTTTTGTTTTTATTTTTACTTTTTATTTTAATAAGAGACTCCATAACCCAATAGCTAAGGCACTCGAGATGCATGTTCTTGGCAGCTCGTAGGGAACATGTCATCCCCTGTGGAGCCAAATGTTATCACATAATGTTTTCTGGAGTCATATGTGTTCATTGTTGAGAATACCTAAGTCTGTATCCTTTCCCTTTCTCTCTCCTTTTCACAGGCCAGATCTTGAATTTTCCCCTTCGACTGTTAAAGTCATTTTTTTTTTGTTTTCTCCTTTTGTTCGAGCGCCCTGATTCCCCTTGATGTCTTACCCGAAGGAAGTATTGGCCCTAAACCTATCTTTTTTTCTCTAAGGATGAACACTCGTCTCCTTTGTTTCAGTCACTTTTCTCTCTATTTTTCCCAGCCCACAACAATTCATCCAAGTCCTTGTTCACTCAGGCCACAGCCATGGACACCAAGCGCAACTTTCATGGTAGTCCATTTCAGGCTCGAAGCACAAGCAACAGACAGGTTGAATTTTGTCAACAACGGAGATTCGAGGAGCATTCCAGATTAATGACCCCCGAGTATTCGAAATTTCAAAGTGACACGAAATATAGCTCCATTAAAAGCCTCAAAGGCCCGAAGCAAGCAAGAGTCGTCAATCTTTAAAGGGACAGGTGACAGTTTATCCAAGTGTTTAGGGAAATGAACTTCGGGAGTTTCAAAGTGAGAAGTGCATGAAAGTCCCGAAGGGACGAAGCCCAAACTCCTGAAATAATCTGAGCCATCAAAATTTGAGGACACGTGGAGGTAGATCCCTCGCTTCAGAGTTTGGTGCTCTGGAGAATTGTGGGAGTTAAACATTGCAAAGGACCAAAGCCCCGAAGTGAATCTAGACCATCCATCGGCGGGGCCACATGTCAGTGGATCCATAGCGCCAGGTAAAAGCAAATGAAGGAAAAGGAGGTTTCAGTTTTGATTTTCCCAAAGCCTGGAGACCCAAAGTGGATCTCGACCATCCAAATCTAGGAGCCACACGTCGTCATATCCCCAACTCTGGTGAATTTTCTTGGGGAAAATAAAGTTTGACTATTGAGAAGTTCGAAGCCCAGAGACCCAAAGGGATCTCAGTCGACGATCTCAGGAGGGCCACACGTCATCAGATCTATGACTTCAGGTAAAAGCAACAGAAGGCAGAGGACGTTTGATATTTGATTTTCCTGGAGTCTGAAGACCCGAAGTAATTTTTAGTTGTTCAATTCAAGAAGACACGCATCATCACATCACCAGCTCTAGGTAAAAGCACATAGAGGAGCCAAAGGAATAGGAGCTAGCCCCAGAACCCTAAAGAGAGAAATGTGTGGCAGTCATCAACACAGACAGGTGGCACCCTTATGATCTTCGCACGTGGTTTCTCCCTGAGAATTAACTCTCATTCAATTTTTGACAAAAGGAAGTTAATGAAACTAGAGTTGGTGGTTGAAACCTCAGCTCACTCGATAAATGGAAGGCATGGAAGGCCCGACTGTGGGGACTGAACCGTCAACCCATGGTACCCCTGTGGGCAGATTTTTCTACAAAACCCATGTAGTTCTGAGCTTGTGTCTGACAGAGGGGTGCACGTTCAGTTTGACAGAAGAACTCGCCAATGCAAAGCTTTGATTGTAGTGACTAGGTCACAGTATTGGTAGTGGCATATTGTTCTGAGTATAAATAGATAGTTTTAATATTTTGTTATCGTTGTCAACTAGTTGAGAAAAGATCCCTATTTTGTAATGTTTTGATTCCATAACTATTCTCTGGTTATGTATCGTATTTGATAATTTCAGATTAATAGAAGTCAACCTCTTTTCATCTCTTTGTAAAATATGTGCTAAAACACTCGGGCATGGAGGATCCAGACGAGGGTTGTTATGTTGTTGTAATTTAGGTTTGATTGCAGTGGTATCATGACCAGTTTTAGTCAGCTTCCTTGTGATATTCTCCCCTCTTACAATGAATGGCTCAGGTATGGAGGATCTAGTTGAGTTGTTGTAGCTGCATGGTGATGTAGGTTTGATCATTGTGTTGTTGTGATTGTGTTGTTTGGACATATTTCAGTGTCTGAAGCTTGCTTAAGAGTGATCTTGAGTCTGAGTTTTTCTTCTCCAAGCTGCTTGAAGGCCTGATGCCCATAGCAGTATTGTCCACCTTTCTTACTAATTCTTCCCTCTTCTCACACTTAAACCCAATTCATTGACTGAAGTTAGTTGTGGCCCTCACTTCCCTGTGTATTACTTGTCCAATTCTATGTTGAAATCATTCCTATATTGAGTTTTCCCCATTTGAACTCCACTCACATAAATCAAACATCCACCAAAAAATATGATGGGTACTGGTCTTATCCTCCCGCAATTTGAGGGTGACTCTCAGTGCTAACATAACTCACAAACGAAATCTTCGAGAATGTGTTACACATTCCCAAAATTTTCATTAATCTTCTCTCTGTGTATCAGATGAAAAACTCTATCATCGTAAAGAGTCATATTCACACCTAATGCAATGGATATCTATGATATGCAAACCAATTCCAGGTTTTCTACCAGTGAGGTAAATCATCAATCTAGACTCTACACATTTTTTGAATTTACTAAACCAGATTTTGCATTATTGCTTACCCATGCTAATGAAAGCAATAGGATATGGAAAGAAAGGTTTAGGAATTTAAATTTCAGATATATGCAACAAATTAGAAAGCAGGGAATGGTTGATGGTCTACCTGACATCCACTTCTACAAAGGAATTTTTCAGGGATGTGTTCTTGGAAAACACCCTCAAGATAAATTCGACAAAGGAAAGACATAGAAGGCCTCCTTTCCTTTAGATCTGATCCATAGTGACCTCATGGGCCCTTTTCTACATCCATCAATCAATAAATCAAGGTACATTCTCATTTTTGTTGATGATTTCTCATGCTTCACATGGATTTAGTTTCTCAGAAAAAAATCATAGGTCTTTCAACACCTCAAAGATTGTTGGTTGTGGAGCCTGATTATATTCCTGATTCATAGGTCCTTGCTTTCAGCCATGTTTATATCCCATGAATACTTTACACCCTAGAAGTATGTACACTCTTCCACGTTGGGGAGTGCAGAGGAGGGGTACTTGCCTTGTAAATGTATATTGTAAAATTGCCTTGTAAATGTATATTGTAATTTCATTATAAATCTGGCCCATTCATTATAAGGTCGCAGATCTAACGGTAGAAATTATTTTAGAGTTTTTTTCCCTAGAAGGCAACCCTCTGTTATGAGGGAAATGTATTGCAGCTATGCATTATGGAGAGTATTGTATTCTGAGAGAGGAGACTGTGAGAGAAAGAAGAGGAAGTTACAACAAGTTTTGATGTAGGTTGTATCCCTTCATTTGCTAGATAATAATAAAGTAAGGAACTGGAAATTTCTCTGGTGGATGTAGCCCACACTGGGTGAACCACGTAAATCTATGTCTCTCTTGTATTGTGTATCTTCTATGTTTTGTTTCTGCATTTGTTTTATTTTATTGCTCCGCGGTCCTATTTTTCTAACAAAGATTTCAAAGCCCTTGTGGAGACACAGTCAGGAAAGAAAATCAAAGTCCTATGAATAGATAATGGGGGAGAGTATGTCAACCATGAGATACAAAATCTTTTTTATGAGGTAGGGATTCATTTGCAGCACATGGTTCCCTATACTCCGCAACAAAATAAAGTTTCTGAGTGGAAAAATAGATCTCTAAAAGAGATGGCATCTTGCATGCTACATGCAAAGTCACTTGCACAGATTATATGGGCTGAAGTACTTAATTGTGAAACCTACATACAAAACATATCTCTCCATAGAGCTATCAAGGATAAGACCCCTTACGAGGCTTGGAGCGGCCTCAAACTAGAAGTGACCCACTTCCGTATTTTCGGTTCACGTGCATGGGCCAAGATTCCCTATAAGAAGAGGAAGGAACTTGATCCACAGAGAACATAGTGTATATTTGTTGGATACCCCAATGGTGTGAAGGTATATAGACTCATTGATCTTTCCTTGGACCAACTCATCATTGAGTGTAGTGTCCAATTCGAGGAAAGTGTCTCGCATGTACCTCAACAGTCGCATGTAGACATTTTTGTTCTTCCACTTGTCAGAGACGATGAGCATGCACATGTCGAATATTCTTTAGATGATATTTCTGATTCAGAGGATTCATATGATCTAGATACAGAGTCAGTACATTCATATGCAAAGTCAATACATTTAGATGAAGATGCAGAGCTAGAGAAGAGGCCCAAGTGGGCCAAGAATACTCTTTAGGATGGATGGGATATTGTTGGGGATCCAGTTGATACTAGGAGGACTCGATATGATTTCAAGGAGCCTCCTCTTGCACTCACCACCATTGAACCTATGCCACCTAGGCATATTTTCTTGGTTTAGTCTTGAGATCCATAGTATTATGGTGAGGCTACTGGAAATCCCTTTTGTGAATCCGCCATGAAGGAGGAGTACAACTCCCTTCTCGTGAACAAGACTTTGGATCTGGTTAGCCTTCCCTTGGGAAGGAAAATTTTCAGGTGAAGATGGGTCTACATGAAAAAGAGTGCAGCAGATGGACATGTTAGAAGATAGAAAGCTAGGATAGTTTTCAAAGGCTTTCAACAGGTGCATGGAATTGACTATGATGAGACCTTCACTCTAGTAGTGAAGATGGATTCCATACATTTGCAAATTTCCATTGCGGTAGCCAAGGGATGGGAATTCCATCACATGGACGTGGATAATGCATTTATTCATGACAATATCTTTGAGGAGATCTATATGGAGCATCCCCAAGGATTTATGCAGGATTCATCTTTGTTCTGTTGACTGAAGAAGTCTCTTTATGGACTTAAGTAGGCTCTGAAGGAATGGTATGCCAATATCGACTCCTACCTCTTGTCACATAACTTTGTATGTTGTAAATCAGACCCAAATGTGTACATGCTCAGGATGGTTGATTCACTTCTACTCCTAGTTCCGTATTTTGATTATTTGCTGATCACCAGTTGCTCCACTTCAGCAATTGTTGTAGTCAAGAGGATTCTACATGATAGGATATTGATGACAGACATGGGTCCACTACATTTCTTCCTTGGACTTGATATCAGCCAGGATGCATCATGAATCAAACTATCTCAGGCCAAGTATGCACGAGATCTCCTTGAGATATTTCACATGATAGACTGTAAGTCGACCCTCACCCCTTTCCTATCATGAGTCAGAATTGAGGATGGCGAGGACACTCCACTGGTTGACAACACACTATACAGAAAACTAGTGGGGAGCTTGTTGCATCTCACACACTCCACACCAGACCTCTCCTATGGAGTTGAAGCAGTCTCTAGGTTCATGCAGAATCCGCATGAGCTACATTGGAAGGATGAAAAGTGTATCCTTCGATACATATAGGGAACCATCACCTTTGGGATTCACTATGCACCAGACTCTACATTGGACCTCATTCGGTTCATTGATTCTGACTAGGCTGGTGATAGCATTGATCGCAAGTCCACATCTGGTTACTCACTCAGTCTTGGTTCTGGGCCTATCTGTGGGTCGATCAAGAAGCAGACTGACATTTCTCTATCTTCAGCCGGGGCAGAGTACAGAGGGTTAGTTAACATAACCATTCAGGCTATGTGGCTACAACATTTTCTCACTGAGTTGGGAATTCAGTTTCAATGGTCGATCATCATCTGGTGCGACAACCAGAGCACTATCAAGTTCTACAGATAGCCAGTTCAGAGGAAATTGTTGGATCATGTTGTTATTGATGCAAAAGGTTTGATTGATTGATGGAAAGTGATTGATTGATCCCAAAGGATTGATTGATTGATTATTGATGTCAAATGTAATATGTATTGTCCTTGATGAGAATGGATAGATGTCAAGTGGAATCATAGTCATATGATGTCATGCATAGATGAATATGGATCAATGAGTTGTCATTGATATGATACATATTTGGATTGATGTAATGTTATTATCTTATCATGGTTKATAAGATGCAMAAATGKATGAACTCCAAAGTKGTCCCCTTATRGTGAAATCCCTCATGGGAAGACRCTTTACRGTTGAGTTAATCCATGAAGTATGGTTGGAGAACSCATGCGTGTCATGCCATTTCCGGTGGTAAATTTCACATAACTCCTCATGGTTTCARAGTTATGGCCTTACAAAGATGGAGGACCCTCATATGTAGGCTTGAAGTCCCAAAAGGTCAAAGAAGTCAAAGATCTTGCAAAGAAGAAATTATTATTTAAACGATAAAGTGAAGTGACCAGGTCAAGGAGGATTATTTAAATAATAAAGTGAAGTGACAAAGTCAAGAAGGATTATTTAAATAATAAATTAAGGTGACAAAATCAAGGAGGATTATTTAAATGATAAAGTAATGGAGAANATGTCAAGTGGAATCATAGTCATATGATGTCATGCATAGATGAATATGGATCAATGAGTTGTCATTGATATGATACATATTTGGATTGATGTAATGTTATTATCTTATCATGGTTGATAAGATGCAAAAATGTATGAACTCCAAAGTTGTCCCCTTATGGTGAAATCCCTCATGGGAAGACGCTTTACGGTTGAGTTAATCCATGAAGTATGGTTGGAGAACGCATGCGTGTCATGCCATTTCCGGTGGTAAATTTCACATAACTCCTCATGGTTTCAGAGTTATGGCCTTACAAAGATGGAGGACCCTCATATGTAGGCTTGAAGTCCCAAAAGGTCAAAGAAGTCAAAGATCTTGCAAAGAAGAAATTATTATTTAAACGATAAAGTGAAGTGACCAGGTCAAGGAGGATTATTTAAATAATAAAGTGAAGTGACAAAGTCAAGAAGGATTATTTAAATAATAAATTAAGGTGACAAAATCAAGGAGGATTATTTAAATGATAAAGTAATGGAGAACTTTCTAATTATGGAAAGTGGTTAACCTTAAAATGACGAAAATAGGTTAAGTGACCTAGAAATGGGTTAAGTGACCTAGAAGATGAAGAGTATAAATAAGAGGCAAGGGTCTCTTGTGAACTGCATCTCTTGTGCGTATCTCTTGAACATGTATTGAAGATCTATTCTGAGAGAGAGATGATATGGAGGATCTCATGGATGCATCAAAGTTTTGGCAAAGTCTGAGATCATGACGACAAAAGTCTCAGAGGTTCAAAAACCTTGTTTTTTGAGGTATACGCGGTTTGCAGTGGGCCAGGGTGCATATATACAGGAGATGTATGAAGACAGGGAACATACAATGGATGAAGTCATGGAGATTAGTGGTTTTTCTAATGATGGGCTCTTGAAGACTGAAGCAGGTTCCATATCTGCATTCTATGGCCTCAAATTTTCCATAGAAACTCAGGTATGGTTATATTGTTGTCTTGATCGATACTCTTTTTTTTTTTTTAGTGAATGCTTAAGGAATTCTTGGTATGGTTGTTGTGATGTGGTTTGTGTTGGCTGATGGAGTGAGAAGCAATCTTATGATTCAATGCTGATATGATTTCTATGGTATGTTTATTTCTTATACATGATTGAGTAGAATTTATATTGTATTGTTGAGGAGCATGAGTAAGTTGTTGGAGAGATTGGATCTGTTGTGATTGGTTATGGATCAGATTGGACAGTGAAAGACAGAAGAGAATGTGATTGCAGGTTGCAAAGGATCTGAGTGTGTGATGAAATGAAAAACCCTAATTGATCAGAGGTGATACGCAAGTTGTAATACAGTCTAACCACGTACATATGTGGGCTATAGTGAGCCAGGGCACATACATACACGGACTGCACTACTGACAAGTCACGTACTTGTTGACATATTGATATCTTTTCAGGATTGTTGCCTCATCTCAGTTGGTGTTGAGGATGTAAGTTGAGTCTTGCATTATATAGATGGTGCTCTTGTAGAGTTGTACTCTATTCAATTGTTGCTGATAAACTCCAAGGATTGAAGTCTGTAATAAAAGGAAAATTGTACATACATCTTGTGGTCTTTGTGTTCGTTGTGGTGATGATTTGTTGATGATATATTTTTGATATATGTTGTTGATATGTGTTCACATCTAACTGGTTATAATGACAACAATAAGTAAATGAGTAAATGGTGATTTCTAACTAATGAGTTTTGTGTAATAGGGAAGTTTGGGAAAAAGATCCCTACACTGTTCACCCCCCCCTCTCAGTGTAGTCGGTGTGTCCAAAAATTGGTATCAGAGAAGGCCTTCACTATAATCCTTAACAATATTGGAGGAGATCAATGGACACACAAATGGATGATGAAGTTCCAATCCTTGATGAAGAAAACTATTCTACTTGGAGAATAGAAATGAGAGTGCATTTGAAGGAAATGGGAGCGGGTATTTGGAAGGCANAAGGAGGATTATTTAAATAATAAAGTGAAGTGACAAAGTCAAGAAGGATTATTTAAATAATAAATTAAGGTGACAAAATCAAGGAGGATTATTTAAATGATAAAGTAATGGAGAAATTTCTAATTATGGAAAGTGGTTAACCTTAAAATGACGAAAATAGGTTAAGTGACCTAGAAATGGGTTAAGTGACCTAGAAGATGAAGAGTATAAATAAGAGGCAAGGGTCTCTTGTGAAGTGCATCTCTTGTGCATATCTCTTGAGCATGTATTGAAGATCTATTCTGAGAGAGAGATGATATGGAGGATCTCATGGACGCATCAAAGTTTCAACAAAGTCTGAGATCATGACGAAAAAAGTCTCGGAGGTTCAAAAACCCTGTTTTTTGAGGTATACGTGGGTTGCAGTGGGCCAGGGTGCATATATACAGGGGATGTATGAAGACAAGGTGCATACAATGGATGAAGTCATGGAGATTAGTGGTTGATCTAATGGCAGGCTCTTGAAGACTGAAGCAGGGTCCATACCTTCATTCTCTGGGCTCAAATTTTCCATAGAAAATCAGGTATGGTTATATTGTTGTCTTGATCGATACTCGTTTTTTTTTGTAGTGAATGCTTAAGGAATTCTTGGTATGGTTGTTGTGATGTGGTTTGTGTTGGCTGATGGAATGAGAAGCAATCTTATGATTCAATGCTGATATGATTTCTATGGTATGTTTATTGCTTATACATGATTGAGTAGAATTCATATTGTATTGTTGAGGAGCATGAGTAAGTTGTTGGAGAGATTGGATCTGTTGTGATTGGTTATGGATCAGATTGGACAGTGAAAGACATAAGAGAATGTGATTGCAGGTTGAAAAGGATCTGAGTGTGTGATGAAATGAAAAACCCTAATTGATCAGAGGTGATACGGAAGTTGTAATACAGACTGACCGCGTATATACGTGGGCTGTAGTGAGCCAGGGCACATACATACACGGACTGCACTACTGATAGGTCATGTACTTGTTGACATATTGATATCTTTTGAGGATTGTTGCCTCATCTCAGTTGGTGTTGAGGATGTAAGTTGAGTCTTGCATTATATAGATGGTGCTCTTGTAGAGTTGTACTCTATTCAATTGTTGTTGATAAACCCCAAGGATTGAAGTCTGTAATAAAAGGAAAATTGTACATACATCTTGTGTTCTTTGTGTTCGTTGTGGTGATGATTTGTTGATGATATATTTTTGATATATGTTGTTGATATGTGTTCACATCTAACTGGTTATAATGACAACAATAAGTAAATGAGTAAATGGTGATTTCTAACTAATGAGTTTTGTGTAATAGGGAAGTTTGGGAAAAAGATCCCTACACTGTTCACCCCCCCCTCTCAGTGTAGTCGGTGTGTCCAAAAATTGGTATCAGAGAAGGCCTTCACTATAATCCTTAACAATATTGGAGGAGATCAATGGACACACAAATGGATGATGAAGTTCCAATCCTTGATGAAGAAAACTATTCTACTTGGAGAATAGAAATGAGAGTGCATTTGAAGGAAATGGGAGCGGGTATTTGGAAGGCAACCATTGGTGGATCATTTTTCTTGAAGAACAAGTCAAAGTTTGCAGCTCAAAGGGAAGGAAATAAGAATGATGCATTAGCTCTCAAGACCATTCTTAGTGGACTCTCAAGCCCTATCAAAGAGAGCATGGGATCTATGGCTAAAGTTAGAAGAGACATATCAAAGCAAAGGATCTATCAAAGGATCTACGGCTAAAGTTAGAAGAGACATATGAAAGCAAGAAGGAAGATATTGAAGACCACTCCATAAATATCATTAAAGGTAAATAATCTCCAAAAAGTCTTGATTGTATTATTTCTAAATGTGATCTTGAAAAGATTTCAAATGAAGGCATAGAATCATTTGATGATTTTGGAAAAAAGGAAGATCTTGAAGATATTTCAAATGAAGGTAAAGAATCCTCAAAGACCCTTGATTGCAACAATTCAAAGTGTGATGATATTGAATATTTTTCTACAAGTGAAGAAGAAAACCTAGAAGTAGTTTGTATAGAATCAATTGATTACTATCCCATGGAAGAAGTAGAAGAAAAACTATTATAATTTCAAAATAAAGTTCAAGATAGTCTATATGAATATAGCAATGACCATTATTATATAGACTATAGATATCTTTTGGACAACACTAAAAAGTTCCTTAAGAAGATTCAGAGGCACATCTTGAAGTTAAAAGAAATGCTCAAAGAACAAGAAGAGAGTAATAAGACTCAATTAGAAGAAAAGGAAGAAGATATCACAAGACTAAGGAATGAAAAGGATGATAAGAAGGTAGATGATGAGATTAGCAAAAGTCTTGAAACTATTGCCCATCTCAAGATCCAAATTGAAGAATACAAAAGGATAGAAGAACTATTGAAGAATCAAATAAATGAAAAATAAGGGTCATGTCATAAGTTAGAAGATGAAGTTGTTGATCTTATAAAGAAAGTAGAGAAGTCAAACAAATTCTTGAATAGCTCACTAATCTTGAATGAGATCTTGGAAAGTCAAAGATCACCAAATGATAAATCAAGTCTTGGATACAAGAGAGAAGTTACACATGCTGAAGCAATCACCTCAAAGAAGCACAAGGTAAGTCCCTCACTCTCAAAGGATGAAGACAATGTTGCAAATCAAACATCTACACAAGGAAAAGAAAATTTCAAAAGAACAAAGCAAGGAAGACATCAAGAAGTCATCTTTTGGACACCAAAGCAAAGGTATGAAATTGTTTTTCATGGTCAATGTTATTCATGTTATGAATATGGTCACAAAGCATTGGAATTCAGATCTAATGCAAGAAGAAATAATGGAAGATTTCATAACATCATAAGGTGTTGGAGATGTGATCAATTAGGACACATTGTTGTTCACTGTAACACCATGA
>JZKD02S0867744.1:1354904-1371391 GCA_000966675.3 Picea glauca
TTCTCCATTACTTTATCATTTAAATAATCCTCCTTGATTTTGTCACCTTAATTTATTATTTAAATAATCCTTCTTGACTTTGTCACTTCACTTTATTATTTAAATAATCCTCCTTGACCTGGTCACTTCACTTTATCGTTTAAATAATAATTTCTTCTTTGCAAGATCTTTGACTTCTTTGACCTTTTGGGACTTCAAGCCTACATATGAGGGTCCTCCATCTTTGTAAGGCCATAACTTTGAAACCATGAGGAGTTATGTGAAATTTACCACCGGAAATGGCATGACACGCATGGGTTCTCCAACCATACTTCATGGATTAACTCAACTGTAAAGTGTCTTCCCATGAGGGATTTCACTATAAGGGGACCACTTTGGAGTTCATCCATTTGTGCATCTTATAAACCATGATAAGATAATAACATTACATCAATCCAAATATGTATCATATCAATGACAACTCATTGATCCATATTCATCTATGCATGACATCATATGACTATGATTCCACTTGACATCTATCCATTCTCATCAAGGACAATACATATTACATTTGACATGAATCATCAATCAATCAATCCTTTGGGATCAATCAATCACTTTCCATCAATCACTCAAACCTTTTGCATCAATAACAACATGATCCAACAATTGCCTCTGAACCAGATACTTGTAGAACTTCAGAGTGCTCTGGTTGTCACACCAGATGATGATCGACCAATGAAACTGAATTCCCAACTCAGTGAGAAAATGTTGTAGCCACATAGCCTGAATGGTTATGTTAACTAACCCTCTGTACTCTGCCCCGGCTGAAGATAGAGCAATGTCAGTTTGCTTCTTGATCGACCAACAGATAGGCCCAGAACCAAGACTGAGTGAGTAACCAGATGTGGACTTGCGATCAATGCTATCACCATCCTAGTCAGAATCAATGAACCCGATGAGGTCCAATGTATATTCTGCTGCATAGTGAATCCCAAAGGTGATGGTTCCCTATATGTATCGAAGGATACACTTTTCATCCTTCCAATGTAGCTCATACAGATTCTGCATGAACCTAGAGATTGCTTCAACTCCATAGGAGAGGTCTGGTGTGGAGTGTGTGAGATACAACAAGCTCCCCACTAGTTTTCTATACAGTGTGTTGTCAACCAGTGGAGTGTCCTCACCATCCTCAAGTTTGACTCATGATAGGAAAGGGGTGAGGGTTGACTTGCAGTCTATCATGTGAAATGTCTCCAGGAGATCTCGTGCATACTTGGCCTGAGATAGTTTGATTCCTGATGCATCCTGGCTGATATCAAGTCCAAGGAAGAAATGTAGCGGACCCATGTCTGTCATCAATATCCTATCATGTAGAATCCTCTTGACTACAACAATTGTTGAAGTGGAGCAACCGGTGATCAGTAAATAATCAAAATACGAAACTAGGAGTAGAAGTGAATCAACCATCGTGAGCATGTAAAAATTTGGGTTTAATTTACAACATACAAAGTTATGTGACAAGAGGTAGGAGTCCATATTGGCATACCATTCCCTCGGAGCCTGCTTAAGTCCATAAAGAGACTTCTTCAGTCGACAGAACAAAGATGAATCCTGCATAAATCCTTGGGGATACTCCATATAGATCTCCTCAAACATATTGTCATGAAGAAATGCATTATCCACATCCATGTGATGGAATTCCCATCCCTTGGCGACCGCAATGGAAAGTTGCAAATGTATGGAATCCATCTTCACTACTAGAGTGAAGGTCTCATAATAGTCAATTCCATGCACATGTTGAAAGCCTTTGGAAACTATCCTAGCTTTCTATCTTCTAACATGTCCATCTGTTGCACTCTTTTTCATGTAGATCCATCTTCACCTGACAATTTTCCTTCCCAAGGGAAGGGTAACCAGATCCAAAGTCTTGTTCACGAGAAGGGAGTTGTACTCCTCCTTCATGGTGGATTCACAAAAGGGATTTCCAGTAGCCTCGCCATAATACTATGGATCTCAAGACTAAACCAAGAAAATATGCCTAGGTGGCATAGGTTCAGTGGTGGTGAGTGCAAGAGGAGGCTCCTTGAAATCATATCGAGTCCTCCTAGTATCAACTGGATCCCCAACAATATCCCATGCATCCTGAAGAGTATTCTTGGCCCACTTGGGCCTCTTCTCTAGCTCTGCATATTCATCTAAATGTACTGACTCTGCATCTGAATGTACTGACTCTGTATCTAGATCATATGAATCCTCTAAATCAGAAATCTCATCTAAAGAATATTCGACATGTGCATGCTCATCATCTCTTACAGGTGGAAGAACAAAAATGTTTGCATGCGGCTGTTGAGGTACATGCGAGACACTTTCCTCGAATTGGACACTACAGTCAATGATGAGTCGGTCCAAGGAAAGATCAATGAGTCTATATACCTTCACACCATTGGGGTATCCAACAAATATACACTATGTTCTCTGTGGATCAAGTTCCTTCCTCTTCTTATAGGGAATCTTGGCCCATGCACGTGAACCGAAAATATGGAAGTGGGTCACTTCTAGTTTGAGGCCACTCCAAGCCTCGTAAGGGGTCTTATCCTTGATAGATCTATGGAGAGATATGTTTTGGATGTAGGTTTCATAATTAAGTGCTTCAGCCCATATAATCTGTGCAAGTGACTTTGCATGTAGCATGCAAGATGCCATCTCTTTTAGAGATCTATTTTTTCACTCAGAAACTTTATTTTGTTGCGGAGTATAGGGAACCATGTGATGCAAATGAATCCCTACCTCATGAAAAATATTTTGTATTTCATGGTTGACATACTCTCCCCCATTATCTATTCATAGAACTTTGATTTTCTTTCCTGACTATGTCTCAACAAGGGCTTTGAAATCTTTGTTAGAAAAATAGGACCGCAAAGAAATAAAATAAAACAAATGCAGAAACAAAACATAGAAGATACACAATACAAGAGAGAGACATAGATTGGTTCACCCAGTGTGGGCTACATCCACCAGAGAAATTGCCAAGTCCTTCCTTTATTATTATCTAGCAAATGAAGGGATACAACCTACATCAAACCTGTTGTAACTTCCTCTTCTTTCTCTCATAGTCTCCTCTCTCAAAATACAATACTCTCCATAATGCATAGCTGCAATACATTTCCCTCATAACAGAGGGTTTCCTTATAGGGAAAAAAACCCTAAAATAATTTCTACCATTAGATCTGCGACCTTATAATGAACGGTCTAGATTTATAATGAAATTACAATATATATTTACAAGGCAATTTTACAATATACATTTACAAGGAAAGTACCCCTCCTATGCACTCCCCAACGTGGAAGAGTGTACATACTTCTGGGGTGTAAAGTCTTCATGGGATATAAACACAACTAAAAGCAAGGACCTGTGAATTAGGAATATAATCAGGCTCCACAACCAACAATATTTGAGGTGTTGAAAGACCTATGATTTTTTCCTGAGAAAGTAAATCCATGTGAAGCGTGAGAAATCATCAACAAAAATGAGAATGTACCTTGATTTATTGATTGATGGATGCAGAAAAGGGCCCATGAGGTCACTATTGATCAGATCTAAAGTCAAGGAGGCCTTCTATGTCTTTCCTTTGTCGAATTTATCTTGAGGGTGTTTTCCAAGAACACATCCCTGAAAAATTCCTTTGTAGAAGTGGATGTCAGGTAGACCATCAACCATTCCCTACTTTCTAATTTGTTGCATATATCTGAAATTTAAATTCCTGAACCTTTCTTTCCATATCCTACTGCTTTCATCGGCATGGGTAAGCAGTAATGCAAAATCTGGTTCAGTAAATTCAAAAAGTGTGTAGAGTCTAGATTGATGATTTACCTCACTAGTAGCAAACCTGGAATTGGTTTGCATATCATAGATATCCATTGCATCAGGTGTGAATATGACTCTTTTCAATGCTAGAGTTTTTCATCTGATACATGGAGAGAAGATTAACGAAAAGTTTGGGAATGTGTAACACATTCTCGAAGATTTCGTTTGTGAGTTATGTTAGCACTGAGAGTCACCCTCAAATTGCGGGAGGATAAGACCAGTACCCATCAGATTTTTTGGTGGATGTTTGATTTATGTGAGTGGAGGTCAAATGGGGAAAACTCAATACAGGAATGATTTCAACATAGAATTGGACAAGTAATACACAGGGAAGTGAGGGCCACAACTAACTTCAGTCAATGAATTGGGTTTAAGTGTGAGCAGAGGGAAGAATTAGTAAGAAAGGTGGACAAGACTGCTATGGGCATCAGACCTTCAAGCAGCTTGGAGAGAAGAAAAACTCAGACTCAAGATCACTCTTAAGCTCAAGCTTCAAACACTGAAATATGTCCAAACAACACCATCACAACAACACAATGATCAAACCTACATCGCCATGCAGCTACAACAACTCGACTGGATCCTCCATACCTGAGCCATTTATTGTAAGAGGGGAAAATATCACAAGGAAGCTGACTAAAACTGGTCATGATACCACTGCAATCAAACCTACATTACAACAACATAACAACCCTCGACTGGATCCTCCATGCCTGAGTGTTTTAGCACATTTTTTACAACGAGATGAAAAGAGGTTGACTTCTATTAATATGAAATTCTCAAATACGATACATAACCAGAGAATAGTTATGGCATCAAAACATTACAAAATAGGGATCTTTTCTCAACCAGTTGATGATGATAACAAAATATTAAAACTATCTATTTATACTCAGAACAATATGCCACTACCAATACTGTGACCTGGTCACTACAACCAAATCTTTGCATTGGCGAGTTCTTCTGTCAAACTGAACGTGCACCCCTCTGTCAGACACGAGCTCAGAACGACATGGGTTTTGTAGGAAAATCTGCCCACAGGGGTACCATGGGTTGACGGTTCAGTCCCCACGGTTGGGCCTTCCATGCCTTCCATTTATGGAGTGAACCGAGGTTTCAACCACCAACTCTAGTTTCATTAACTTCCTTTCCTCAAAGATTGAATGAGAGTTAATTCTCAGGGAGCGACCAGGTACGAAGATCATAAGGGTGCCACCTATATGTGTTGACGACTGCCACACATTTCTCTCTTTAGGGATCGGGGGTTAGGTCCTTTTCCTTTGGCTCCTCTATGTGATTTTATCCAGAGATGGAAATGTGATGATGCGTGTCTTCTTGAATTGAACAATTGAGAATTACTTCGGGTCTTCAGACTCTAGGAAAATTAAATATCAAACCTCCTCTGCCTTCAGTTGATTTTACCCAAAGTCATAGATCTGATGATGTGTGGCCCTCCTGAGATCGTCGGTTGAGATCCCTTTGGGTCTCTGGGCTTCGAACTTCTCAATAGTCAAACTTTATTTTCCCCAAGAAAATTCACCAGAGTTGGGGATATGACAATGTGTGGCTCCTAGATTTGGATGGTTGAGATCCACTTTGGGTCTCCGGGCTTTGGGAAAATCAAAACTGAAACCTCCTTTGCCTTCAGTTGCTTTTACCCAGGGATATGGATCCACTGACATGTGGCCCCGTTGATGGATGGTCTAGATTCACTTCGGGGCTTTGGTCCTTTGCAATGTTTAACTCCCCCAATTCTCTAGAGCACCAAACTCTGAAGCGAGGGATCTACCTCCACGTGTCCTCAAATTTTGATGGCTCAGATTATTTCAGGAGTTCGAGCTTTGTCCCTTCGGGACTTTCATGCACTTCTCACTTTGAAACTCCCGAAGTTCATTTCCCTAAACACTTGGATCAATTGTCACCTATCCCTTTAAAGATTGACAACTCTTGCTTGCTTCGGGCCTTTGAGGCTTTTAATGGAGCTATATTTCGTGTAACTTTGAAATTCTGAATACCCGGGGGTCATTAATCTGGAATGCTCTTGGAATCTCCGTTGTTGACAAAATTCAACCTGTCTGTTGCTTGCGCTTCGAGCCTGAAATGGACTACCATGAAAGTTGTGCTTGGCGTCCATGGCTGTGGACTGAGTGAACAAGGACTTGGATGAATTGTTGTGGGTTGGGAAAAATAGAGAGAAAAGTGATTGAAACAAAGGAGACGAGTGTTCATCCTTAGAGAAAAATAGATAGGTTTAGGGCCAATACTTCCTTCGGGTAAGACATCAAGGGGAATCAGGGCGCTCGAACAAAAGGAGCAAACAAAAAAAAATGACTTTGACAGTCGAAGGGGAAAATTCAAGATCTGACCTACGAAAAGGAGAGAGAAAGGGAAAGGATATAGACTTAGGTATTCTCAACAAGGAACACATATGACTCCAAACAACATTATGTGATAACATTTGGCTCCACAGGGGATGACATGTTCCCTACGAGCTGCCAAGAACATGCAGCTCCAATGCCTTAGATATTGGGTTATGGAGTCTCTTATTAAAATAAAAAGTAAAAACAAAAACAAAAAGGGGGTGGTATTTACATTGGTGGGACATCGGTCATGGCCTAAACAAAAAATTTCTTGAGAAAATGCCCATTGATAGGGCCACCCAAAACATCGGAATCCTCCAAGTTTTGCAATTCATAAGTGTTGTTCAGAAAAACCTCAGAAATCTTGAAGGGGCTAATCTACAAGGATTCAAATTTACCCTGTTTTCCCTTGTCTTGCTTGGGTGCATCCCATTTAAGCACTAGATCCCCCAACTTGAAATTTTCCTTGCTTGCGCTCTTGTCAAAATCTTTTTTTATTTTCTACTGATGGTCTTGTGCTTTATCAGGTAACTGCTCCCTAGTCAGCTACACTTCTACCAGCTGTAGTATCCTTCTGACCATGTCGTCAGGTTCTCCTTGGTAGTCCTGGAGGAACTTTTCCACATGAAAAGCAAGCTGAGAAGGAAAGATTGCCTCAATTCCATACACCAGCTAGAAAGGGGAAGTGCCTAGTGATCTTTTTGTGGTAACTCTATCAGCCCATAATGAAAATTTCAGCTTCGAATCCCAAGCTTTCTTTTTCTCTTCTAACAACTTCTTGATGGTCTTTATGAGGCTCTTGTTATAACACTCTGCTAATCCATTTCCCTGAGGGTAGTAGGGAGTAGAGTGGACTAGTGTGATCCCATACTGTTCATATAAATTAATTAATGGCTCAGCCCTGAAAGAGGTAGCATTGTCTGTAACGATCCTATTTCGGCAGCCAAATCTGGACATGATGTCTTCAAGGAAACTTATGATCACTTTGTGAGAGTCACTCCTTGTGGGGATGGATTCTATCCATTTGGTAAAATAATCAGTGGAAGTCAAAATCCACCTGTGCTGACCACTTGAGGCTGGGTGGATTTCTCCAATGAAGTCAAGACCCCACTGTTGAAAAGTTCCAAAAATGGCTACAGGCTTCAAAGGAAAAGACTTGAGTTGCTGCATTCCAACAAAATTTTGACACTTGGTACAGGCTCTAATCTTTGCACCAACATTAGCAAAAAGATTGGGCCAGAAATACCCAACTCCAAGGATCTTATACGCCGTGGTCCTCCAAAAATGACGTCCCCCACATGAGTTGTCATGAAAATCAATCATTTCCCTTTGGGCTTCTTGTGGGTCCAAACATCTCAACAGAACTCCCAGAGGATCCTTCTAGTACAACACCTAATCAATGATACAATATTTGATTGCTTTGAGTTTCAAAGATCTCGCCTTGTTTTTGTCCAAACCATCAGGAGGCTTCAACTGCTACAAGAAGTACATGATGTCTTTATACCAGGGGAATTTTGCTAAGTTAGGTCTGACATAACCGTCTTCACCAACAATCCTAGTTTGTTGATTTTTTGAGTCTATATTCATGAAATTTACCCCCAATGCCTTGCAATTAGACTCAGCCAGTAACATGGTTAAACCTAGGCCTTTCACCAATTTGGTGGGTTTTATTTCCAAGTCAAACTCCATAATTTTGGTGATCCACTTGATTCTCTTCCCATCAAGATCAGGTTGGATCAAAATCTCCTTTACTAAGGTCGAGGGGACATATGAAATAATTTTTGAATGCAAAATATAGAACCTAAAAGCATTGAGGGATTTCACCAAAGCATAAGATTTCTTCTCCATGATATCATATATTGTTTCTACATCCCTCAGTGCTCTTCTGAAAAAGAAATAGGTTGCTCTAACCCTTGTACGTTTCTTTGTAGCAAAACAACAACCACTGTATCAGATGAAGCGAAGGAAAATATTTGAAATTTCTTGGAATAGTCTAGGATGATGAGCACATGTGCTTCAGTCAACGTCCTCTTAATTTTGTTGAAATAATCTCTAGACTCAACATTCCACTTCACTTCATTCCCCTTCTTGAGCATGGTTGTGATGTATTTAACCAGTTCAACAAAATTAGAAATAAACCTTCACAGAAAATTGATTTTTCCCAAGAAAGATTGAACCTCTTTCCTAGATCTAGCAAAAGACAAGGACTGGATGGCCTCCACTCTGCTCGAATCAATCTTTACCCCTTTAGCTGACACAATATTCCCCAACAATTTTCCCTCTTGCATGGCAAATAAATACTTCTTGGGATTTAGGGAGAGACCAAACCTTTTGCACTTTAGGAAAACCTTTCTCAGATGATAACAATGCTCTTTATCAGACCTGGATAATATTGTAATGTCATCCAGATAGATGAATACAAACTTTACCCTTTCTCTGACAAAGGCAATGCCCATAGCTTGCTGGAAGGTCTCTCCCACATTCATCAATCCGAAGGGAATTTTAGCATACATGAATGTGCCCCAAGGAGTTGTGAAAGCTCTTGTTTCTCTATCTTCAAGAAAGACAAAGATCTGATTGTAACCAGAGAAACCATCAACCATAGACCTCCTGGATGAACTCGTCACTTTCTGCAAAATGTGTTCCATTTTCGGCAAGGGGTAGTTATCCTTCTTGGAGCTCCTGTTCAAATTTCTGAAATCAATACACAACCTGATTTCCCCATTCTTCTTCTTGACAGGAACCAAATTATCCACCCACTCTGAAAATATCAAAGGGATGATGATCTGTGCATCCAATAGCTTCTTGACTTCTTTTTCCATAATCGATAGCAACATGGGATTTATTTGTCCGAGATTCTATTTGAAAGGTTTGACATCTTCTTTCAAAGGGATTTTGTGTTCAATGATGTTGGTGTTATATGTTCTCAAATCATTGTATGTCCAAGAAAAAACATTAGCGAACTCTTTCAAGAGTCTGACATACTCAGAACTTTGTTCTTTTGACAATCTGCTAGACAGTTTGACCCATTTGGGATCCTCCTCTATTCCTAGATTGCATTCAGTCACATCAACCTCTTCAGTTGATCCTTCAACCTTTACATCAACATCATTTTTGTCGACCAATCTCTCCAAAGGGACAACCCCTTTGCAATATGGTTTCTAGGCAACTGAATAATATGATGGTTAGCAATCTTATTCATAAAAA
Organism: Picea glauca; assembly: GCA_000966675.3. Classification (NCBI taxonomy): domain Eukaryota; kingdom Viridiplantae; phylum Streptophyta; class Pinopsida; order Pinales; family Pinaceae; genus Picea; species Picea glauca. The sequence goes on from JZKD02S0867744.1 coordinate 1,364,322, forward strand.
CATAAGCTTGAGGGATTTCTTCATAATCCTAATCCTGGTCGATATGCATGTCAGAAAATTCATCCACAGTCTCAAGGAAATTTTTTATCTTAATATTAACCTCAAATACCTTCCAATGTTTGACGTTGGACGTTGTCAAGAATAGAGGGTCTGTATTTAATCACCACCTCATATTTGAGTTTGGGGGGCAAAGGGACCTTAAAATTACTTGTTGAGATCGCCAAGGAATCTTCCACAAATTTCTCATCCCTTGGAACAAATGAAATATTAAAATCCAAGAAGAAACTGGAAATCATATCTCATACCTCATTTCCACAGGCCCTTAACCTCGGGTGCTTATCCTGATACAAATTTCTAACTTCATGAACAATCAACTCAGCGTTTCCAAACACTGCTAGCTCCTCAATTTTCATGTCTTTGGCAGCTCTCAAACCCTAGACAAGAGCCTTATATTCTGCTATGTTGTTTGTTGTTTCAAATTCTAACTTCCATGATAGAGATATGGTCTCTTGGGTGGGGGAAATAAAAACTACTCCAGCACCAACACTTTCCTTAGAAGATGATCCATCAAAAAACATTTTCCACACAGAGGTCTTGGGGGGATTCTGTTTGCAAAAGGTAATAGGTTTCTTTCTAATTTCAATAGGTGGTTGAGGAAAATTAGAGAGATTCAAAATAATGGTTCCTAAATCAGTGTCAACTGAGAAAATGGGGTTGTTTATGGGATTGGATTCATCAGTGATAATGTAGGCAAGTTGTTCTTCTCTATAAATCCTTCTATGTTCCCCTCTGAACACAGGAATGGTGGCATATGATAGATCCATCTACAAAGTTCCCCCTAGTATTTTGAACCATGATCTAGAAAAAAGAATGCCAAACTTAGGAGGGACATCAACTACCACTATATCCATGACCACACTCTTCATTGGCAATTGGAACAAGGAGACGACTAGGTCTTTAATAACCCCGAGGCATTTCACTTTTCTGGAATCAAATGAATATAGGTCATGGTAGGGTTTTGTAACTTCCAACCCCAACTCATCCATGACAATTTTAGGCATAATATTGTGAGATGCCCTTGAATCCATCAAGCAATTGTGCAACACCTTATCATGGATGTTCAATGATGTATAAAAGGGAGGTGAGGAATCATCTCGATCCTCTATCAAAGGGCCTAGTATGAAAACTGGCTTTTCATCTTGAAGGTTGACTGAGTCTGTGGGATGAGATGAAGGTTTGGGCTGCCACACTTTGGAGAGGCACCTTCTGAAGTCCTCATACTCGATCAACCCCGAAATAGGTACGGGGATCCTAATATTTTGAAACTCCTTCTCTAAGATATATGAGGAGGGAGGCTTCAAAATCTCCTTCACTTATGGGATAAGGATTTTGACCACTGATGGGGGTTCTTGCACCTTCTTCTCTTTACTGATGTCTGCCACCTCTTTAGAAGGCTTCTCAGTTTTGGTAGGCTACTCAAAAATATCAACCTTCCCCTCTTTCTTCTTTGTCCTCAGATTATATCTATTTGGATGATTGGTGGCCTTTTCCCCTTTGCTCAAATCATTTAATTGACTATCCATGAGAGACTCCTCATATGCAGTTTGGGTTAAATGAGGAAATGAGGAGGTGTCCCCAAGACAATGAATTTCAGGGTCAATCTCTTCTTCCTCTCCTTGTTCATCAGTAACAAGGTTATTTTGGAGAGGAGCTTGAATTTTCTTATTATCTCTATCTCTGTTTATTTGATCTCTTTGGATGATTTGGGGGGCATTGTTTGGTCTTTTGAATCTACCCCTATTATCAACATTTGTGGGATAACTATAACTCTTCTTTGATTCCAACTTCAACCTTTCCACCTTAGTAGAAAGTGATTTTATCAACCTGACGCTTTCATCTTCTAGGGGGAGGGCGATAGAGGAATTAGAGGATGAAGCTTCAAACTTACCTCTTCTCTTGTCTCTATCGGATTTTCTCCTAAGTTTGTCTACTACCAGTATATTAGATTCTACTTCAAGGGTTTCATATTTCCTATGAACCAACGAGGTGTCCCTTCTTTCTCTCAACAGGAGGCAAATATCGGGGTCAAAAGCACTAGCATATGTAACCATGGATGAGGTTTCAGTAGGATTTATTGCAAGGGGAATATTGTTATGAGGGAAAAACTCTCTATGGCCAAGGGTAAACCACAACAGATAGTTATGACTGTAGAAATCAACTCAATTCCAACATATGCTATATGAACTAATGTGCAATATAGGAAAGAGGCCTACCTCGATCCAACATTTGATGATGTTCCACCATTGACCACTTCGACCCAAAGCTTTATACCTGCAATATGTTCTTAAAAAACGAGCAGAGAAAGCATATAGTGATGATATAAAGAGGTTAGCACATTAGATAGCATAATCCATCAATAAACATTACAAACATGCCCATGGATAATAATCATACATTTGCAATATATCAATAGGACGAGAAAGGAGTATTTCTATTAATAATTGATCAGCAAAAGTGACAACATTACAGACTTCCGTGTCGGCACGGTTCGAAACCAAGAAGCCAAGTTCCTTCCAACTGGGCCTCCACCACTTCAATCCTCCACCAAAGGCAAGCTCATAAGAGAGAGTCAATGAGGTTCTCTCAACAATAGGGAAAGATCTCGGGGGTTGAACACTGTGTTTAGACTTGAGGGACAAAGGGATGTAGACTCAATATGAAGTAATTTCTCCATAGTAACTTTGCTCTCAAAGTTGAATGTTTTATCCTCTTTTCCCATAGCTCGAAATTGTGCTTTTATAGCCTTCAGAATTCAACTGAAGGGCTGAGTTGAAATGTTTCCAGTATGTGGAAAGCCAAGGATCAGAGATATTTTTTCGTGACATGGAAACCCGACCTCATTTTTGTATTTTCTGACACAAATCCCGATGTACGTGGGTTGTAGTGGAGCAACCAGCGTATACACATCTTGCATAGCTAATAGGGAGCATATATGTGGATATATATATATTTTTGGCTCTGGATTCATCAAAAAGGGATAAGTCCTCATAGGGAAATGGAAAAAGGCCCTCTGTGCAAGATAACAATGGTGAGGTAGAAGTGGAGTGGTAGAGAACCAACTGGACGAACTCAATTTCTTATTACATTATGTACTAACTTTGCATACATGGATGCCAAGAATACAATGCAGATCCATGTGGAAAATATAGAAAACAAGTGTTCATGGCCATGAATAGGAAAATACAAATGCGGTTGCATGCCAAAAGATGTCATAGTCACAAATAAGTCCCAGTGAAACCAATCTCAAAATCATTCTGAAGATATCTGTATACCATGGAGTACAAACTTATCTCCCATGATCATTGAAGTCAAATGGGTGTTAATCCCATGAAAAGGAAACAACAACTCAATAAATTTGCGGCCACATAGTGATGTCTTCAAGTCTTCTACACAATATGCCAAGGTGCAAGTCTACATCATGTGAAAAAAGGAGTTGAGGTTGAACATGATGAGACATCATTTGATTACTGATCATTGAGGTATACTGTTAACAAACATGAGACAACCTACCAATAATGAAAGTAGGTATCAAAGCACTGAGTACATTTCTACAAGTGTGAATAAAGGATTTGGTGTCGAACACTTGAGAAATCCATTGATCAAGAGACATTGATGTATTCCCATTTGTCAATGGCAAGAGAGCCTGCCACTAATGACTGCAAGCCTCATTGAACTCACAAAACTCTAGGTCCCATATCCAGAATAAATGAGTTGAAGTCGATGGAAAGAGACCTGTTGAAGGGAGAGCATTAAGGCATCTCTCATCAGTCAGCATGAGGAACAAAACAAGAGCTTCATGATTTGGTGGAGATCGGACAAAGAACATGTTCACAAACCAATGAACCTGTGCATCTTTTACGTGTGCCAAATGCAAGTGGTACACGAAAAAGACCCTTTGAATAACATCCAATGATGAAAAATGATGACAAAGGCAAGGAAACCACCAATAAGGATAATGGAAACCAAGACACTGCACAAATCCCAAAGTATGAATAGATGTCTTGTCGTCTAACACAATGGAAACCACCCAGTCAATGACCAATGATGAAGTGTCAATTGTTGGGTTCAAGGTGACCTACCAATGATGAAAGTAGGGCCAGGGTGCATGATAAGACCATAGTATCATTTGATTCTGAGACAAACCAAGGGTATAGCCGACATGCAAAGTCAATATTTCTAAGGATTGGATGACACAAGTTGATAGACTTCCTTTGAACAAGAGCATGAGACATATGGTGGACTTTGGTAGCATAGACTCGATGATGTGACTACTAGATGCAGGAGGCATCAATAATGTTCTCTATAGGGACTGGAAGAGTAACCAGTCAGTAGAGAAATCTCTATAACTAGATCATCTTCCTAAGGCCATGCTAAACCCAAAATTATGATGACACAAGGACTTAATAACTTTGTGCTCCATTCAAAGGTGACACGACTGCTACCAATTAAAATATGGTACTCCCTTCCTGCCCATTTTTTTTTTGTTTTTTCATAACAAATGAATGCTATGATATAGAGGAGGGAATGAGTGTCACAAGTAAGCAAAACTAGTTCCATCAGTGGAATGCACCTATGCTCAATGCAGGGGAATGCATGCGGGAGATGGACACTCGGGGTGATGTTCCCTCCAGGGTATAGGGTGTCAAATTGTGAAGGATATAAAGAAGGCTCTGCTTGGTTGAGGATGCAAAAACTGCTTAGGCAATGGTTTATAACACAAAGCAATAACCGAATAAAGGCTCAATAGTGCAAGCGAGGGCATGAGATGCAATCACAACTTAATGCCAAAAAATGTCCTTTTTTATGTCTTTTAGTCTACTTAGTGGGAAAAGGGGTAAACGTGTGCCAAATAAACATCTTTTCAAATCCAATTTACGAGTGTGAAAAATACAAGTTCACTTGGCAATCTTTTCTATTTTTGATAACGAGTTAGAAAAGAGCTTAACTAAGACTCATGACCTTTCAAATCCAATTTTAATGAGTGTGAAAGGGACAAATCACTCGAAAATATTTTCGGTTTTTTAGAGGAGTTGGAAAAGAGATTAATTAAGAATCGTTTTTCTATCTTAATCAACATGTAAAGGGGGAGGCCAAGGCTCTTGTCTCGGTCTTCTGCGGAAAGTCAGTATCTCACGGATAGCTGAAAAAATCTTGGGAAAACCCAAGGCTCTCCAAGTCGAGGAGGACAAAGTGCTAACGGAGGATATAATCTCTATGATGGTTCAGATAATGTCTCTTAATGGAAAATGCATAGGTGGGGGAATGGGATGACCCATTAGATCATTCCAATCAAAGGGAACTTCATCAGGACTTGGAGGAAGAACGTTCTGGGAAAGAATAAATCTCTCTCGTTCAGAAGGGGGAGGATTTGAAGTGTTGATGACATGACTGAAAGGTGCATAATTATCTTTAGGGAGAGTAGGGTTGACTAGAGATTTCACTGGTGTGGCCACTTCTTCAATTACAGGTTGAAGAGGATTCATAGTAATGGGGGGAAGATACGCTTCCCCCTTGACAAAGGGGGTGGGGTCAGGAGAAGATTTCGTCGATGGAACCATCAAGAAAATCAAAGGAGAAGTGGTGTCAGGAGAAACCATGGAGGCCTCAAAATCCGAAAGGCTCTTGGGTGAGCCCGACACTTCTGGTATCCCAGCAATAACCGGGCACAAATGAGTAAGGTGACTTCCTTCGCAAGTCCTGCAAAGGAATTTAGGTTTATGTCTAAGACGTCTAGGCTTCTCGATGTAACTAGTAGGGGAAATAAATTCATTTCCTGTATGATGATTAGAGGCGGGATACGTGACACGGCTATGATTTTGGGTAAAAAGAATGGTTCCCCTAACATAATTGGTAGAGGTTGGGGGCAAGCTGTCAACATAGTTTGTAGAAAAAGTTGACCCATCTCCGACATGAATGGAAGAGGTTGGTGATGGAGCACCAGTATGACTGACAGTGAATAGGTTGGCGATAGATTGTGGCATTTGATTCCAAGGTCTGTGGAAAGATTGATTCTAAAAAATTGCAAGCCAGGCAGGATCTTGGTGTACCCCCTTCCCCAACCCAGAAAAGTGTTGGTTCACACCAAAATGGTCCGAAGAGGTTTGGGCAGGCATCGTCACTAAGGTCTGTGAAGAGACCGAGGTAGGATAAGGATTATTCGAGTGAGGATATACGTTGTCCCCTTGTGAAGGGGTCCCATAAAGAGGGTATCCTGAACCGTACAATTGATTCTCCCCATATGAAAGACCTGGGGGCACTTGAGGACCTATCATGGAAAAAGTGTTCCAACTTACAACTCTACTTTCTAAAGAGATTACTCTTCAAATCCAGTTAATTAGAAAATTATAAGTAAAGCAACCTCTAGTTAATGAGCTTCAAGCAATTCTAGAATTATAAACTATTTGACCTAAGTAACCTTAAACAATAAGCTATGGACTGTTTGACCTATCTCTAAATAAGCAAATACAAGTGATGTATTTCAAAGCTAGTTAATCTATTCAATCTATCTTTAAATAAACAACATCAAGTAATCTATTTCAATTTTTTTTAATCTATCTGTCTCTTAATGAACAAGTAAGTAAGCAAGTAAACAACTAATCTATCAAAACTATCTTGACAAGTGAACTCTATTCTTAAAAAGAACTCATAACTATTTCTATTTTGTAAAGAATAAACATTAATCTACTCAACCAAAAGCAAGAGTGTTATGACTGTATTCAAATTCTAATTTATCAAACCTATTTCTATCTTGCAGTAAAAAGAAGGAAAGTATTCAAAGGTGATGATTGTGTCTTCGGTGTCAAATAACATCACGATGACATCTGACTATTAGTGACAGTTCAAGTGGAATTAATTCAATGTTAACTTTTATAGAGAAATGAAAAGTATGGATAACGCAATCTATAGAGAGTTTTGCCATCATAGAAGCAACACTAAGTATTCTTGGAATCCATGTGATATCTAAACATTGTGCATCAATAATTCACTTTATCATACAACTGCTAAAAAAA
>JZKD02S0867744.1:1400255-1415648 GCA_000966675.3 Picea glauca
CGTCCGATCTTGCTTACTGTTTACCATGGGCGCATGTTGCCCGAGACCTTGGATAAGTGGGTTTTAACCCACCTTTTGATTTCCTACCCCCGTTAGCAAGAAATATCGCTAACACTTTCATGAATTTCATTTATTGACTAAAGACTCGGATGTTAATGAAGAGTACGTTCCTATCGAGAATACTCTTCGTTATCAAGAGATTGATGATTCACATTATGACAACCATTGTGATGCTTTAAACATTGTATTAAATGAATCTTTTAAAGATGATTGTGATGATGATCCGATTATCCATTTTGAAAATTTGAAAAATGATGAGCAGATTGACATATCAGCGGGAGATAATTTCAGATCTACAACAAATACTAAGGGAAGCCTTGAGTTTCTAGATTTGCAAACAAAAGTGGTTTGCAATAGATATGAGGTGAAAGGTCAAGAAAAGAAGGGTTCAGATCAGAAACCGAGTATGCATTTTTCTTCGACAAAGGTTGAGCAGTCCACATTCATCATTGAGATGAAGGAGGACAACCAACAACATCATTTCTGTTTACAGTAAGAACAAAATCTTGAAGAGGTATTCCTTTACTATTTTATTGATCCTATTGCCAATTTTCTGGAATCATTGAGTAGTATAAAGATCAATATATTCTTGTCATATGAAGGTTGTTTCTATCATTTTTTCCGAACACATCTCTATTGGCTACGCATTCTTTTATTTTTGGGTTCAAGATCAAGAATTTTCTTAGCAAATAAATTTCTTACATGGCTTCATTGGAAGCATGAGTTTACTTGATTAAGAAGTAGTGAAAAGTGTTAATGTAGGATTAGGCAGGAGAATAAGCTCGCTAGATTTTAGAAGTATCAAAACATAGGATTTAAGATTTTATCTTAGAAATAAATTGATCCTCAAAAGATCTTTTCAAAATTTTGTGAAAAAGCTTGTCAACAACTAACGTATGATGTGAAGTTGAAGTTAGCTGGTGAAAGCCTCGGGTTTCAACAATTAAGGTGTACTCCCTGCAGCAAGTAAGATGGTGAAAGTGCTTACTATTGTAAATATCAAAGGGAAACTTTGACAATTGTTATAGTGACTATATCTGTCACACCTTGAAGAATTATTGACAAAGAGTGAGAAGCTTTGGGACTCAAGATCAACATCAAACGAAAGACTATCAGTCAAACAAAGTTTGTAGATGTCAAGCAAAGTGTCTAATGAGTGCCCAGGTGTTGAGGCCAGTGACAAATTGTAGGCCACTTGTTATACACTTATACAGATCAAAACTTTTGAGCATTCAAAGGCAAAATAGAGAAATGTCATTCCCTGCCAGTAGGGGAAACACCAAGGCTAGCTCTTGCTCTCATGTTTCAGCTCCATGCAACCTACATAGCAGCAAGAACACACAAATCAAATCAAAGCCAATGCAAAAGCATAACATCAATCCAAGAGGAGGAGGGACATCCTTATGCTCTATACGTCAATAACACAAATGAATCACAATTAGGTCTCGAAGAAGATTGTACATATGTTCATCATTTAGCTCATGCCACAAGGAGAGACAGAGATCGAGTTCCCAGTATGTTGATGGCATATAGTTGATTTGTATATGAATACCTTAGAGGAAATAGAGAGAATACAAAAATATGTGAAGGCTATTATGAGAAATTCAGGAACTGTCATGCTTGGAGTGAGTGTGTCATCTAAAAAGAACCGAACAGAAGAAGTTGCACAACCAACTAATTAGCACTCATTAAAAACAAAATCGTTCACTTTCACTGGGGCATGATTCATAAAGTCAATTTTGGGGCCAAATATGCATTTTAGGGTTTATACTGGTATATCAATGAAAAACACTCTTGTTGTATTTTAAGCACTTCTTCAACGTACAAATTCTGTACTGGAAAATTTCAGAACATGGAGCTCGGAGATATATCCACTATGAGGGGAATGCCTTACTTCCAAAGGCACCACAACCATTCATTTCTCACTGGCCGAGAAGGAGGTGAAGGAATTGAGGGTTGGTAAAGAAAGGGATTGGCATCATCTTGAATAACAAGAATATCGTGAAGGTGGGAGGCATCATTTTGTTTTGTCTACTCTGCACTTGTATTGTAGTCTTACGATAATGAGTGAACGTTGTTGGACTTTCTGCTCATAAAGAAGCACTTTCCAAATGTCCATAACAAACGATGAAGGCCAATCTGCAGGGGCCACATCAAATATTCAAAAAATAAAGAAAATAAACGATGGCTTTGCTAATGCGAGCTCCCCTCCGAAGCTCTTGCATTTCCCAGCTGAGTTTCGAGTCAATTCACAGAGTTTTTTCTACTACCCCTGCATGGGCCACAATACGCCTACAACATAGTGGTGCCCCGGGGAAATTGATTCTAAAATTCCTGAAATTCCTTCTTCGACCATAAGAAGACCGCTGGCAGATATTCTACGCGAATTGAACCATAGAGTTCTTGGTAGGCTGGTCAAAATCAGAGTCGATGTGTGAGGAAATTCAACAAGAGAAAAGATCCTTGTTTTCAATGAGGTGAATCAAATGAAACAAGCAAATAAGTAAAATTGGTCAAAGACGCCTACAATTTTGGATCATCAACAAACTTCTTCCAGCTGTGCCTTTCAAAGTTAAAGGATGCTCTTGATCCTATTGAAATGCAACTGCATCGATTTTTCTAAGATTTCTTGCAAGCATTATTTGTTTTTAGTATGTTGTAAAGCTCGCACAAGATATTCTAGGAGAATATACAGTGGAAGATCATCTATTGCTGACCATATATTCATGGATAAATTCAGCCAGTGTAAAATGAGGCAGATCCAGAGTTCAAGACAAAAATTGAGGAATATGTGGTTAAAGATATCTTAGCAGAATGATTCATAAACAGGTTTTGTAATAGTTACAAGGAGAAAGGACCAAAGCATGTCAAGTTCTCAAGAGCTGATGGAGCATTGAAGGTAGCTCCTACTATGAGTATAGCCGATGCCTTTTCGGACCTTGTGAGTGATGGAACAACTGTGCGTGAAAACAATCAACATGTGTAGAAGTTGGGGGTGATCCTTCCAATGGGATAGATTTTTTTGATTTCTTGAAGTGCTTTGTGGAAGATCCTCATACTAAAGAGGTCGCAAAGGAGGCATCTGATATGGTCTTAGAAGATGACATTTTCAGTTAAATAGTTGCAGTTGTTACTAAAGGTCGTTTCATTTTACAACAACATGAAGGTTTTAATTCAGTACACAATATCCTCAAATATTGGTGAAGTTGCTTCAATATTTCTAATGGCAGTTCTAGTAGGAGATGGTCATACACTTGTAAGCTTTCCCCAACTCAGGACATGAGACCAATGTTCCTCTTGGGAAGGGTTTTAGGTGTCTCTCTTCAAAGAAAGATCACATGTTTTCTCCTTCGAAGCCGATCCGTGTGATTACTTCTCAACTGGAAAAGCTAAAGCTATAACCCTTAATCATTCATTAATAAGGTTTTGAGACATGGGCTTATAGGAGGAAGAAGATCTCTGATATCTATATTCATCATGGCTAGGCAACCAAGATCCATATTTGTGGCAATATATATTGGGTTTTGGTACATTTTATTTTAGAGGACCTAGGTGGTTGGCTCAATCTTCTTATTCAATATGGATCAGTTATCTTCTGAAAATATTCTTCCAGAGTCCTTTCATGGAAATGACATGACTGAACAACTTGCATTGATATGGAGGTGATAATAGAATCTGAGGTGGTTACGATGGAGATTGAAACATAGATGGACATTGGTTCACAAGGTGCAATGAAGCTCTTCGAAGAAACCGAGCAGGGTGAAGTGTTTGATTCAACACACCAGGGCATCTCAAGACAAATACTTTGTATCTGAAGCTGCTAGAAAATGAAAAGTCAAAGACCTCAAACTGCCTGCAATACTCTCATTTCAAAGTTGAAGTTATCCTGGAGTTTTCAAAACCATGGTTACATATCTCACCATCCTGCCTATGTTCAACACTTTTCTTCTTAATGAAGATATTGCCACAACAGATGCCATGTCGATGTGTAAACAACATTTCCAGGGGAGTTTGAAGTAGACATGCTACAAATAAAGAAGATTGGGAAAGATAACAACAAACTTTGGAAAATAGCCAGATGATAGATTGTAAAGGCTGAATGACTCCATGCCCAATAATAAAGGCATAGGGTCTGCCAGGTTTTTGGAGACCTCGTAGGAAGGTCTCCATCCCAGTTGGAGCCAGTTGTTAGCGATAAAAAATGCCTAATATTGCAAGGAACTTTCGATTATCTTCTCGAGCTCCAAATACAGATTTGAAAGCACCATTGGAAAGCTTAGGATTTCTAGATGTCAATAGACTATTCAAGCATGTAAAAAAGACTCTCCACGACTAAGAAATTTGATTTTAAAAAAATCTACGCTTTCACCAGCTAACTCGTCTTGAACTTTGCTAGTTAGCTGGTGAAAGCTCTGCTTTTCACCAACTAAGGAGCGGATTTTTAGGTAAATAAGCTGGTGAAAGCCTGTTATGACCAGATTCATCGAAATTTTGCTCAGATTGGAAATTTTTGAGTTGGAATGGAATGAAACCTCTTTGAATAAGCAGGTAATGAATTATCAAAGTCAAATCTAAAGGCTAGTTTTGAGGGATAAGTTCAAAAATAGGTTTTTCAACTACATTTGGCATATTTTTCAAAGGCATAATATCAGGGGTTTGAAGACACATCATCCAACTCGAATTTCATCTTCAGGATATCAAACCAAAGAGCCTTGGAAGGTTAGGCTACACATCATCAACTTTTCAACCACATTTTGAGGATTATCAGATAGGGATTGACCTCATTTTGAGGATCTACTCCTAGTTTCTTGTAAATACAGTTTTCTTTCTATTTTTAGAAAATCGGATCCATTGTTTTAGGATCTGATAACTGTGATGTAAATCTATAAAGCTACAGAATTAAGATAGATGAGGGGTTTGATTCTGGATACATTTTGACTATTGTACTAAGGCTCTTATCTTCCAATAGAATCACAGTTTCCTTTTGCCATCAATATCATATTTTTTCATATACTTCATTACTCTGTATTTTAATTCAATTTAGTTCAAATTTTAAGAATGGTCATCTTCTTATAAATCTCATAAATTCAAATTAAAAGACTTCTTACTATCTTGTATGACCCTGCATTTATTGTATTTGGTTATCTTGATTAGTATTCTTCATACCATGTCCAATTACTTCATCTGATCATTGATTTCTAAAAGCACTGGTTTATTTGAATACTTGATAAGTTGTTCTTCTCATTAGTCACTGAGTTATCCCATTGATCCAAAATTTCATAAACACAAAAAACCATTTTACTTAAAGCTACCAAGCATTCTTAGCCTACAAACCTAAGGAGTTTCTTGGAGTGATAACAGTTAGGACTCGAGGAAATCGAGGCAGAGGGGAATCGTCGTAGTGACCACCAACGCCGCCACCACCATCGCCTGAACTAGCTCTCATACTGCACTCTTTGGAGGCCATAAATGAGACTTTAAAAGGGTGTCAACCAGCAGGGACCGAAGTGGAGCCCCCACCATCTGGAACGGGTAATCCAGAAGTGTCGAGGGATTCAGGGGGAGGACATCTACCTGAATAAATCACTAGAGAACTGCAAAAGATCAAACTTTAGGAGTTTGTCAGGGGTCGTGCCAGTGAACCCGCAGAATCATGGTTGGAAGGTATGACAAGGTGTTTTTCCTTAAGGGACTATGCATCCACCTCAAAGGAAAATATAGATATTTTTCAGTTGAGAGATAGTGCCTTGAACTGGTGAGGAAACCTGGAAAGGAAACTGCATCTTACCCCGGACATCATATCTTGGGAACTTTTCGAGGAGAGGTTCTGAAGGAAATATCTACCAGATTACTATAAGGACCAACAGGTAGGAGTGTTTCATGCCTTAGTACAGGGAAACAAAACCGTAGAAGAATATGAGATCAAGTTTATGGAATTGGTCAAGTATGTTTCATATATGGATAATGACCAACGACAGGCATAACGCTTTGTCTATGGGTTGAACCCTAAGATAAGGGCTATGGTGCGGATGTGGAAACTGTATTCTTTAGCAGAAGCTATGGAAAATGCACATTATGTGGAGGAACACATGAACTTAACCAAAGGTACGAGACTGACCTTTCCGCATCGTCCGAGATTCGTGGGGAAGGCCCCTATGACATTTCCCAGGGGAGGGGGCTCAAGGCCACCTCCATATGGTAACAGAGTCGCACCAAGGATAGTAGCCACAGGAATTTCAATGGCAACGAGTGCAACATCTCGTTCATCGCCAACGACACAGACAGGTCCACGACCATCGCATGGAGAAGCTAGTAGGGGCAGGAGTTCTAGGGGAAGGAACTCATTTCAAAGATAGTCACATAATAGTGCGCAGGTTCAATCCTGTGTTACCTGTTGGGGGTGCAGAGGACCCCATTACTAGCATGATTTCCTAGAGTTACAATCAGGATTTGTGCATAGAGAAGGAAAGGCCCCGATGGGAAGAGCAAGTAGCAGCCACCAAATTTATGCAGCTGTTAATAATTGTCAGGTCGAACATCAATCCATGGTGGTGGAGTCATCAAGTACGCTAAATCATATCAATGTAAATATTTTATTTGATTCTGGTGCTACAGATAGTTTCATTTCACCATCTGCATTAGAAAAGAGTGGGTTGGAAGCCTACGAGCATGATGACTTTAAACAAGTCGAGATGGCTTCAGGGGAAAAATAAGTGGTAGGGCCTAGCATCGATAATTGTATAGTAGACCTGGGAGTGTGTACTACTAGCTTGAAGGTATATGTCACTGCTGTCGAGGCGTATGACCTAATCATTGGAATGGATTGGTTAGAAGCTCATCGATATTTGGTGGATTGTTTCGCAAAAAGGGTGCTCTGTGTAGAGGACAAAGGAAGGCCAGTGGAGATCTAGGGTGTACGGAGAAGGGTGTCATTACGCTTTATCTCAACTATGAATGTTAAGTGATGCTTAAGGAAAGGGTGTTGACTATATGTAGTGGAAGCAGTGAATGAAAGGAAGGGACCCTCCTTGGATCAGTACCCAGTATTGTTAGAATTTAAGGATGTTTTTCCGAATGAGTTACCAGGGTTACCTCCTGAGAGGGAGCTTGATTTTACTATTGAGCTAAAACCTGGTGCAGAACCAATTTCCAAGACTCCGTATCAGATGACAGCACCGGAAATTTGTGTGTTGCAACTGCAGTTGAAAGAGTTACTGGACTTAGGGCTAATAAGGCCCAGTGTCTCACCTTGGGGCACACCAGTAATTTTTGTGAAGAATAAGGATGGTTCCTTATGATTGTGTATAGATTATAGGGACTTGAACCATGCTACAGTGAAAAATAGGTACCCAATGCCGCGAATAGATGACCTCTTTGATCAGATGAAAGGAGCAGTGGTATTCTCAAAGATTAATTTGCGATCAGGGTATCACTAGTTACGGATTAAGGGAGGTGATATTCCTAAAACCTCCTTTCGAACTCGGTTTGAGCATTAAAAAATTTTCGTAGTACCTTTCGAGTTGACTAATGCACCAACAATATTCATGAGCCTCATGAACGGAGTATTCTGGAAGTACTTAGACCATTTTGTACAAGTATTTCTAGATGACATCCTCATCTATTCCAAAAACAAAAGAGAACATGAGGAACACTTGCGAGTGGTGTTGTCCTACCTTAGAGAGAAAAAATTGTATGGGAATTTGTCGAAGTGTTCCTTCTTTCAGAAAGAGATCCACTATTTAGGTCATATCATTTCCGGTGAAGGAATATCTATGGACCTAGAAAAGGTAAAGGCCATTATGGAGTGGCCAGTGCCGAAAAATGCCCATGAGGTGAGAAGCTTCATGGGGCTAGCGGGTTATTATCAGATATTTGTGGAAGGATTCTCTAAAATAGCGAAACCCATCACCACTTTGCAACGCAAGGGGGTCAGGTATGAATGGACAGAAGAATGTGATAGTGCATTCATTGAGCTTAAGAGGTTACTAACTAGTGCGCCAATTCTACGAGTGTCGGATATGGAAAAGGACTTCACAGTGTGCATGGATGCCTCAAAGGAAGGGTTGGGGGCCATGCTAATGCAGGATGGAGAAGTGATAGCTTATGCATCAAGGAAGTTGAAGAAACATGAAGAGATTTACGTTACTCATGATTTATAGTTGGCAGATATAATGCTAGCTATGAAACTTATGAGGCACTATCTTGTGGGGTGAAACTTTGAGCTCAAAATGGACCATCAAAGTTTAAAACATCTCTTCACTCAAAGGGATCTGAATGCCAGGCAAAGGTGATGGAGTGAGTTTATGAGTGAGTACGATTTTGGTATTTTATATATCAAGGGAAAGGAAAATGTGGTCCTAGATTCCTTGAGTAGAAGACCACGTGTCTTCTCCTTGGTACCCTTAAAGGTCAATCTGAGGAAACGTGTGTTGATGCAACTCCAAGGAGATAGTTGGTATTTAGAGGTTACTTCAAACCTCTAAAGTGGGAGGCAATTAAATCCAAAGTATGAAGGATATAGTTTGGAAGCAGACAGACTATTGAGATATCGAGGAAGGATGTACATCCCTGAAGATGGGGATATTTGAAGCATCATACTAAAGGAATCCCGTAGAGCACTTTATTGTGCACATCCAGTTGTGAAGAAGATGTACACAGACATGAGGAAGCTCTTCTTATGGGTAGGAATGAAGCACGATGTAGTCCATTTCATCGCCAAGTGCCTAGAGTGTCAACAATTGAAATCTGACCACCATCACCCAGAAGGCCTCCTACAACCACACAATGTTCCTATGTCCAAGTGGGAACTCATCTCTATGGATTTTGTTGTGGGGTTGCCACTCACATCTCGTAGACACAATGCCATTCTTGTGATAGTTGATAAGTTAAGAAAGAGAGCTCATTTTATTCTGGTTAGAGACACATATGATGTCAGTGATGTGGCACACATTTTTGTAAGTGAGGTCATTTTTTTGCACGGGATACCTAAGAATATCATTTCAGATAGGGACTCCAGATTCACTTCTAGGTTTTGGACAAGTTTGTAGTTAGCATTGGGGACTCAGTTGAACTTAAGCACAATTTATCATCCTGAAACATATGGGCAAACCGAGAGATTAAATCAAGTCATGGAAGACATGCTATGGATGTACGTCATGGATAATCAAACCCATTGGGAGAAATACCTACCTTTGGTAGAGTTTGCCTACAATAACAGTTTTCATAGCTCCATCAAAATGCCACCCTACGAAGCTCTGTATGGAAGGCCATGCAGAACGCCATTGAGTTGGGATATATTAGAAGACTAAGTAACAGTTGGGCTGGAATTGATTCAAGAGATGGAGGAACAGGTGATTCAGATTAGGCAGAGACTAAAGGAAGCACAGGATAGGCAGAAAAATTATGCGGATGCACACAGGACCGACCGAAGTTATGAAGTGGGAAACCAGGTTTTCATTTGTATAAGGCCTAATAAGAGTACCATACAGTTCAGGAAGGGGACAAAGTTGTCACCTCGATTTATAGGACCATTTAGAATCCAAGAGAAAATTGGACCCGTTGCCTATCATCTCGTACTTCCACCCCACCTACATAAAACTCATAATGTTTTTCATGTATATGTTTTACGTCATTATGTTGCTGATGAATCACATAAACTAAATTGGAAGGAACTGCAGGTATCGGACAGAAGAAATCTCACAGTAGAACCATTACACATATTGGACCGTAGAGTCTAACAACTTAGGAACCGTTTGGTAGACCAAGTTAAGGTCCAGTGGGACAAGTATAGTCTAGGATATGCTACTTGGGAAGATGCCAAGACACTACGACAAGATTATCCCTCACTTTTTTTTACCACCTCGAGAATATATTTCTCAAAGGTTGGGTGTATGTAACACCACCTTTTGACTTATACAACCAGGATTACCTAAGGCCTAAACACCTTTATTTTCTATTCACAGTGAAACTATTAAATGATACACTTGAACTTTTAAGACGTATAAATTTTGTGAATGTTTAAATGTATATGGATAATGATGGATATGATGCAATCTACTATGTGAATGTAAATTCTATGAATGTTTAATTGTTATTGATGATGATGGATATGATGTGACATATTGTGTGAATGAGAATCCTATGAAAGTTTAAGTGTTATTAGAATGATGTTGGATATGATGCAATATATTTTGTAAATGATAATTTTATGAATAGGTGTCATCAATTGGATTATGGAATATTATGAGATCTATTTCTAACTTGAAAACTTTGATGTTAAAGTTGTTGGTACATGGATACCGAATTGAAATTATGGTTGTATGCAATTACATGATGATAATGCATAGAAATGTATGAGTTTGTGTTACAGACTAATCTGCAGGTTATGGGATATGAAATAGCCAAGGGATAATGATGATGAAAGTGGATGTCATGACCACTAGCTGAAACATTATGGTATGAATCTTTGTATGTGAAATTATATTGGTTTGGATGCATTGCTATGATATGTGGACTAGTGCAGGATTTCAGGTGGTGAGACTACCCAAAACTAAATAGACGATGACAAAACTCCCAGTAACACGGTGCCACTGTATATTCCATTGTAGGGTGTGGACCCCAGTTATGATTAGGAGGGGTAGAGGAATTTCCCACCATGTATCCTCCGAAACCTAAAGTCATGGGAGGACGATGTTATCTCACGCATGCCTAGACGTGTGATGATGACTGTCAGTTGCCTGCTGGGGAAGCTTGGTCAAGATAGTGACACTTCCTCTTACGGGTTCTATTTGGAGTTAGGTTAATATAGTTGACGCTCCAAGATAGTCCAGCAGAGGAAGGATAGGAATGGAAGATGGAAGTAAGTTAGGGAGGAAGGATGAGTAGAAATAGTTGAGAGTGTATGGAGATTTGTCTTATGTTGGAACTTATTGTTTTCCTTCTGAAAAAAATGTATTTATATATATGAATATTCATAATTATGTAACTAAACTACAATTGTCTAAATAACATTATTGAGCTAGATAATTGTAATTAAAAGATTTCACAAACATTTGATTGGTTTATTGTCTTTTATAAAATGAATAGTCTTGTTGAATGGATAGGATGCTATGGAAATTACGATAGATGTGATAGTTATTGATATTAGTACATGAACGGGACTTGTATGTACTAGCTACACATGCATTTCTTGCACATGTACACTAGTATGTATGATTTTCTTGGCTTACTTACTAATAATGTCAGTTATTTGTTAGGAATGTGTGAATCATGTTTCTTTTCCTCTGTATCATAAAATACTTTAACTTCGGGACGAAGTTTCCTGAAGGATGGGTGTATGTAACAACCCTAGCTAAATGATTGCTTAAGATTTACCACGTATAATTAGTTAAATAATTAACTGTCCTAATATGTATTAGTTAAATAACAATTATTTATTAATAATATTAATTAGTTAATTATTTATTTATTAATTGTTTAATATATGTTGATTAATTAATTAATTGATTAATTAACACATTTAAGGTTTGGGTAAAGAATTAAAGGCTTAATAATTTTAAAGTTTTATTTATTAGAAAACTTAAACATATGAAGGATAAGGCATTAAATCGATGGATAGGGTATTGAATGGAGGGATAAGGTATTGAATGGAGGGCTAAGGTGGGTGGGCATTAAAGGAAGGAGGAGGCGGTGAATGGGGGAGGATATAAGTGGGCAGAGGCGTTCGGGAGAAGGACTTTTGGAAATTTGGGGGAAGAGGAAACATTATTAGAGAGGAGAGACTGTATTCGTTGGTTGGATACTTTCTGTTTTGGAAGTTTGGGTGGATTGTTACAGGGGTGCACCAGGTTGCTAGGAGTTTTGGGCTTGGGGGCCAGGAATCCTCACAGAATCCTGGAGCTAGGGAGCCAGACAGGCTCTGTTCCTAGCTGGCAGGGAGGAAAGATTCAGTTTTGGACAGAGTTCAGGCAGAACAACAGAGAGGAAAACCAGAGAATTGGGGAATTAGCATCAAACAGAGGTATGTATTTTAGTGATTATGATGTGTTATGTGATGGATACGTAAGTTTATTTTCATGATGTTCATAAACAAAATTTATGCTGAATAAATTATGATTATAAGTTGATTATTAAATTTTATATGATATAATTTCTTTATTCTTTATTTAGCTTGTGTTTTATAAGGCTCTGTGGGGAAAGAGACCTTACATTTTCTCATTCAAGTGGAGAAAAGGGCACAACAGATTGGTGACCATACTGGGGATAGGTATCAATTTCCTCCCTATTTGGGTTGTTTGAGAACTTTCTTTTAATTTATTTACCTTGCAGGGATCATAACTGACCCAAGTCTACTTGCAAAGATCCGAATTCAGAGTTGGAATAAGAGAATTTTATTTAAAATTTTCTTCCTAGGCGCGTATCAGAATATGTGCGGAAGTTGTATCCCATAGGTGCATCTTCAAAGCATGTGCACCAACAATACTGTGTCTTCAGGTGCATTCTATGCAAGTGCACCAACAGGTCATTGTTTCTCTGCGCATTGGCACCACACACACCTTTGTCTACTCTATGACTCATGCATCTGTCTAGAAATCCAACATTGTAAGGGTTTTTTTGTGATATTTTGAAGGCCCGTAGCCTTAAATATTGATTCTATGAATTTTTTAATATGAACCACACTTATATTCCCTCTCCACATGAAGGATTAGTCAAAACATAGGCACTTAGGAGGTTAAAAACCATATTTCTCCTCTTTTGCTTTCATTTTGCCACATGGATGGCATGTTTTGATTGTAAAAGTTAAGTTGGAATCATTAACTATAAAATATATGAACACTTTCATTGGGACCATAGATAAAACTTTAATCATTGATCCAGGTGGATATCGGTGGCCACCCACCTTTTCCAACTAGCTCAAAACAGTTTTCTGGCAATTTTGGCAATTTACTATTTTTAGCAGGTTTTAACTTCCAGGGCCATTTTGAGGGCCTAAATGAAGGTTTTTCGAGATATAGGTACTCAATGATATATTAATGAATTATTGAGCCCTAAAATTAATCTCCTCGATGATACCTTTCCAACAATCTATTATACACATAAAACAGAGATCGTATGAAAAAGTTACGACCCCAGGAAGTTGATGTACTAACTTACCCAAACAAGGCCCATATGAATTTTGGTGCTTCGTCTCCTAGCGTTAGTTTTTTGGATGTATAGGGTTTTTGGAATCCCTATTTATTGTAAAAAGGCCTTCATATCCTCATTTTAATCATCGTCTTGCGAATTCGAGTAGCCGTCACATATCTTCTCAGAGATAAGATGCCACCATTCTAGCGAGTCTTTCACTCTGTATTTTTACAGTCTCTGTACATTTCTTTCATTAATAGAAATCATGCATTACTGTATATATTTGTTTATGGTTTCATCTCTGATACATTTCTGTTATATTATTGAATATCTTTGATATCTCTGTGCATTTCTTTATTATATCTTCGATCTCATTTCGTGCCAAAAATAATATGGATCAGTCATTGAGTATTCTCTTCTCTCACACCATCGAGTGATCTTGAGAATCAAAAAAATGATTGAGGGGATATTTCATCTCCCTTAAAAAAATAATCTTTAGGAGAGGACAAATCCCCCCTAGGGCCCCCTCTTAGTTTCTTTTTTAAACATCTTAAATTTGTAAGGGCCCATACATGCCCACATGTTGCAAAGATAGGATAGTTTTTAAAGATAATTTCTTAGTTTACATCACTAGGGGAGTTTAAATATTATTGTAAAGGGCCCATACATGGCCACATGCTTTCAATGTAGGATATTTTTTGAATCTTTCTTAGATTAAATCACATTATGGAGTTTAAAGGATTAGTAAGGACCCATATGTCCACATGCTAGTTCTCTAGGGACTTTAAAATTCCGCAAGGTAGTACCAATGGCATCTAGTAAGATAGGTAATCAAGACTTGTAAGGACCACACGAATTCCACATGATGCAAGGTGACACCTAACTTATTAAAAAAATTGGCACACTTTATCACTTTCTCACACACAAAGTCACTACTCACTCACATAATTTCATCTCGAATTATGGAGGTTGAAGTAAGTTTCCTCCAAAGAGATTCTTAAAGACCCCACTTTTTCTTAAAGGAATTATCCACTCCCACTTAATTCAAACAAGATTGGTTCACACCCCCAATCTCTCAAACAACCACATCTAATTTTTTTCTAAAAAATCACTAAGTTCTCCTCCACAGGAGGTGCCAAAATAAATTTTTTAGTCTAGTTAGGATCTTGGGGATAGGCATCCAAATAGCTCCCAGTTATATGGTTCTCACATATTCAAACATTAGAAGTTGACAAATAGGTAACATTAAAATCCTCCAAGTCAAATGTTCCTACACCATAAGGAATGGAGATACCTGTGAAGGGTTGAAGACCAAGGTTAGGTTGTTCTGTGTATCCCCCCTTGAGGCACCCACCTCTTGGAAGGGATCCATCCCATGACCCATTTTTGAGGCCAAAAATCTAAATGTCGCACTTTGAATGAGGTACCTAGTGGACAAAATTTTAGGATATCTACCCAGGTGGAAATTGTGGGCTGCAATTGCACCTTGATAAGATTTTGTGTATCTATTGGGAAATATCGCTAGCTCTTTTGGGATATGCACCATCTACCCCTCATTATAACTGATTGTTTCATCCTTCACTAGTTCCTCTTCCAGTGGCTTCAGACCCCACTATTGAGTGCTATTGGAAGGTCCAGTGCTATTTGAGAGGAAGGACGTTACATCTCTTAGGACACGAGAATTTGTTTTCTTTGTTCTCCCATGCAGACAAAATCCACCTACCCACATGTATGCTTCTTTTTCAATTGATTTATGTATGATGCTCTTGTGATTACATGTGATTGTGAGATATATTGTGAAGGTCCAAGTTATACAAAGACTCTTGTTAATTTATTTCTCTCATCATAATTCACACACATCCACTTTCCTAGTCGGACATCATAGAGGACCCATAGAATCCCCGCCATTCCAAATGCTTGCAGAACCTCCCTCCTCTTTTAGGAGGAGTTCCTAGTTTTGCCAAATCATCAGCCTAACCCTCTCACACTCATGTGAGTGCTACTATATTGGGATCAAATTTTCTTAGGTCCACTTCCCTAAGACAACCATCTACCATCTCTCCTTTACATGGAAGCAGGGGGCAAACTTCTTCTGTAAGGTAGCTAGAGAGGTAGTAGGGGGGCCCAGAGAGCCCATAGTGATAATAGTGGAGGTCATTCAATGTAAGGTGGACTAGGTCCACTATATTATTAAATAAGGCCCACTAT